>CM057832.1:77149001-77599001 GCA_030068075.1 Paguma larvata
GCTTCAGATTCTGTGTCACCTTCTCTCTCTGCCCCCGCCCCCCACTCATGCTCTGTCTCTTTCTCTTTCTCGCTCTCAAAAATAAATAAAACATTAAAAAATTATATAATATCATGGATCTATTTTGTTAGGGGTAAAATTACTTTTTTGAGTGCTATCACAAGGACCTGGCTACTATTTCCCACAATTTTTGCCCCCAGAGTAAACAAACAAACAAACAAACAAAAACCCTCCAAGTAACTAATTCACAAATTTTGGAACCCACCAAAGTGGGAACTATCTGTACTCAGATTTAACGACCTCTAGGTCCTGGCGACAAAGCTGACACAAAGAGCAATGCAGACTAACTCAGAAGTGGGATGTGACATGTTCTCGTTTTTCCAAAGCTACATTCACTAAATCAATGACCTTGAAGATACCATAGTCAGTAGAGTAGTTGAGGTTGGAATCAGGTTCCAGTTGGCTAAGAATGAAGAAGGCATGAAGGGAAATTTCACAGGAAGGGGAAAGCGACAAGGAGATGGAGGTAACGTTCTTTAGGATGAGGCAGAATTCAGCAGACTAAGGAAACACAGTTACTATGGTACTGAACGTTGTATAAGGTATATAATCCTACCATTATTTCTACCATTATCTCAACAACGCATAAACTTGGGACTTCTGAGCAATAAAAACCTAACCTCTGAATTTATAGTTCTATAATAAATTCACTGTGCCAGTCTAGCAGTGTCACTCCATTAACAAATAATACCAACTATAAAGAGGGTATGATACTGTATTCTATGATAATTACCACAAGAAATACATATGTATAGTGATTCGTACATACATAATCTACATCAATGAGACAGAAAATTCTTTGAAAGCAAGTGATATGTATTGGGCTAGGGCAAAGGGAAGGCTCCATAAAATGGAGACCGACCCAAAATGGCCGAAGTTCCCGCCACAGCCCTGGGAGGCGGACACGTCACCCCCAGGAAACCGAAACCTAAGAAGCACCAAAACCTCCTACCCCGAGTTCCAGTAGACCAATAGGACTTTAACAAGCGGACAAGATATCCTAATAAGGAAGATCTGTTAATAAGAACTCGTCACCAGTTCCGAAACCTCCTCCTCAAACCCTTTTAAAGCCCTTAACCCCCTAACCCCCAACCTCGGCGCGACTTCCCCGACTCCTCTCCTTCCAGTCGCGGAACCTCGCCCGAGGGTGCTTGCAATAAAGTGTACTCTCAGACCTCACTTTGCCTTGGTGGTCTTACTTTTATCCATCAACGACTCATAACCTTACAATATGAAGACAGTGGTCAGGAAATGCTGAGTGTTATTAGCAAATGAGTATTACATCTACCGCTCCTGCATGCCACTTTCTACTAATGACATTTTCCATGCTGGTCCTCAAATTTCAAATGTCGCGGCTATGGGACCCGGTTAATGCAGGCATAGGGAAAAATAGTATTCTTGCAGAATGTCATGTTTGAAGCAAAGGAATGATTTCAGGAATGAAGAGGCCACAGGAGAAGGAGCAAAATAATAATGTCTCGATAATCAGCAAAATTATCTTGAGATAACAAATGCTTCCAGGAGGCAGCAGGCATGGGGGAGGAGAGGAATTAAGTGATGAAAATGTCCCTAATTAGGTTTTTCCGTAATGGAGTTATGAAATAATCTCAATTGGTCAGGTTAGAATACTGGGTAAAGATCCCAGTTCTTGTCATGTGAAATCTCCTCTGAAATCGTCTTTTATTTTGTCATTGCTTTTTATAGGAGAGTTTGTGTGAGCTTGGGGACTTCTTATTTTTATTCTTTCCAACTTATGTTTGGCCTTCAGATAGCTACTCGGAAGTTAATGAAGTGACAAAGTTATACCTAGCAACAAAGAAATTGTTAAGAAAAGCGGGCGGGGGAAGGAACAGCAGTGTAGAGACAGTCCTTCAAGCCTGACGACAAACAATTTAATAGCTAGACATTGATCATACTGAGTGCTAACGTGTGCCAGCATTTGACATAAATATCACCTATGACGTAGGTATGATTATCATCCCCACTTCACGGATGGAAAAACTAACATTCGAGGAGGTTAACTTGCCCAGGTCACACAGCTAGTACACGGCAAAACTAGCATATTCAAACCTAGAGCCAAGTGTATTCATGCCCCTCGATGCTACTCTGTCTGGCTTCCCCATGGGCCGTAACTGTGGGTCGCTTTGTGTGAACAGCATCCCGTCCACAGAGCCTTTTCCTATGGAAGGGTCCCAATGGCAGTTGGACACTCTGTTCTCCAGGACTCGCCCATCAACAGGCTACGTTCCCATTGCTGACATCTCACTGCTGCCTGGAGTTGTGTTTCTTCTTATTTATTTTCCTTAATGGAAACGAGAAGCTAAGATTCTTATATGTATTCGCATTAGGTCTGCTCAGGGAGATGGACTTTGTTTCATGCAGGCAAAAAAGAAAGGAAAGAAGGGGGTGCTGGAATAGTACAAATCCAATTCAAGGAAGTTCAACCCCCTGGAGATGGAAGTCATTGCCTAATATTTCTCCCATTTTTTTCAGGGTATGTTAAATACCAGATGAATAATTAAGAAGATCTGAACAGATAACACAGGGATTAAAAGGAGGAGACTCTGAAGTCAGACCACTTGGGTTCAGTTCTGGTTCCATCACTTACTAGCCGAGCAGATCTTTGTGCAGGTTACTCAGAATGTCAGTTTCCTCCTCTGTACAAGGGATCAGAATAGTTCCAAAATCGTTGGGTTGTTGTGAAAATTTAATATAATAATCCCTGTAAACCTGCACAAAATAAATGCTAAGTAAACACCAGCTATTCCTATATTAATATTTAACTTGCAGGGAGGGTTTATTAGCTTTGACATAGCAACTAGCACAAACCGAGTTTTCTGGAACAGGAGAAAGATAATTTCTCACAGTTCTGGAGTCAGACATTCAAAATCAAGGTGTTGGCAGGATGGCACTTCCTCTAGGGCTCCAAGGAGGACGCTTTCCTTGCCTCTTCCAGCTTCTGGTGGCTCTGGGCAATCTTCATGTCTGTGTCCCTTCAGTCTCTGTGTCACCCTCATGGCCCACTCCTCTACATGTCTTCTTCTCTGTCCTTATAAAGACACGTGTCATTGGATTTAAGGCCCACTTGGGATCATGTCATCTCAAGATCTTTAACTTAATTACATCTGCAAAGACCCCTTTTCCAAGTAAGTTCCCATTCACAGGGTTAGGGTATTCGATGGTGGGCATATCTTTAAAGGGGCCACCAATCAACCCACTACAGGTGTTTGGCATGTCCTATTGCCGGGGTCCTTGTTCCAGCGAATCTAGGGGTCCACGAAGGACGGACGGTCAGGCAAAAGGAAATGAGAGAGCCCCGAGAGAGATGGAGTCTGATGACCAAGCAGGCAGCCCTGGCAATTCTGGCATCTCTGCCCTGCCGGTCTCAGTGTCTTTATTTAAAAGTAGTGAGTTACATTACAGCAATGAGTGACAGTCCATCAGTAAGCATGGTTTGAACAATAATGTGTTTTATCAGTAAAGCCTCGATTTCCTCAACCTTGCAAGTTGTTTTCAAGTTAATTAGCATATAAATTTAAGGCAGGGGGAGAGAGCAGGAAGTTACCTAGGCCTGCCTATGCTAATTATCTATAAACAGGCCAGGAGTCATTCCGCCTATTCTTCCAACTACAATGGGGGAGGTGCAACCCATCTGGCAAGGGCAGAATTCCCAATGCTTGTCCTTTGCTTGTGAATGAGTGAATTTACATAATAGGAACCTAACATTTACACAAATCACACCAATATTCAGCCAGCTTATAACTGCTATCATATTGTGCAACCCATCCCCAAGATGCAACTTTAAGGTGGCCAGGCTACTCTCATTCAGATGTAATCCATCAAAGCATCATGCTCCAGGTCCTTGCCTTTTATCTAAATGCCATAAAACAAAAGAGCATTACATTCCTTGGGGCCAAGGAGAGTAGCTCAGGAAATCCAAGCCTGAAGAATTATTTAGAAGGAGGTAAGACTAGGCGCCATCTTGGCCGGCAGGAATTTTGCTTCAACCGCTTTTTCCACACAGGGAGGGGTCTCAAACTGCGAGCCCACAATGGCTCCCAACATCCTATCACTTCTCTTTCAGCTTTATTCTAATCCTGATCTTGTACGGTCCTGCCTTGACCCAAAAAACACTAGCGAACGCTAACTAACTCTGTGTTAGGCTCAGGGCCATGGAGGCTATAAAAATAAAACAGCTTGGGCCACAAAGTAATGCAAATCAGAAATGATCGAGGCTATTAGAGAGGTACAGATGGAGACACCTGAGGATGACAGGCCATTTGGGAAGGGAGACAGTAATTGAACCAGGTGGTAAACACAAGAAGCAAATAGAGGGATGGGAAAATAACATTCCATGTAGAAGACCTAGCAGGCACAAATGCTGAGAAGTGAACTAGCCTGAGGTATGTATTTAAAATAGCATTTTTTAAATGTTTTTTTTTTTTTTTATTTTTGAGAGAGAGAGTACAATGGGGGAGGGGCAGACAGAGACGGAGACAAAAGATCCTAAGAGGGCTCCACGCTAACAGCAGAGAGCCCGATGTGGGGCTCGAACTCACGAACTCACGAATCATGAGATCATGACCTGAGATCATGATCTGAGCAGAAGTCGGACGCTTTACCGACTGAGCCACCCAGGCATCCCCTAAAAGCGAACGGTCATTGCTTTAAGAACAAGTGTCTGCAAACTATATGACCTGTCTACCCCGCTATCTGCTTGTGCCTGGCTCCCAAACTAACAAAGGTTTTCACATTTTTTTAATGGTTAGAAAAAAACCAAAGAATGATGAAAAATTGTTAACATGTAAAAATTATATAAATTCAAACTTCGGGGTCCATAACCAAAGGTTAATTGCATTCATTTACATACTGTCTTCGGCTTTTATACTACAGTGGCAGAATTGAGTAGTTGCTAAAGAGCCTAAATATAAACTATGCGACTCCTCACAGAGGAAGTTTGCTGACTCTTGCTTTAGAGGAAGCGTAAGGGGCAGAAAGGCAAATAGTGGAAGAAGATGACGCGCTGGTTTGCTCTACCCACTCAGCCTCTTGTAATAGTCTCTCTTCTTGAGTTTGCTTAATCTTTTTCTGCTCATCTAAATATACTGTTCTAAATCTCACACTCTCAAGGCTTTATTTGGTTATTTCCTAAATTGCCTCATAGCTGATTTTGCAATCCTCCTTCAGCTGTGGTGGAATCATAGCAGTTTAATGTATAACTTATTACACCTTCTAGGTAACATATTTGGAATTTAGGAGACTCCAAACCACAGAGTTGCCCCTCCCCCCACCCCGGCAGATCGGTGGGCCAGAGGCATTTGCAGAGTCTAGCCTTTCTTCAACCTTCAGGACGCATCACGTAGGGACCCAATTCTTCTACCAACCAAAAACAAATTTAGTTGACTGTTAGTTTTGTTATTTTCTTTTCAATTGGTTAAGTTAATAGTGAGTGAGACATTTGCTGCTAAGCTGCCCCTTGGGGGAAGGAAAAATGGCAGGAACTACCTTGCAATAATTGCCAACCATTGAGAGTTAGTCTCGATGCCCTCTTTAGTTAATAAGGCAGACCTGGTAGCGATCATTAAGATGGTGATTTTTCCATGGAGGAGAAAACAGCTCTCTGATGAATTGGAGCTGAAATTAGAAATGTTAGGAACAGTGTTCTCAAACCTTAGTGTAGGGAAGAATTTTCAGCGGAGCCTCTTAAAATGCGTCTCTGGTCTCTCTCCCCCAGGAGATCCGGGGGTCTGCGGTGGGGCTCAGGACCCTGCAGTCAAGAGTCAAAAAGACAGGGGCGCCTGGGTGGCTCAGTTGGTTGAGCGGCCGACTTCGGCTCAGGTCACGATCTCACGGTCTGTGAGTTCGAGCCCCACATCGGGCTCTGTACTGCTGGCTCTTCACAGCCTGGAGCCTGCTTCGGTTTCTGTGTCTCCCTCTCTCTCTGCCCTTCCCCTGCTCGCGCTCTGTCTCTGTGTCTCTCAAAAATGAATAAACGTTTAAAAAAAAAAAAAAAATTTAAAAAAAAAAAAAAAAAAAAAAAGAGTTAAAAAGACAAGGGGGAGATGAAAGGTCCAAACTGCATCCCACAAACGAACTTTTATCTTTTGTTCTTTAGCTGCTCCAAGAATACCCCGGCGATTATGGTTACATATATATTCTTACATAGAACGAGAATAAGGTAGGCAGGGACATCATTCTGAAAAATTGTCCTTCTCACATTCTATTTAACTAACTTTCTTCCCAGGGAGTAAATATTAATTGGTTCAGATTAGGAACCAATTCATATTGGTTCAAGAAATATCTTGATTTGGGAGAAGGACTGGGTCTTCGAAGGCAGTTATACATACATTGGAGTATTATACAGCGTTAAAAAAGAGGGAAATTGCCGGGGTCCTTGTTCCGGCGAATCTAGGAGTCCACGAAGGACGGACGGTCAGGCGAAAGGAAATGAGAGAGCCACAAGAGAGATGGAGTCTGATGACCAAGCAGGCAGCCCTGGCAATTCTGGCGTCTCCGCCATTCTGGCGTCTCCTCAATTCTGGTGTCTCTGCCCTGCTGGTCTCAGTGTCTTTATTTAAAAGGTAGTGGGTGACATTACATCAATGAGTGACATTCCATAGTTTGATCTCTTTAACAATAATCCGTTTTTACCAGCAAGGCGGCAACCTCCTTAATCCTGTATGTTGGTTTCAGGATAATTAACATATAAATTTAGGGTGGGGGGAGAAAACAGTGTGTTTCCTTAAGGCTTTAATGTTAATTATCTGTAAACAGGAGAAATCAAGGCGTTCTTTTGAGGGCTATACTTCCAACTACAATGGGGGAGGTGCAACCCATCCCCAAGATGCAACTTTAAGGTTACTTCTCAACCTGTGAGCCCAAAACGGCTCCCCACAGGAAATTCTGCCACCTCTGACACCAGGGGCGAAGCTTAAAAACATTTTACTAAGTGAAAAAGCCAAGTAGGGCAAATTCTGCATGATTTCACTTCCATGACCTCTAACGTCATCAAACCCAGAGAAATCCAAAAGCAGAATGGTTGTTACACGGGGCTAGAGGGAGAGACAGGGAGCTGTTGTCCAGTGCGTAAAATTTTAGTCGTGGAAGATGAAAAAGCTCTAGAGACGTGCTGATAGTTACCCGTAATGCACTGTTCACTTAAACATTTCTTAAGAGGGTAGATTGTGTGTGTGTGTGTGTGTGTGTGTGTTTACAACAATTTGGAAACAAAAACGAAGGCAATATAAATGGAGGTTCAAAGGGAACTGTGGACAGAGGCTGCTTGATGGAAATCTCACCTTGCCAGCAACATTGTAAACTCGGATGAGATCCTGGATCTCTCCGTAGCCTAGTTTCTTCATCTGTAAAATGGGACTACTAACATTCCTATGCCTTGCAGTAGCTATGAGTGTTAAATAAACTACTGCATGTGAAAAGCACAGAATAGAGACTGGCCCGTACCACATTTCAATAAACGTAAGCCCTTGTTGGAAAAATTCTGTGGGCCCTCACATACCTCATGAAAATGGTCCGAGCATCAGGAAGTATCATATTTAAATGAGCTATAGTTATACCAACCCACTCCGAATTAGCCAGAGACTTGTTCCTTAGAGATCACTCTTGTTTTCTTTGAAAGTTCATGAAAATGATTCTCGTGTTTACAATTCTCAGGTTGAAACTTACTTTTTTAAAAAGTATTTTAAGTAGCATTTCATGCCTAGTGTGGGGCCCAATGTGGGGTCTGAACTCCCAATCCTGAGATCAAGACATGAGGTGAGATCAAGAGTTGGAGGCTTACCTGACTGAACCACCCAGGCATCCCTTTACTTTTTAATAACTGACGTGTATTGAGCACCATATGCCCAAAACTTAGACAACTGCTTCATGCGTTTCAGTTCATATATTATTAATCCCATGGGATAAATACTACTTCCAGCCCCATTTACAGATGAGGTAACGATCCCACACAGCTGGTAGGCAGGGATGACCTGGTACTCAAATCTTGGTCAGCTGACCCTATCCTTCTAGAGAAGTCATTCTCCACCTGGGGCGATTTTGCTTCTGAGGCAGGCTGAATAATGGACCTCCAAAGTTGTCTATGTCTCAAGCCCCAGAACTCATGAACATTACCTTATGTGGCAAAAGAGACTTTGCAGATGAGATTGGCTTAAGGATCTTGAGATGGGGAGATTGATTTGTGTAACCCAGGCCGCCCAATGGATTCTTAGAAGATCTTTATAGGAGGGAGGCAGGAGAGGGAAAGGGGAGTAGAAGGTCATGCGGAGACAGAAGCCAAGATTGGAGTAGTGTGCTTCGAAGTTGGAGGAAGAGGCCACTGGGCAAGGCGTACAGGTGGCCACCAGGAGCCAAAAAAAGACAAGGAAACAGATTCTTCTCTCAGAGTCCCCAGAAGGAACTAGCTCTACCAACAGCTTGATCTTAGATCCGTAAGATCTAAGTTGTTTTGTACTTCTAACTTCCAGAATTGTAAGAGAAGACAGTGGGATTCTTTTAAGCCACTAATTTTCTTGTATTATGTTACAGCGGCAAGAGGGAACTCATACAGTCCTCCAGGGGACATGAGACAATGTCTGGATACGTGACATTTTTATCTGTCATAACTCAGCTGGGTGGTATTTAGTGAGTAGAGGCCAAAGATGCTGCGAAGTGTCCTACAATGCACCGGGCAGCTGCCACAACAAAGAACTATCCAGTCCAAACATCACCAGTGCTGAGGTGGAGAATTCCTGCTCTATAGCCCCGGAACAGGCAGGTCTGCATGGAACGCCAAGCGTTTTTGGTCTTCCTTTTTCCTTCCATCTAGCATGACTCGGGCTGATGGTTGGCACTTCGTGGATGTAGAAGTTGTGTTTGTCAGGTTGATTGTTTACCCACTCAAATCAGTCATGGTATCACAGGATATTTGTTATCCAGGCTCCTCCCTCTGGCTTTGAAGGCTCGCCACAGCTGACCCCCACCTAATTTTTCAATATTATTTATCAGTGTCCTTCACCAACCAAACAACCTTGAAAAGGGGGCAACTCCTTGTAGAGCTCAGTGGCAGGAACAAATGAACTACCTCCTTAGTGAAATAGCTCCAGCCTCTTCCAACCATGACATCTCATTTTAGATTCAAAGTCCACAGGAATAGTCTGCTTGTTCTAATGTGGTCAGGGGCTCTCCCCCAGACTAATCACTCATGACCAGGAGTGTTCCCTCACTTTATCGGGAGAGAAATATCGGTGATTCCATCTCTGTGTCCGATTTAACCTAAGCATTATGTGGCAAAATCTTTTTAAAAAATTAAAGTTCAGGTTCAGATATATGCTATTATTAAACGAATTTTTGAAGCCTTCCTCCTTTATCATAAAAAATGAATGAAGTGTGTTGAGAAAAAAACCAGAAATACCTAAGTTACACTCAGAAATACATATTTATTTATAAATCAAGAAGGAAATTTGTACAATTCATAGTTGATCAATTTGCTCACTATATACTTTTGTTCAACCTAGTAAATATTTGCAGTTTTCTTGAGTAATGGAAAACTACAACCCATAGATTAAAACTGGCCCACCGTTTGTTTGGTAAATAAAGTTTTATTGGAACACAACAGTGATTTTTTTTTTTTAATGTTTTTCTGTGGCTGGTTTGGTGCCACATGACAGAGTTGAATACTCAACCATAGTCTTGTGGCCTGGAATGCTAAAATATTTCCTATTTAGCTTTTTACTGAAATGTTTCATGACTCCTGAGGTAAACTCTACAAACCTCTTATGGTGATGTATTCTAACCTTGAGAAAAAGCTCAGGACCCCACACTCGCCCTCTCTTCCCACTCCAAGAGGAGAGACTTATGATCTGAATCAAGGGCAGACAAAGGGCACGTAGAAGTTGCAGTGACATTTTTGTTGAGAGGGGGAAGGAGCCAAACTCTCTTCTTGTTCATGATTTATTCTCCCCCTTCCCATGCCGTCTTTGAAGACAGATTACAGAGGCAAAGTGGAACCACAGTGGGTACTGGGAAAGACTCATGCTACTGTTTAGAACAGATCCAGGTTTAAGTTCCCAAGCCAAAGTAGTGAAGAGTCTATGCAGTTTGCATTCAGCCCAGCCCAGCTGACCAGGAGGGGCACTGGGGCAGAAGAAACAGTGAGCCCATACCCAACATAACCATGGTGTCCATTCTTTAGCTCTATTCCATTATGGAAAATGTTAAGATATTTAAAAAGTTTCCTTCTCACTGTGAGCAGAAATTCTCTTCATTGGTATTGATTCACTCCTCTAGAGCTTTCTTTTCATGTGCTATGGGCTGACTTATGTCCCCTCGCCAAATTCATATATTGATGTCCTAATTTCCTGTACCTCAGAATGCAGTATCTTTCTTGAAGATAGGGTCTTTAAAGAGGTAATTAAGTTAAAATGAAGTCATTAGGATGGGCCCTATCCCAAGCTGTTTGATGTCCTTGGAAGAAGAGGAAATTAGGACGCAGACACGCACAGAAAAAATGCCATATGAAGACACGGGAGTAAGAGCACCTACAAGCCAAGGAGAGAGTCCTCAGGAAGAATCAACCCTCTTGACACCTTGATCTTGGACGTCTAGCCTCTAGAATTATGAGAAAATAAATTCCTTTCATTTCATCCACCTAATCTGTGGTGCTTTGCTCTGTTAGCCCCAGGGCACTAGTATCCAGTGTAGCAGGCTGGATACAGGAGCAGAAACTATCACATCTGCTCACCAGATTATACATCCATTCCCTCTTCCTACAGTTCATTTTACCTTACCAACTAAGGACCATTTCTGTTATTTTTTAATACGTATGTTTTCCAAATGTTTCTCTCCATCGATTCCGCAGTTCTACCTCTGGGAATTTCCACGCGAAGGAAATTACCCTATGGAAGCACAAAGCTTTATCCACAAATATTTACACCACACCGAAGCACAGTCTTTCTTCCAACTTAAAAAAATTGCATATTGGGGCGCCTGGATGGCTCAGTCAGTTAAGTGTCTGACTTCAGCTCAGGTCATGATCTCACAGTTGGTGAGTTCAAGCCCCACGTCCGGCTCTGTGCTGACAGCTCAGAGCCTGGAGGCAGCTTCAGATTCTATTTCTCCCTCTCTCTGACCCTCCTCTGCTCATACTCTGTCTCTCTATCTCTCACAAAAATAAATAAACATTAAAAAAAATTACATATTATATATACTTCATTTCACACACAAAAAAAGATTAACCCCACCTACATGTTTGGTGACATTCTCAAATAATATGAAGATTTATAAGTAAAAAGGGAAAATCTCCCCTTACAGTTACCTGCAAATGTACTTCTTGGAGATAACTATGGGACTGTATCATCTGCACACATGATTATAAATATATGCTCGTATGGATTTTTAAACAGAAATGGAAAGATTATTATACATAGTATTGGAATTTTTTTTCCACTTACGATATCATGGATATCTTCCTATGTTAATTCAATTTCTCATCCTTCACTGTCTACACAATTTGGGCTCCGTTTGGAAGAGTCGGGCTGTCATCCTCTCGTCTGTCCCTAACGCTCTGCTGGTCGTCCTTTCTCTAGGCTTTTACGGCGTGCTGGACAGACCTTGCCTGGCGCAGATGACCGTAATTCAGAATAACACCTCTAGGGGCGCCTGGGTGGCTCAGTCGGTTGAGCGGCCGACTTCGGCTCAGGTCATGATCTCACGGTCTGTGAGTTCGAGCCCCGCGTCGGGCTCTGTACTGACGGCTCAGAGCCTGGAGCCTGCTTCCGATTCTGTGTCTCCCTCTCTCTCTGCCCCTCCTCCACTCATGCTCTGTCTCTCTCTGTCTCAAAAATAAATAAACATTAAAAAAAATTTTTTTTTTAAAAAAGAGAGGAAAAAAAAAAGAATAACGCCTCTAGAGTCAAACTGCCTGGGTTTGAATCCTAGCGTATTGGTTCCCTACGGCCACTGTACAAAATTATCACAGACTTGGTGGCTTAACACAACGTAAATTTATTATCATACAGCTGCGGAAGGTAAAAGTCCTAAAATCAAGGTGATGGCATGGCTGTGTTCCTTCTGGAGGTTCCGGGGGAGAATCTATTTCATTGCCTTTTCCATCCTCTGAAGGCCTCCTACGTTCTTTGGTTCACGGCCCCTTCCTTCCTCTTTAGGGTCAGCACCGTAGCACCTTCTAGTCCCCCCTCCCCCACCCCGTGCACACACACTTCACACCTCTCGTTTCATTGCCACGCCTCCTCTGACTCTGCTTCTCTGTCTCCCTCTTATAAAGATCCTCGTGATGAGATCAAGCCCACCCAGATAATCCAGAAGCATCTTCTCCTCTCAAAATCCCTCACTGAATCACATCTATCAAGTTCCTTTTCCAATTAAGGTGAGATTACATTTTACTATTTTATCTTGCAGGTAATTTCTATGGAGAGTAATATTCACAAATTCTGGGGATAAGGGGGCGGACATCTTCGAGCACTTTCTACCTACCATATCTGGAAATGCTATCTTGTTAGCAAGATATGCCTCAGTCTTGGCATCATCAAAAGAGCAGAGTGGCGCCCGGGTGACTCAGTCACTTAAGAGTCGGACTCTTGAGTTCGGCTCAGGTCATGATCTCACGGTTCATGAGATCGAGCCCTCAGTAGGGGTCTGTGCTGACAGTGTGAAACCCGCTTGAGATTTTTTCTCCCTCTCTCTCTGCCCCTCCCCTGCTCCCTCTCTCTCTCTCTCTCAAAATAAATAAACATTAAAAAAAAAAAAAAAAAACCTCACTCTGTGCCTATGAGCACAGGTACTAGGTACTATTATGCCCCATTAAAAAAAATAAAAGAGCAGAGATTGGCCCAGCTCATAAGGTTGCAGTGAGAGTTCCGTGAGTTCATGTGAATGGTATACGGTATATGTTCAGAAGTGTTAGCCCCTATTACGACTCTATAGGTCTCCATGTGCCTGGTTTGACTGACATTAGACTGCTAGTTCTTTGAAGAAAAAGAACAATCTTCCCAGGCCCTAGCATAGGGTCTGGGACACATCACATGCACAGTGGGTGTTTCTTAGAGTGACTTGTTCCACCCAGGAGACTATTATTTAGCCAGTAAAAATGATAGAGAATCTGCAATGTTATTAAAAACATCAACATGTTGTCACATTAAGTGACAAAAGCGAAATAAAATATGCATAGATAATCACAGCTGTTTTAAATGTGCACAGTTAGAAATTAGGCATAAAAATAGACTGAAAAGAAATATGCCCAAACATGAACAGTCCATAGTCTTGGAACCGTGGAACATGGGTGATTTTTTTCTTCCTATTTTTACCTTCAGACTTGATTTATTTTTAAGATGCAAAACTAACACACAATTGATTTACACACACACACACGAGGCGACACTATACACAGAGTAAGAACGCAGGCTCTGAGTTACCATCTAAGCTACGGTCTGGCCACCGCTTACCAGCGCTGGCCAAGCGGCCGTTGCTGACCTATTGTTATAGCTGCGCTGTTTGTTTCGCTGTTTTCACTTGAGCCGAGGACAGTGACTGTCCGCTCCAAGGGCTGCCGAGGGACCAGTCAACGCCCAGCGCATTGCCTGACACACAATAGGCCCTGAAAATAGCTATCCCTCTCACGGCCATTACCGAGAGGACGATGCTGATTCGAGCGCGCATAGAAAGGGTTATAAGGAGGCATCGGTTCAGAGAAGGGAAGCAGAGAACCCCGAGAATAGAACCAACTTGCTGGGTCTCAGGACCTAGAAGACTTACTTCATTTAAGCCCGTCTTAGGTACTGATGTGCCGAATCTGATATTTCAGGAGTGTATTTCAAACATTCTATTTTTAACAACAGAATGCCCTCCCCCCCGCCCCCAAACCCCGTTCAGATCCCCCAGATATCACACGGATCAAAACAGCTGCTCCAGTAAAAGGGGGGGTCAGGCCATGCCTTCGGAGTTCCTCATCACTCTTACTGATCTGAGGCTTCCGGGCTAATACCTGGGAAAGCAGTCTTCCGACACAACCCTAACTGGTTCGCGAATTGTAATTTTGCCCACTTCTCCCGGGAAAGGGGGCACTGTGTCGCTGGCGCCCTACTGTAGTTGTAGGGGGCAGAGGGGGTATTAGGAACAGCTGGGCACAGCACTTGCTCATGTCTCAAGCCTGTTCCTTAGGAGCTGTGCCCTTATTTGAGCTGGCACGACACAAAGGCATTGTCCTCCAACACTGGTCGCCCTCTTTCTCGACTGGCCCTTTGTTTACTCAGGCATCAGCAGGTGGCGGCTGACATGTTCCCCTTTGATTTTTGTGGCTCAGGAGCAGCAGGCTAAGACCTGAGCTGAATAAACATCGTATCATTTGGCACTGGCAGGATTCCTGGTAGCCTGGGTCAGGCGAGGTTTAAGGAGGATTAGGTTTAGATTAAAAAAGGGGGTGAGTTATTTTTTTTTTTTTACCCCTGTGGTCTCTTGTAAGTGCCTTAGGGTTTTGTGAGAGGAAAGTGAGCTGACGGCCTGGGCTCCGTTGCTCCAGAAATAAAAGTTGGTGAGCTTGGTGTTCTTTTCTGGAAGATCAGAACACGTGCGTCTCCTAACGGCGGTTTCTGCCGTGAGGGTCGCGGGCTCTTGGGAGTTTGCTGCAAGCTCTAAACCTTTTTTCTAGAAAATTCTGTGCATGTGTGCATGCACGCGCATGCACGCACATGCACGCGCGTGCACACACACACACACACACAATTGTGCTTATTTCCAGGTGTTCCAGGCTGGAGGCATTTTCAGAGCTTACACAATTCACTGCGGGGAGGCCGCCCTCTTCCCCTGCTGAATCCCGCACGGCTGCCCTTCCCAGGGCCGCTCCTCAGTGACCACTGGTCGTGCTGAATGGACCTTGTTGTCACGGCGCCACGTTTCCTTGGCAGTCCGGCCCTGGAGAGGCTGGCTGGGGGCTCTGGCAGTTGCTCTTGTCTATTACACAAAGTCTTGCTCCACTCCCTGGCGACAGCTTGCAACCAAAACTGTTTCATTTCCCAGAGACAAACAGGTTAGAGGGGTGAAGGGAGGGGGGTGAAAAAACCAGCCACCGCTTACACCTTTGGAAGGCAGACCCTCTCCTTGGCTTCCCTAGAAAACTGTCATTTCAGCCCCGTGTCCGAGTTTGCTTCTTGGGCGACCGTGGTTGCTTCTGGCCTCCAACAAAAGAAATCGCTGGCTGAGTTTTTCCTCCTTATTCCTCTCTTCCTCCGTGGGATTATTTCCTCCCCGCCACCGTTTCTAAAAAGGGTGCGACTCACAGGTTTTTTTCTCAAATAAATGGATGTTCCCATTTATGGTTAGACACTGTTTACTCCCTGGGTGACAGTGAGAAAGTTATTACCCTCTCTGAGCTTCTGTTTTCTCCAGAGATTTAAAACGGTGCCTGCTGCTTCGGGTGGTCGCGAGAAATGAATCAGGGGCAACTTGTTAGCAACTCTCTCGCTCCAAGCGAACATTTGGGAATGGTTTGTCACACATATTATAAGCAGATTCTTATCTGCCAGTGGCCCGTGATTTCCCCTCTAGGGCCCTTTCCAACACCTTAAATACAAACATAAGCTCTAATTTTGTATAAGGAAATTCTACACGCCATGTCTAGGAGGAGTAACTACTGAGGTGGCATCATTTCAGGGCCCAATTGAAGGCTCTAATCACAAATAATTCTCTTAGCATGAAGGTAAGGGAAGCCAGTGTGTCTAACGCAGGCTACTGTGTAATAAATATATTTTAAAACATTCAGACGCTGCTTTTCATTTTAATACCAGTCCTATAAGGGGAGTCGACCATATAGGTTTCCATAATGGTTAACTACCATGTGCGGGTAGATACCCTCTAAACAATTTACCTGGTTTAATCCTTCCAACAGCCCTCCAAACAGGTACTATTCTTATCATTGCCATTTTGCAAATGAAAACAGAGGCTCAGAGAGGTTAGGCAGGTGGCCCAGGGCCACAGAGCTTGTAAACCACAGAGCGAGTGTTAAATCTAGAGCCTCCTGTTATTATGCTGCTTTGACCGCTCCAAATTTTGAGGAGACGGTGTTGCCTCTCTTTGCACTCTAGAAAACAATCACTTTCAGTTGAGAAGTTCTTCCTTGCTCCCTTCGATGGGGCCGGGCAGTCTCTCCCTAGCAGAAACCTCAGATGGCTTAACACTGTCCAGGGCAAACTCCGCTTCAGATTTATTGAAAGCAGTCTTCGGGTTGTTTATAATGCTACTAGATAATTTATTTTTTAACCTCCACGCAGAAGAAGATTACGCTCATCGGTAAGGGGGGTGGGGGTGGGGTGGGAGTAATAGTTTCATCATTTACATCATCCAAGTGTTTGTTACTAAACATAAGAAATAGTTCTTAAAACTGAGCACGGACTCCCACGGTGATGCTTGTAAGGACGCACGCCACGGGCTCCAGCCCACTTTCTCATTTCTATTGCCCTGAGCGTGTTTTATCGGAACTAAACTTCTCCATGGGAGGTTTTTTTCTGATTATAAAAATGATATATGTCCGTCGTAGGAAATTCAGAAAATATAGTAGAATATAAAGAAGCCAATAAAACAGGGCCAAATATCTTAGAGTGTGATCTGGGCCCAGGTTCCAGGCTCGTTTGGGTTTGAACAATACACGCGCAGTTGTTTTTGTGAAGAGCTACAAAGAAAACTCCTCTGATTCTAGGGCAATTTCAAGGTGTTTTACCTTAAGTCATTTTCAAGCAGTCAAATGAGAATAAAGAAAAATTGTTCCTGCTTCTAATTGTTACAGATGAATCTCTTGGGAATTGTTGAATGGGGGAGGAGTAAGTGTGATATTCCCGAACGCTTTGTATTGTCGGCAAACTGGATTCTTATCTTAATATTTAAAACTTCCAAAGCACGGCGGAATATTGAGTTTCCAAAGCTGTGGTTTAAAAAGACGTCGGAACTAGAAAGGTGATTTCCCACTCCCCGTTTCTCTCCATGTTTCTTCCTGTTGAGGAAAGATTAAAATATTATACCTAAAAAAAGAAAATACAAAAATCGAGTTTTCCATAATTACATGTGGGTATTTAAAATATTTAATACTTGCATCTCATCTTTGAATGTGATTCGAAGACTGAGTTACTCCCACATATATTTCTTTCTCACTGGTCTGGCCATCAGGTATTTTAAATCTATTTAAAAGGTTTTAGGGGCGCCTGGGTGGCTCAGTCGGTTGAGCGTCCGACTTCGGCTCAGGTCATGATCTCGTGGTTCATGAGTTCGAGCCCCGCGTCAGGCTCTGTGCTGATGGCTCAGAGCCTGGAGCCTGCTTCGGATTCTGTGTCTCTGTCTCTCTCTCTGCCTCTCCCCTGCTCATGCTCTGCCTCTCTCTCCCTCAAAAATAAATAAACATTTAAAAAAAAAAAAAAGGTTTTAAATCAGATATTTTAAATCTATTTAAAAGGTTTTTTTTTCCCACGCACTGACTGTATAGGACCACGAAAAAGAAAAAGATTGGACATGTGTACTTGCCCGTGTCCTTACGTCTATACTCAGCTAATACTGTGTAAACGGAATGTCTCCAGCAGTAGGAAAAGAAATTAAATAGATTAGAACTTCATTTTCTTCTGTTTCGCTCGAGCTGAAAGACCAGAAAGGAGTGGATTTCATTCTCAACAGCAACGCTTTCCATGTTGTGTGCGGGCCTCAGTCCTGTGAGGCAATTCGTGTTTTCAAATTTACAATCCACAATTTGAGAGGCATTAATTGCTTGTATAATTACTTATTTATGCAATATTTATTTACTTGCTTTTCACTTCACTTCGCCTGAGAACCTCAATGTGATTCATAAATATTAACACACTGTAATTATGTTTCATCACGAGAAAAATATGATGTATGGTCATCAGTAGTTTTAAACCATTGTTAGCTTTGCAACTGATGGAGAAAGCTGACAGTAAGATTTGTGGTTGTGGCTTGTCTCCAACTTAGAGCAAAATCATTCTTTTTTTCATGTCGAGGAGATGCTATTCCGTGTTGAAAAAAAGTCTGGGTGATATTTTAGCCTTGCCGAGTGATACCAGAAGAACGTGATGTAAGTTTATCCTTCTTACTCTAAGATCTTCAGCATTTTGCCTCTAAGATATTAGGGATGTCTTTAATGAAGCACATGAGATTTTATTCTTAGGGTCCTCTAAATGACTGAGACTGCACTTCTAGAGTGACCTCCGAGAACCAACCAAGAGTCTAATAATGATAGATTTGGCAATTTCCAGAATGAAAAACAATGAGCAAGCCAGAAAGCATTGTTTTGATACCTAGTTAGTCTGTCTGGTCTTGTGACCTGTGCCCTTGGCCTTTCCCTCTGGACCCTTGGAACATTTCTGGTCTTTTCCTTCTCGACTTCAGATTGCTGACCTATGTTATTTACTGTCATTGTCTTAGCTGTTGTTGTGACTTTTTAGTCCGTTCTCTTAGGTTGGTGGGGCTCCGGCTGTGAATTATGATTTATCATCTCTTGTCTTTGTTTATGACATTCTGCTTCTTTCCAACATGATTTATTGCCAACCTTGTTTTTAACATTTGGGCACGATGCTTTTATATTTCAAAGCTGACCTCTGATCTTTGTGTGTTATATTTTGTTAATTTTGCGCAATGGATGTGGGGAAGTACAGCTGAGAGGGGCTGAAAAAGGTCCCAGAAATGTAGTGGTAGCTGCTGTGATTCCCCGGCAAGGCCAGGAAAGCTCATGTATAGTGCTGCTCAGAACAGGAACTTGTTTGGACTATAAATCTGAGTCATTCTCTGACCTAGTAATGCTCCACCAGGGGCTCTGAGTCAAGGAAAAGGATCGTCTTTGACTTTATCGTGAATAACAATGTCTATTTTTCCAAACGAAGGAACAAACTTGTAAGGCCCTCTTATTTACTTTTAATTATACATTTTTCCTAGCGATATGCTAATCTAATAAACAAGTATCTGGGTATATCTCAGTGTCTCAGGAATCTTACTTATGTTTGTGTCAGTGTGTTTAAGTGTTGATAACCGTGTCATTCTCGGCGTTTGTGTCTGCGAAACAGATGTGTCCCCATGAGGACGTACTTCGATGGTCTTCTCAAAGCTTTCAATTTGACTACATTTAAATTAATACTAAAGGAAGTAATTATATCATAAAATTATAGTTTCCCCAAAGGCTTTTCAGTCAAATCCCTGTTGTCCTAGAAGTTGGCAATCGCTGGTCTTAGGTACACCTTAGACATAATTTTCATTAAGATTAATTCTACTAATTGCTGGGTGGTCCATTCCTACATTTAACAGCCCATTTTCTGAGATACCTTCTTTAAATAACAATGTAAGACAAGTATTTATTAAATTATTATTATTTTTGAGCAGTCCTCACTCAGCAGAAGCAGAGAAAAGTGACCATTTTTCTTCTTTCCTTCCTTCCTTCTTTCTTCCTTCTTCCCTCACTACCTCCCTTTATTCCCTCTCTTCTTTTTTTTTTTTTTAAATGTTTATTTTTGAGACAGAGAGAGACAGAGCATGAGTGGGGGAGGGGCAAAGAGAGAGGGAGACACAGAATGTGAAGCAGGCTCCAGGCTCTGAGCTGTCAGCACAGAGCCCGACGCGGGGCTCGAACTCACAGACCGTGAGATCATGACCTGAGCCGAAGTCAGACGCTCAACCGACTGAGCCACCCAGGCGCCCCTTCCCTCTCTTCTTACTTCCTGATTTACACTCGTTTTTAAAAAATTATTTATTTATTTTTGAGAGAGAGAGCACAAGCAGGGGAAGGGCAAAGAGAGAGGGAGACACAAATTCCGAAGCAGGCGCCAGGCTCGGAGCTGTCAGCACAGAGCCCGATGCAGGGCTCCAACCCACGAACCATGAGATCATGACCTGAGCCAAAGTCAGACATTTAACCGACTGAGCCAGCCAGGCACCCCCCAATTTATTCTCTTATTGAAAAGGAAATATATCCTGGACATAAGCCATGTGGCTAGCGAGTCATTATTCTCTTACCAAGGCTTATCTCTCATATTTGCCTGGTTATAGATCCACCAAACTCTACAAGATAAGGACCACTGAAGAAGAGCCTTCGGAAAAAGCATCGGCTTTGTATTTAGATACATCTGCATCCATATATATCTCTTCCAATTAACCTGCTGTGTGACTTTGTACGAGCTAACCTCAGTCTCCACCCTTGTAAAAGTGAGAAAACAACAGCTAACCTGTAGACAAGTGACAAGGATTAAACTGGATTAGAAATATAAGAACCTAAAACAATGCCTCCTAAACAGTAGGTACTCTAGATATGGATGTAAGCTAATCTCTCAAATATTCTATCAACTCGAACTAAATCCCCTTTCTCATCATCGTCTCCAGTTGTTTCTGAAAAACAGCACACTTTTCCTCACGTGGGAGTCATCCCACCTTTCAAAAAGAAAACTCTACGTTCTCTGGACTATCGCCGACAATTTCTTACTCATCTCACTTACACAGCCCAAGAAGTAGACAATAAGTGAAATTTATTAAAAGAAATCCAGAAACTCTGTCCTTCCCCCAGTTGGCCGTGGTGGATAATGAGATTTCAAAGAGGAATAATACCGTCAGCAGAGCGAATTAGAAGATGGAACCGCAAAAGATCCAGAAAGACAGGGAGAAGCTATATATGGATGCAGAATCTGAAAAACGTAAGATGAAGCTCAGGCAAGGTGTTCCGATGTACTGGCCAAATGGAAGGGGCTGCTGGATCAAATCCGGGTAGTCACTTAACCTCAGAAGTAATTGTGAAGAAAAAGAGCCATTCAGAAGGGTGCCTAAGAAGATAAGTTCAGAAGAGGCACTGAAAAAAAAAAAGTGATTAATCCTATTAAAGGAAATAGGAGTGGGGACCAGAATAATAATGAGACTTCACCATTTTCCAAAGGCTGCTTGCGTGTCATGTTTCTCAGAGCAGCCCTGAAAGAGGGGGATCTCACTTATTACCCCTCTTTTATAGATGGAGAACAGAAGCTCGGGCACGTTTAAGTGGCCTGCCCACAGTCACACAGCTAGTAAAGGATGGAGGCAGAACTCGAACACAGATCTCCAATTCTAAGCTCATTATAACCCTTCTGGAAAGGAACAGCAAATGTGGTGGTTTCACTGAAGACTAATGACTTTGATTCCCTTTATTTATGACAGAAGACAAGTTATCTTTCTGATTATATATATATACACACACACACACACACACCTGAATAGTTTGGGGAAACGTTTAGAAGTCTTATTTTAGCCATTTTCTTTCAGATTATCCTTAGTCTCTAAATGTCTCTGATGTTGACATACTATCTGAGGGATGTATTATGTCCCAGAGGAGACTTCAGGCAAATACACCCATATTAATACCAATTAAGACTTGATCCCACATGCATATTGGGTTTCCCACCATCGGGGCCTCAACCAGGCTATGTCTTCACCTCTGGATGAATAACGCTTAGTAGAAAGGCAAATTGAAGATAATAGGGTTGACTATCACACTCAGAACACACAGACATGTGTTGGTCATCTCGAAGGCTATTAAAAAAATAAAAACCGTAGCATAATAATACTTATACTAAAATACACACACCTTAAGTGTATGGCTTGATGAATTTTTACATATGTATACACCCATATAACCACTACCATCAAGATATGGAACATTCTTGGCACCTGCAGACCACTTCAGAGTATCTATAAAAATGAACTTTCCCACTCTAAACTATCAATGGGTAGGAAGATTTGTCTACAGATTTAATTGGGCAGGCACATTTAAGCAATCATGTTTGTTTGTTTGTTAATGTTTATTTATTTATTTTGAGAAACAGGAGAGAGAGAATGGGGGGGGGGGGCAGGCAGAGAGGGAGGCAGAGGAGACAGAGAATTTCAAGCAGGCTCCCAGCTGGCACTGTGAGCACAGAGCCCTGGGCAGGGCTTAATCTCACTAATCGTGAATTCATGACCTGAGTTGAAATCAGGAGTCAGATGCTTAACCAACCGAGCCACCCAGGTACTCCTCAAGCAATCCTTTTAAGCCTTTAGGGAGACCCAGGGCACCTGGGTGGCTCAGTCAGTTAAGTGTTCCTGATTTCGGCTCAAGTCATGATCTCACGGTTAGTGAGATCGAGCCTCACATAGGACTCTGTACTGACACCACAGAGCCTGCTTGGAATTCTCTGTCTCCCTCTCTCTCTCTGCCCCTCCCCTGCTCACTCTCTCTTCCTCTCTCAAAATAAATAAAACTTTAAAACAACAACAACAAAGACTTCAGACAGTTCTTAAAGAGTCAGAAGGAGGTCCTAATACAAGTATGAGGCTGGGTGAAGCCTTTTCCACCTACTGCTGGTTTGGGCTGTTGCTCCGTGACATCTTGCCTCTCTGCAGCACTCCTAGCTGGTTTCCCTCTGAGAAGCCACTCATCCCTTCCCCCTGGCTTGAGTCAGACTAATCCCATCCCCCAGCAGCTCCAGGGTTGGATGATGGGAATTAGGCCTAAGCCAAAGAGCACGCTGCATTCCTCTGCCCACAACGATTGGCTGAGGGGATAGGCATGTGACTCACTGGCAGCCAATGCAATGCAGTCAGACTGTGGAGCCTGAGGGAGGCCGGGCCCCTCTTTCAGTTGGTGTGAGGCACTGGAAGAGGTGTGAAGGATCCTTTTACAACAGTGAGCAAAAGGCATGCGAGAGGGAGCCAGTAGCAGAGAGCCAACAGACTGAGAAGGAAAGCTGATCTGCTGACACGGCAGAGTCCCTTATCCACCCATGCCTGAAAAAAGATGGAGCCCTCGATTTTTAAGTTATAAGACTCATAGAATCTCTTGCATAAACCAGTTTGAATTGGGTTTTCTGTCACGTGCAGTCAAAATAACCTAATAAGTATCTGAAAGGGATAAACTATTTTCTAAAAGAGAATGAGGCGAATTTTTTCTTCTCTTAAAAAACAAAAGTGGGCACATAAGGGAGGAAGAAATAAAAAGGGAGAGGCCATCAAATTGTTGCAGATAAGGAAGACTTGTGTTTTGAGGACAAGGATGATAAACGTTGTAATCTTGCTTTACGCATTATGTGTTACATAATCTTCACATTCCCAAAACTCTAGTAAATTTGGCTACATGTAAGAATGCCCTGTGGGGGACTCAATTGGTTAAGCGTCTGACTTCCGCTCAGGTCATGATCTCATGGTTCATCAGTTCAAGCCCTACCTTGGGCTCTGTGCTGACAGCTGGGAGCCTGGAGTCTGCTTTAGATTCTGTATCTCCCTCTCTATCTCTCTGCCCCTCCCCAACTCTCTCTCTCTCTCTCTCTCAAAAATAAACATTAAAAAATTAAATAAACATTAAAAAAAAGAAAAGAATGCCTTGTGTGAATGGTGTGTGTGCACAGGTGTCTGTGTACGGGGGGTGGGGTGGGGGGGTGAAAGATTAGGTTCTACGTTGTATTCACATGGTACAGAATAAAGAAAGCAATACTTTATGAAAAGACCATACCTAAACTCAACAACTTGAGCAGAATAGAGCTCAAGGTCAAAGCTGACCAGGAGAATGTAAGCCCCCCAGAAATTCATAGAATCATTGAGGAATGCCTTAGACTTTCCACAGATCATGGGAAGGAGGCTCGAGGCTATTCCCTGTAGGTCTTAAGGGGGTACAGTGACCTCAACTATGGCTCACATTTTGTTTTAATCTTTATTTATTTTTGAGAGGGAGGCAGAGTGCAAGCAGGAGAGGAAAAGAGAGAAGGAGAGACAGAATCCGAAGCAGCTCAGAGCCCGATGCAGGGCTCGAACTCCCAAACTGCGAGTTCATGACCTGAGCTGGACATTTACCTGCCTGAGCCACCCATGCGCCCTTCATGTCATTTCTAAGTCTACTTGTTTAGGGGCGCAGAGGGGGCTCAGTCGGTTGAGCATCTGACTCTTGATTTCGGCTCAGGTCATGATCTCACAGTTCATGAGTTTGAGCCCCGCACCTGCTCCCTGCCCCTCCTGCATCTCTCAAAAAAAATAATAAAGAAAGAAAAAAAATAATAATATAAATGTACTTGTTGGACAAAAACATTACTTGCTGGCAAGAGATTTCTCAACCAATTCAAAATTTGGATCTGTTAAGGAAACTGAAAGATCAACAAATAAAAATCCACACGTAGAATTAAAAAAAAAAAAAAACAGTAATGGCAAGATAGTTTCCAAAAATGTCCTCAAATAAGGAACTTGACAATTAACAAACTATTTCACTTTCCTGCTGTGCAAAAAGTCAGTTTCCCCATCCTCAAATATATCCACAGGAAACAAAATGCATGCACTTTCCACCGTTTTAGGTCGCTATCTGTGCATAACGGTAGGCCCACGTGAACTTAACTTACTTCCTGTCTCCTGAAGTTACTAGGTAGCCCCAAATAAAATATTTAGCATTTGTGAGTAATAGTACTCACCACCCAGCCCCACTGTGGAGCTTCTTCTGTTCAGCAAGTGTATATTATATCCTAACTGTAGTAGATGTTCTGTGGGTGTAGACTATAAAGTAGGAGAGTCTACACCATCAAAAACTTCATGTGGAGAAAGGATGTATATTCACTATATTCTCCAAAGACTAGATCCATTTGCAAGAACGC
The DNA here is from genome assembly GCA_030068075.1 of Paguma larvata. Taxonomy (NCBI): domain Eukaryota; kingdom Metazoa; phylum Chordata; class Mammalia; order Carnivora; family Viverridae; genus Paguma; species Paguma larvata. Next base: position 77,173,682 of record CM057832.1, read on the forward strand.
AATAGTATTTATTTTTAAAGTTTATTTATTTAGAGAGAGAGAGAGAGAGCACAAGCAGGGGAGGGGCAGAGAGAGAGGGAGAGGAGGATCCCAAGCAGGCTCCATGCTGCCAGTGCAGAGCCCGACATGGGGCTCAGTCCCACGAACTGCAAAACCAGGACCTGAGCCGAAACCAAGAGTCGGACGCTTAACCGGCTGAATCACTCAGGTGCCCCAGAACACAACAGAATTTAACGGCTAAGGAAAAGGGGAAGCCAGAGATTGTACATTTGGGTTCCCCAGGAAACAGACCCTGAGATGGAACTCGGCATGCAAAGAATTTATTAGGGAGTACCCTTGGGATGGAAACCAATGGATGGGAAGGGAAGGAGAGGGAAGAAAGCAGGACAGGGAGAGGAGGGAAGCGGAGGTGACCCCACGAGGAGCGCTAAGGTTGGGATGGTCCTTCTGCGTTGCTCTCAGTTGGGAAAGGAGAGCCTGGACCAATAATTGGAAGCTGGCTGCCCCCGGAAGGGCTGTGATATTGGGTAGAATAGCTCTGTGGACGGTCAGCTGACGTCCTTTGCAGAAACAGCTGGAAGAATAGATCCTCCAGTCCTGAGAGAGGAACCTGAGCAGCATGGCACACGGCAGCCACACACCCGGAAATTACTTAAGGTTTTGGAATTCAATTTAATCTAGCGATGCTGTAGACATATTAGCCTCCCCTCACCCCCACATCTTTGGGGAGTTCGGAGTGACTTTTCTAGACAGATTCTCCATGAGTAGCAACCTTCTTTATACTTAGCCACCTTAGGAGCCCATCTGATAAGACAGTTTTCCCGGACTGGGAAACGTGTTAGTCAGAAGATAAAGACCATCACTTTACTCGGGATAGTAATGAATGAAATTATTGATATTAGAATGAAATGGTTCCAAATCGGTTCTGGAGTCAGAGAGAATGCCAGTCCTTTCACTGGAGTGGTCTAAGTGCTTTGTAAATAGATTCGCTTAGACCTTCGTGGGCATGGGGGCACAGATGGTTGACAGTGTCTGTCAAGGGAAGGCAGCTGAGACACTGTAAAGTTCCCACTATTTGTAACTTAAACCTCTGCTGTCTATAAAGAGAGCAAGTATCCAAGCTTGTGCCTCGAGTTCAGAGCTATTGGCTACCAATTCTGACTTCACAACATTATTTTTAAGCATCTTATTAAGGCTCGGGGAGGGACACAGGACAATCAAATGAGGTCCTTCTTTGCTCTCAATAGAAAAGAAATAATAAAATTATCTCCCAAGAAATTGAGGATCCTGTCCTATCGAGAACGTTCCAAGAGAATCCCAAAGATAAATGTCTGCTGTACTAAGTACTGTCCTGTAACATGGAAGAAAAAGAAATCCCAAATCTTTCTTTCATTTTTCTGATAGGACTAGGCACACACACTGAAGAGACATGGGAATAACACTGCATCTACTTATCTCACAGACGCGGCTGGAACATGCCCCATTCCAGGGTGATGGGAATGAGTTCAGTGCGTTATTGTTCAATTAATTAATTAACATAATGGTCCCGACCGCATTATAAAGCCCAGCACCCTTCAAGTGATTGGCTTTGTGCAGCAGAAAGCAAGTGAAAATAACACCAGAGACAGTCTGGCCAGGCCCTGTGCTAATTTGATTCAAAATCGCCTAAAAAATAAGACATATAAGATGCTCTTAATTGGAAATTTTCTCTTCATTAGAGAAATATGCCTTGACATGTTTTTATCTAAGAACCACTATGGAGTTTGTATAGGGTTTGGGGCCGGCTGTGTGCAAAGTTAATCATAGCCTGCCCGGGTTGATTATAGTATGCATTCTGTTGGCTTGTCATGTGAGTAGAGGGAGTTTTAACTGCGTGACATAAAAGGACTGGACGTGCCAGAGAATTATGTATTGTGTTATTGGTTTAACTTTAGAAATGAGCCCGGCGCTTAATGCTGAAGACCTCTAATCAGCACTGGATGGCTCAGTCTCAAAGTTGTGGTTACAACAATAGCAGATAGTAGGATGGAGGTATCTTCATTTGCAAGTTAAATGGCAACGCGGTAAACTAAAACGTCTACAGATAGAGTTAGAAATTAATAACTTGAGGGGCACCTGGGTGGCTCAGTTGCTTGAGTGGCCGACTTCAGCTCAGGTCATGATCTCGCAGTCTGTGGGTTCAAGCCCCGCGTCGGGCTCTGTGCTGACAGCTCGGAGCCTGGAGCCTGCTTCAGATTCTGTATCTCCCTCTCTCTCTGCCCTTCCCCTGCTCACGCTCTGTCTCTATGTCTCTCAAAAATAAATAAACGCTAAAAAAAAATTTAAAAAAAAAAAGAAATTAATAACTTGATGAAGTTATTGAAAAAAATGGAAAAATATTTGTTAAAATTATTCGGCTCTTAGAACTTTCCCTGTCCCCAAGGAAATACTGGGATACTGATGCAAAGTAACTCACCCTAATTTATTATATCCTTCAAAGTAATTGATACGTAGCACCTAAGAAAAATAAGATATTATAGCTGCCACACTCACAACTGTAATAAGCCAAGGTAAAGTGAGAAAACACTCCCTTTTTTTCTCTGCAATGCTTTATCAAAATGTGAATAGAGTGCCCAGGAATTTTTGCATTTTATTATGCCAAAGGGTACTAGAGCCAAGTGTTGGTTTTAGAATAGTGCTTGAAAACGTTAAGGGCGCCTCGCTTTGCTTTGTCTTGTTCATAACCTGGGTAGCCACTTTTCTTAATGGGGAGGGAGGCCTTACTATTTATGTTTTCAGTAGACAATTTTTTTGTAGGCTTTGTTTCTTGAAGCATGTTTAGGTTCGCAGCAACATTGAGCAGAAAGGACAGAGACTTGCCATATAGCCTCAGCCCCATAGCCTCCCCCATCGCCACCATCTCCCACCAGACGGGGACATTCGTAACAGCGGATGAACCTGGACTGACATCATTATCACTGACATCATCTACATGAAGGTTCACTCTTGGTGTTGTCCCTTCTGAAGGTTCAGACAAATATATGATGACATGTACCCACTGTCACAGTATCATACAAAACAGTCTCACTGCTCTAGAAATCCTCTGTGCTCTGCCTTTAGATAATTATTTTTAGCATCATTGTGAAAAAAAAAAAACAACAGACAAGCTCGAAGACAGTTCTTAAAAATCAGCAGCCCAAAAGAAGTCTATTTGGCTCACAAGATTTGGATTTCTGCCTGTATGTACCATTGTTGTTGTATTGCGTCTTCTGAGCTATTGGCGTCTCTGCCTGTAGCTCACCATATATAGACCACGAGTATCCTCCTGAAACAAATACATTCCCAGCTCACTGGAGGCAGTGGATGGGGCTGATTTCCGTGACGACTGTAAAGGGTGACAGAGTGACACATTTTCATTAATCCTATTCAAATATTCAGGCAAGAACGCCTTGTTGCTCTGGTTTGGTCTGTGGCTCAATTCTTCACTTCAGTCTTTACTTCCCCCTAGAGTTCCATCTCATTTGTTTAAATGAAACAGAAAGTAAATTAGGAAAAGCCCAAAATACTTTGACAAATTTAGGTCCATGAAAAGGCCTAAGGACTTTTTCTCTTCTCATTAGAAGACTGAACTCATTCATTTGTTCGGTTGGCCAATAATCAAGTCTATGTCGCCAGCCCACGGACCCCAACCTGGTAAGCCCCCAGGGGCATATAACAATGTCAAGGACATAGCTTTTGACTTTGGGAGCCGTAGAGAAATCCCTCTCTTCCCCTGTCTCTTCGCCCTTTCTTCCCCTGCTTGTCCGACACACATTACTCAGGAATACACCCATCCGTCTACCTACTTACTGCCTCGGGCCCCACTGTTCATCATCTTAATAAGATCGTTTTAAGGCCTTGAGTAGTAAAGGCTTAGAAATATTTTTAAAATGTGTTTAAGAAATCGAACTTGCCTCTGCCAGCACGTATTTCTGGATTTTATGTTTCCTCACAGGCGACTGCAGTCAATTCATAAATAAAGAACCAGCTCGCTTTGGATCCTCAGCGCAATATGGCACGTGCCGGTCCTGTTAATCGCTTAGCGATGGCGTGGGAGAGAATAAGCGGCGAGACGTGGAATATGAACCGGGGAGTCACAAAGACCTGCACTTGAACCTGGGCTCCATTACTTCGTTGCTCTGTGATCTCCGGCCAGCTATTTACCTTCCTGACCTTGGTTTCCTGTTCCGGAGAAGGAATGATACTACCTGCCTTGAACGCATATAGTAAGAGTTAAATGGGAGTCTACCCCAAGCTGCCCCAGGCCGCACCAGCCTGGAGACGTGAAACGGATCTTCTTTAGGAACTGCGTACTATTTTGCTTGCAATCCCGTGACAAAATTATCACAGGCTGGGTGGCTTAAACAACCAACATTTACTTTCTTACAGGTCTAGGGCCGGAAGTCCAAGTTCAAGGTGCTGGCAGAGGCCTCTCTCCATGCCTTGCAGATGGCTGCCCCGTGTGGCCGTGCGCGCCCGGTGTCTCTTCCTCTTCTTGTGAGGCCACCAGTCGCGTGGGAGTGGGGTCCACCCTAACAGCCTCATTTTCACCTAATCACCTCTTTCAAAGCTTTGTCTCCAGATTCTGAGGTTCTGGGAGTTGGGCTTCATCATATGAATTTGGAGAGATGCGATTCAATGCATAAGAGGGGGTGCGGCTGGCGTTCACGGTCTTACATTCATTTGCATGGTGCACGAGCGCAGCTCAGTATGACTCCCAGGAGGCGTCTTGCAGGTGCTCAGGTCTTTCAAGTGCAGGAAGCCACCTTGGGGTCCTCCCGCACCACTGCTCCTGCCTGAGCCCTCAGTAAGAACACAGATGCCTGCCCCCAGGGTGCCCTGCCTACCCCTAAGGGTGCGCAGGCACTGCGGCCCTCTTCAGCCTGCACTGCAACACAGGCGGGCCCAGCCATCGGGGAGAACGTGGGCTCGCCCGCTCTGTGTCACAGCCTGTCACAGGGCCCCCAGCCCGGCTGCCCACACCTCTGCGCCTCAGCATCCCTCATGAAAACAGCTGCCTGTCTGTCTACAGCCCCTGGCCCTGGACGGCTCAGACGGTACACAACCAAATGCCATGCTCTGTTCCCTACCCTCCCTTCTCTACATCAGGCACCTCGGCACACCACCCCTCCCACTCCAGGTTCAGCCAAACTCACTGACATTGACTTCTGGCAACCTTACTGCTAGGTCGTGCACACGCTCAGACAGATTGGAATCCCCTTCCCGTTCAGGGCAGGACTCCTTTACACATAAACCCTCGCACTTACCTGGCATCTTCCTTCAACAGGTGCCTTGAAGGGGACAATGTCATTAGCTTCGGATACAGTTCACTTTGCCACTCGGCCTCCTGCAGTGGTTCGAAAGGTAGGCTCTGCAGCCAGCTTGCCTGGGCTCCAATCTTGTTCTGTGACCTTGGGCCAGATCTTTCTCTTCCTTAAGTTTCAGTTTACGTATCTACAAATTAAGTATAAGAAGAGTTCATACTTTGTAGAATAAGAGTTAGTGCTGATACATGCAAAGAACTTATCCCTTTGCCGAGGACATCACGAGTACTGTCATCACCCTCCAACACTCTCTGAATGGGAACTCCTCCAGGTATTTCTTTCGGGGATTAGCTCATTTAATTCTCGAAGAATCCCAGGAGGGAGGTGCCATCCTGATCTCGATTTTATAGATGGGGTTAAGTCAGTGGCCCGAGATGGCATTGTTAACAAGGCACAGTGTCAGGATTCTGTCCGGTTCAGTGTGACTCTTCCCAGACTGTGCTCTAAGCGCTGTACTCAGCAAATGATATTTATTATTTCTATAGTCACGATCAATTAGTCAACAGATTTTATATAGATATGAAGTGCACTTGGGTAGGTGAAGTGAGAAATACAAGGCTTCATAAGAAGCAGTGTTTTCTTTCAAGAATTTATAACCTCATTGGGATCTATAATCTCATCGACCTATGTATGTAAAAACAGAACCAAAACAACAAGGTGCTGTGTGCAGATAAAAGTGGGAATCAAATACACCATGAGCTCCGAAAAGGGAGAGGGAGCCCATAGCCAACCAGTGTGGTCAAGGAGGGTTTCATGGAGAAGGTGGGCATGAGGCCTAGAGCAAAGGAGCTTTGTACCTGTTTGACGATTGACTAAATTCAGCAGGCATTGAAGCATAGGTAGAACTGGGAAAAATTAGGAGGAGGAGGGAAAGGCATTTCAGAAGGTTGAGGTCACCAAATAAATTGCTACATTAGAAGAAATACCAATATTGTTTAGTTTAGTAACTTAGGGTGGCCCTAAGTGCATGTATCTCCAGATACATTCAAAGCAAAACCACGTTTGCCAAGCTTCCTAACCTCTTTAACTCCAGCGCACATTGGTATAAAGGAATGAAGCTTCTAGAAAGTAGCAGCCAGTAGCCACAGAGCAGAGCCAACCCAGGGCTCACCAGCTGCCCAAGGACTGAAAGAAATGAGTCTCTTGGTTCCAAGCGCTGTTCTAAACAGCTTTACAAAACACTTGGGAAGCATAGAAGCGTACCAATGTTTCTCAGTGTGTCTTCGTGTAATTATAACCTGAAAGTGTCAGAAAGTGATAAGCTACATGTTACCAAAGCAAACATAGAAATTGTGCAATTAATTTTGCATAAACCAACTGAAGAAGCTAGTCCACAGGCTTAAAAATGAGATGAGCGAAAGCTGGCCATGACGAATGAAAACAATTTAAGATTTAGTGGTCCTTGCGTTTAAACACTTGACCAGCAGAAGTCAAACAATAATAGTGACAATAAAAGGCAGCGCGGCGAGGTGATGTCTGGCCACTCAGAATGCTGGGGACTGGGTTTTACTTACGAAATGCTTTATTAGCACAGTCCACCTGAAACAGCAGGGGAGCACACGCATGGGCGCACATTTTGGGTGCCGGCACATCAGCTCCTGCCTCCAAGGCTGTTTGAAAGAGGACATTCCATGCATGGTGCGTGATTAGAAATTGGAGTAGGCATCAGGACACAGCAGTCTTCCTTTTAGATCCAGACAGGAGGGGTCCTGTCCCGGGACACATAATTTTGGAGGGGTTCTGCTCTGGCCTTCCACAAACGACATCCCTCCTTATGGAGCAAGGAATCCATGGGGCCACAGGGATGTGGAATCCAGCGGTCCCTTCACCACCTTGACCCAATGCCTTCATTTTTGAGGGGATCTGCAGACCTCGTGAGGATACATCTGTCCTTTGGAGAGTCGACTGCACCACTGGTGTGATAACTTCCAGCCAGAAAGTGACCAAGGACTTGCTGCCTCTGAGGTGTAGACAGAGCTCAAAAGGGGCAGTCCAGGGTGTCCATACCCCTTGCATTAAAGCCCCTCACGATTGAGGACAGAGCTGGGGCGGGGATGGTTGAGCAAACGGCGGGACCCAGGTCCCCCTGTGCCGTCATGTTCCAACGTGGAGTCTGGTGATTCTAAATTCAAACCTGGCCCTCTAGGTCATTATCATGGTGCAAAAGTCAAGGTACCACTTACCAGATTGTCCACTTGGTTTATAACTTTTAAATATTTAGACATAAGGTATGTGGATCCCCTTGGTATTCTTGCTTGCCACAAATGTTTGTGGTGGGGCCAGGACACACAAGAGTCTGATAGAAAGCAAAAAGGACAAGGACATAGAAATTCTGAGTCCCCTCTTTTCTGACCCCTGGACTAGGGAGTCTGTGGCATAAACAGGGGGTCTGTGAGTGTTGGGTCTACCACCAACCCCATGTCTTCCTGTTCTGTTTCTTCTTTCTCGTCTTTTACTTTCTCCCTCATGGTCTTATTTCTCCCTTGCAAATACTGTAAGGGCCAGCCAACGCCCGCCATGGGCATTGCTTAGGCAGTCACCCACAGGTACATGAAGGTAAAACAAAGATGCTCAGAATTACAAAAAACATGGCTACTTACCCAACAGCACAGCCCTTCATGGTCACCAATGCCCAGCCCCACCTCACATTCTAAACCAACTCGGGTATTCCTAGTTCGCTATTCCTCGCTATTTTTAGCCTTTTGGAGTAGAATTTACTCAATTTCTTTATTTTAATGGATGACCTGTGCCCTTCCTTATATTCAGAACACATTTGCTACCTCGGTTAGTATTAATATCTCTGAATCTTTTTTTTTTTTTTATTTTAAGAGAGAGAGGGAGAACACAAGCAGGGGAGGAGCAGAGAGAGAGGGAGAGAGAGAATCCCAAGCAGGCTCCACACTGCCAGTGCACAGCCTGACACAGGACTTGAACCCACAAATCATAAGATCATGACCTGAGGCAGATTCAAGAGTCAGATTCTCAACCAACTGAGCCACCCAGATTCTTACTCTGAATAGAGATGAAGCCAGAATCAGTGTTAAAAGTTCTTACGCCCAAACAAAGCTTTCTTTGTAGAGTGTCTGGGAGCAATTCCCATTCCTACGCTTCTTACACTGATGCGTTTTGTAGCCTAGGCTAGAAAGGAAGGTGAGTCAGGAAGTAGACTTTGGGTACAATTTGTACCAGTGGTGTCAGTTACTGGTTTCACAAACCACTAAAAAGGATTCAGGAATTTACACAAACTTAAAGAAGAAAATATTCTAGAATATGCCTACCTCTGCTCAATAAGTATAATACATTTCTTGACAGGCTGACTTTGGTCAAGCTTTAGAAGGAACTAAAACACCAAAGAGAGGTGATCTTTTTCTTTTCTCAAGTCAGGTGAAAGAGGTGGTCTTTAGGAAAGGTCTCGAGATCTGAATCCAGAAAGCGTGAGTTCGAATCCCAGCAGGGCCTTACCCAGCTGCGCAACTTTTCATAGGTTACTTAAAGTCTCTGAATCTTAGCTTCCTCAATAAAACGGAAATAACCTCTCTGGAGTGGATTGCCGATTGCCTCAAAAGAGAGTATGTATGATAAAATGTTTTGTGAACTAAAAAGCACTAAAATTATAGGTTCTTATTAAATGCTCATTATAAGGCCATTTGCTCTCAAGTGTGTAAAAAGAAGATAGAGAAGAATTTTCAGGAAAATAAGGAAAAATAATGGGAAAAATGATAAAGATACACACTAAACCAGAAACTACATATTTAATATCACCCCTTAGACTCTCTGTCCACAGTGGGTGCTGAATAAATATTATTGACAACGGACAAAAAGGAATTGTTCATGAAACCTCCCCCAAGGGTGAGATGGAATTTTAAGTCAATATTTTTATTTCAGGACCCAGGGATTTGCTTATCATTTCTCGGTAAATATGTTAGCCTAGAAAATGCACACTTCCCTGAAGTATTTCTAGATCCTGTTAAACGAGCAAACAGAAAAGCCTCATAACTATCACTTCACACAAAAACAGAAGGTCTAACAGGACAGAGATTTTTGTCTATTTTATTCACGGAAATATCCCCTGCGTATAAACCCAGCGCCTGGTTGGCCGAGCGAATGTTCAGTATATGTTGGTTGAGCAAAGGAATTGATATGTCTATCTAGATTACTGTTGGAATGTGGGGGGCTAGTTTCCACAGATCATTTACATTTAGGAGAATCGCAAATGAGACCCAGGGTTTCTGTGCCAAGAAGTCCCTTGTTAGTATAAGACTCTGTGCCTTAATGGCAAAGGTTTCTTACATTTAAATTTTGAGCGAATCTGGCCTCCCTCCATGGAAGGTAAGGCTGTGTAACTCACAGAGACCTGGCCCTTTGAGTACATGCAAGACCAAGTGCTTCCCGTTTTTAAAATAACTTACCTGTAGGCAACTTAATTATTTTATAAAGGTTCTTTTTTAAAAAAAAATTTTTTTTAACGTTTATTTATTTTTGAGAGACATAGAGCATGAGCAGCGGAAGGGCAGAGAAAGAGGGAGATACAGAATCCGAAGCAGGCTCCAGGCTCTGAGCTGTCAACACAGAGCCCGACACAGGGCTCGAACTCACAGACTGTGAGATCATGACCTGAGCTGAAGTCCGCCGCTTAACCGACTGAGCCACCCAGGCGCCCCTCTTTTTTCAATTTGATTAACTCAACAACACGGGGAGGTAGGTAAGTGATACAGCCTCTCCATTTCATTAGAAGTTGGGTCCTTGAGTCCTTGTCTACTGACCTACTTACCACCCCATGATGTAGGCATGTAATCATAATTAATAGAATGCTAATTTTTTGTTTATCAATGGAATGATGCTTAGATGCAAAAAAAAAAAGGCAATTAAAACAGCTGTTTGGAGTAAGTCAAATCACCTTCAATTGAACATAAAAATCCCCAAAATGCTTTCAGAACGCGTTGTTTTTGTCTCGGCTCTCCGGGTCTTTCCTCATCTTCACTTGACCTTGCAAGCTTGAACCCAGTCTTCGTCGCACTTCCTTAAAGCACAGTGCTCTTTGCCACCTACCTTCATTCCGTTGAGGAGAATGTTCTTTGACTTCTTCTTGCTTATGATCTAAAATTTAGTTTATTTTAAATATTTCCTATTTCCTGCATCCTGAGCAAATTATGGAGGAGATAAATGCACAAAAATTAAAACCCACGGACCCCAAGTAAAAAGGACGAGGACTCTTAGCGGTGAAGGAACTTAATTTGAAAAGCATGCCCCCCCTGCTGGAGAAGTGGTGATATGACATCTGGAAGTGAATAAAACCAGAAAGAACTGTGCAATCAGGTTGAAGGGCGAATCTGACACCCCTAAGGCTTTATTACCATGTAAGAACCCCTCACCTTATAGGTCGTTCTGTCTGTTCATACTAACTTCAATCACATCCTCAGTCCCGAAAATTCAGAGTTCAAGAATGAGATAGGACACTACTGAGTTCTCTGAAGACAGAAAATTCCATCTTAGACCAGGGATTTTCTGTCACAAATTATTTATGAGGACACTTTAGAAGAAAATAAAAAATTTACTTCTTGAAAAATTTTAAATAAAAGTTTAGAAACAGAAAGCATACGAGCTGAGGTATTGAAAAATATCATCTTCCTAATTCTGCCTTCGGTAACTGGCAAACTCCTACCCATCTCTCAGGATCTAGCATGCATGTCCTCATCTTTGAAAGCTTGAGCATACTCCCTTAAAGAGGGTTTGCCACTTTCTTTTCTGTGCTCCTATAAATAAATTTTGCATTTATTATACTATATTGAAATCATTTATGTATCTTTCCCCCCAAAGCAACTCCAGAGACATTAAACAAAAGCTATAAAAATATATAAACGTTCTCCTTAAAGTTGAATTTCACACAGTATTTTAGAAAATTATGGATTATTAAGACCAGAAAGTACCTGAGAGTTTATTAATCCAAATTTATACCTTCCCCAAGCTTTCCCTCCCACCTCCATTATATAGATGAAGAAACACGGTCTATCAGAATAGGATAACCACACAAGTTCTCACACCCAGGAATTAGCAAAATAAGGCTATTATGCTCGCCTTTTCATTCCAATCAGTGTTCTTTCTGCTTCAACATAACCATCTCCTTTCTAATGATTCCACAATAAATAGCACATCCTGCCAAACTCTTCGGGGGTACCTGATTTCATGTCCTTGAGCTTCCTAAAATTATATGCAAAATTTGTGCGCATGTATTTTAAGGTCTGCCTGTACAAAAGAGGCCCTCACTCTGTAAACATTCCTGCATGCATAATTCATGCATTCATTCAGCAAATATTTATCAAAGATACTGTGTGGAATCCTCAGAGCAAACTGAAACCAGCAGCAGGTAAAAAGGATTACACATCATGGCTAAGTGTGATTTTTTCCTAGGAATGCAAGAGTGATTTCACATCTGAAAATCCATCTGGTAATATACCATGTTGATAGACTACAGGGCCGAAAATAACATAATCCTCTTTTTGTTGACATTGACGAACTGATCTCGAAATTCATATGGACATTCGAGGGACCCAGGAGAGTCAAAACAATCTTGCCATAGAAGGACAGAGCTGGAGAACTTGGACTTTGTGGTTTCAAAACCTACTACAAACTACAGCAATGAAGGCAGTATGGACCTAGGACAAGGGTTAACAAAAGGATCACTAGTAGGATTGAGAATCCAGAAATAAACAATCACATTTACTGTCAACTGATTTTTGACAAGGGGGCCAAGACAATTCATTGGAGAGAGAATAATCTCTTCAACAAATAGTACCAGGACTATTGGATAGCCACGTGCAAAAAGAATGAATTTGGACCCCCTACTTGATGCCATATACAAAAATTAACTCAAACTGGATCCAAGACTGAAATGAGTATAAAACTTTAGGAAGAAGATAAAGAAGGAAATCTTTGTGACCTTGGATTAGGCAATGGTTTCTTAGGTACAACACCAAAATCACAATAAGAGAAACATAAATAAACTGGACCTCATATAAATAAAGTTAGGTGTGTGTTTCAAAGGGCACCATCAAAAAAGTGAAAAGACGAACCATAGAATGGGAGAGAATATTTGCAAATCATAAGGGACTTGTCTCTAGAATCTATCATAAAGGATTTGTATTGAGAACATATAAATGCTTACAATTAAACAATAAGAGTATAAATAACCAGATTTAAAATGGGCAAGAGATTTGAATAGGAATTTCTCCCAAAAAAGGCATGCAAATGGCCGATAAGAACATAAAAAGATACTCAACATCATTAGTTATTAAGGAAATATCAAAACCACTATGAGATGCCACCTCACACCCCTAGAGTGACTATACTAATAATAAAAGACAGTATTACGCATTGGTGAAGATACGGAGAAATCATACATTGCTGGTGGAAATGTAAAATGGTGTGGTTACTTTGAAAAATTGTGCGGAGGCCACGCAGGGGTTGAAAGAATATTGTTCATGGCTCCTCCAGTAAATGTTTTAAACTCACACCTGGTTTGAGGGCTGTGCTAATAGATTGTGAGCTCTTGGAGGTGAGGTCTATGCTTCGATAGCCTCCAGAGTCAGACACAGTGCCTGGCACTCAGTGGGTACTCGTTCAGTATTTGGGGAGTTGGAAAGTCCTCTCCAAGCACTCAACCTGTGGTTGAATCCCCTTCACGTCATCCCTACCAAATTATTGTCTGAGCTACGTTTAGCTACTTCCAGTGACGGCAAACTCACCACTCTCAAGAGAGTCTACTTCACCTTTAGGCAGCTCTAATTTTAGAAAATTCTGTAGAATGAACCAAGATATTTTGTCTCCGAGTTTCCAACCAGTTCCTAGTTTTACTTATAAAGTCATTTAAAACAAATCTTCATACATTTAGAGACAGCTCCCTCATCTGTGTCAAATTTTCCCTTCTCCACATTAAACGCTTTCAATTTTTTCACTTGATGCTTTTGAGCCATGCTGCTTGGTTTTAATTGATTCTTGGATGCTTCCACTGAACACTCTCCAGTGTGTTTCCACTGGAATCAATGACAGAGTCCAGTGAAAATAATGAAAGAAGAGATTCTGGAAGGGGGAAGGAAAGCAAGAGTTGAAGACGGTTTTCCAGCCATGATGAGTGAGACGCCATTGAACTCGGGATCCTGGGTTGCAGGGGGCTTTGGTGACACTGTGTGAGAGCCGTCAGCAGAAACGTGACCACAGCGCAGAATAAGATGAACGCAGCCATCAGCTGGGGTCTGCACCCTAAACTCTCATGAAAGAAGTTTAGCCTAAGATCTTATTGCCTGGAATACTCAGGCCCAGGTCGCCTCTTCTCCCAGGTCGCGGTTTCTCAAAGCAATGTCCTTGTAACGCCTGGATTAGAATTCTAATGAATTCTATACCCAACATGGAGCTTGAACTCCTGATCCAGAGTCACATGCCCTACGGACTGAGCCAGCCAGGCATCCTGGAAGCTGCATTTTAAACAAACTGTCCAGGTGATTCTGATGAACATGAAGTTTGAAAACCATTGTTCTAGCCCCTATCTTGATTGTTCTTTCTTGCACTAAATGACTAGAAGAAAAAAAGGGCAGCTCTACAAAGAAAAACGTCAAACACTGCAGGAATTCTAAGAGAGAGAGAGAGATTGGGAGAGACTGTGACAGAAGTCAAAACTTTAACTCCTTTTCTTCTTATAGCCCAAGATCTCCTTGCCGTCATCTTCCTGCTTAAACTTGACCCAGTACTCACCCACCTGTTGGTGTTGGCGTAAAGGGCCATGGGCTCCCTCTAGAGGCCAACTGTAATAAGGGCAGGGAGAACAGAGAGGTAATTGAAGGTGAGGAGGAAACAGAGGGTGAAATGCTGGAGAGCTTCATAACTAACCCAGCTGCCACTCACATACTCTAGAACCCTCTAGCACAGCAGTGGGGTTCAGGGACCCCACGGGGGTCTACGAAGTCAAAACTCTTTTCATAATAGTACAAAAATTTGCCCTTTTTACTCTCATTCTTGCATGAGTGTATAGAGATTTTCAGAGGCCACGGGACATGCTGGAATCATAACAGATTACGTGTAGATGCAGATATAAGAATCCTACTGTCTTTTATTAAGCCAGATGTTAAAGACATTGGCAAATATACATAAAACAATTCCACTTTTCTTTCTTTTCCTTAAAACTTTTTTTAATGTTTTATTTTTGAGAGAGAGAGAGTGCAAGTGGGGGAGGAGCAGTGAGAGGAAAACACAGAATCCGAAGCAGGCTCCAGGCTCTGAGCTGTCAGCACAGAGCCCAATTAGGGGCTTGAACCCGTGAACCTCAAGATCATGACCTGAGCCAAAGTCAGATGCTTAATCGACTGAGCCACCCAAGGGCCCCTAATTCCACATTTCTAAGTTTTTTATTTTTGAGAATATAGCTGTTCTTCATAAAGTTATTTATATTAATATACAATGAGTTTATTACCACTATTTTTAAGTGAATTAATCATTTTTTTCTGTGTTAATATCTAACACACTAAATATCTATAGATTTAATCCACATAAACAGAAACTCTTTGGGGTCCTCAATAATTTTGAAGAATGATAAGATTCTAAGGTTAAAATACTGCTCTCAACCCTGGCGGCACACTGGAATCAACCTAGGAAGCTTGAAACAAATATTGATGCCTGGGTTCCATGCCCGGAGATCCCTATGCCATTAGTCTGGTGTGTAGCCAAGGTATTGGGATTTTAAAAGCTCTCAGGCAATTCCAATGAACAGCCAAGGTTGAGAACCGCTGCTCTAGGCTGAAGGCTTTTATTGGAAGTCAAAACAAGCACAGCCATGGCCAAGTAGCAGGAAAGCAAATACAATCCTCAAATGCAAGTTGGGGGAGAAAAGCAGCAAACAGTAGAGCTATTGAGTTTTTCCCCCAAAAGTGCAGCAGCAAAAAACGAGATATTGCATGCCTCTACCAGTCAAAGGGTTTTTATTTGGCCAAGGATGTTGGGTTTATTCATACATCACTACGTCACTGGATGGGACAAAGGAGAATACAGTATAACATGGCACAGGTGAGGGTTAATATTTTTTTAATTAATTTCTTTATTTTGAGAGAGACAGAGATAGCGTGAGAGGGAGAGAGGCAGAGAAAGGAGAGAGAGAGAATCCCAAGGGAGCCCCAGGCTGCTAGCCCAGAGCTCCAACTCACAAAATTGCAAGATCATGACCTGAGCTGAAACCAAGAGTTGGATGCTCAACTGACTGAGCCACTCACATGCCCCCAACCCAGGTGAGGATTAGAGCAGGTTTTGGGGACATAGGGTAATAAAGTCTAGCCACAGAGCTGTCCCCAGAGAAAAGGAATCAAGTTAAATCAAAGCAAACAAAACATAATCAACAGAATGCTATTCCAATTCCCCAAAGCCAGGTAACACCTGGGGCTGTGGGTGTGGCGAAGGGGGTTTAGACCCATAAGGAAATTCATTCCCCAGTGTGATGGACACAGGTGAGTTTTCACAGGCTCCCGCGGCTCTCAGGTGATTCTTACTTAGCATGATCTGGGTGATGCCAGGAGAAGAAGGTAGGGCTACCCCTTCCGGGGCAGGGATGGTTTAAACTGGATGCAGAGCTATGAATACAGTGATAATCATACACTTCACGGCTCCCAAGCTTTCAGGTAACCTGCTCCTCTTCAAAAACTTACTTTTTGCATTGGGTTATTCAATTCAGGCAGAGAGCTATCTCAAGCTCTTTTGCTTGAGCTCTGTATGGCTAGTAATAATTATAAATCCATGTACAGCTGCTATGAAGATGGCCTACCACAGTAGAAGGAAGAAAAAGGAAGAAAGGAATTCATAATAGCAGTAATAACTAGTATTATTGAGCATTTACTATACCAGGCAAAATATTAAGAACCTTATATGCATTATCTGGTTTAATATTCTCAATAACTCTATGAGATAGTCCTGTAATTATTCTCACTGATAAAGAAAGTGAGGCTAAGTGGAAGTCAGTCCCCAGATGACCCCCAATAATCCTCTCTTCCTGGAACTCCCCTCCTCATGTCAACTCTCCCACGTTGAACCAGGACTGATCTGTGTACCAACAGCACAAAGAGGAAGAAACTGTGTGGGACATTTAAGGCTACTTTACAACACGTAGGGGAGCACTTGCTTTGGGGAAGCCAGCTGCCATGCTGTGAGGACACGCAAGCTGCCTTGTGGAGGGGTGCATGAAGGGAACTAAGACCTAATGCCAAGACCCAGCACTGACTTGCCACCTGGGAGTAAGTCATCTTAGAGAAGGATGCTCCAGCCCTAGACAAGCCTTTGGATGACTACCCTTCTAGGTGACATCTGCTGACAACCTTATGAAGACCCCAACCAAGAACTGCCAGGCCAAGCTCTTCCCAAACTCCTGACCCACAGAAACCGTCTACTTTTCAGTGTTCCCAGCAGGAATGAGCTCATGGTCATAACCTTGATAGTACACCCTTATATTGGCTTTTCTTCCTTCCCCATCTCCCACTCCCACTCCTGGTTCCTCACTCCTGTCTCTGGGATCACCTTCCAATAAACTACCTACGCCCTAGTTCTTTTCTCAGCCTACATTTTTAGGGAGAAGCCAAACTAACACAAACATCATGATGATTGGGCTTAGATTCAAATGATGTTCGTTCTATTAAAAACATACTAAGAAAGGAATTTAAATTTAAAGAACAATTTCATTCCACCCCCTCCCCCAGAATTGTTTGTTTTTCTGGTTATCAAAAAAATAGATTTAGGAATTCCCGAAAGTATAGAGCTTCACCCAAATTCATGTGCAGGACTCAAAGGGCGCTGAGTTGTGGTATCATTAGTGTTAGCAATTTTCAACCAAGAGTCTTTCCCACTGACTGAGCTGCCCTGGAAATTTTGTTGGTGACAAAACGTCCCCCAAGATTTCAAGGGCAGTCACCCTTACAACCAGGTCTCACCAGCCTGTGTGGAGTGTATTTGTAACCAGGAACCAGAGATAATCAAACTTTTAATGAAAAATTTCTAAAGAAAGACTCTAGCCATGTCTTGGCTCTTTTGTTGGGCCACTACAAAATATTTCCTTGACTCAGCCAACACATGAATATTCTCTTGATATCCTTGGTATCCTAGGCTTAGTAGGTATAGAATATTCCTGAACATTAACACTTGGTGGAAGCCATCAGAAAACCATATTAGCATACCTATGTCTGCCCTACTTACAAGCCAATCACATTGAATAGGTCAGTCAAATACTTTCCAACACTCTGTCTCCAAAGATTATATTCACTAAGTTGACTAGAAATCAGTTATTTGTGTATTTTCCCACAAAGACAGTTATTCCTAAGGTAACCAACTCACCATGGTAAGTGGGGACTTTTCCAGTCTTAGCACTGATAGTTCAACACCCCAAGAACACCCTGGGGCCTGGTAAACCAACAGTTCTGACAAACGCGGACAGCAGGTCACTCCACTTATTTCAGACAGTTATGTTTCCAGATTAGTTCACAGAAGCCTGTTTAACCCTTGGTCTGGCTGAAATCGAGTCCTGATCATGAATAAGTTCCGAATGCTGGACAAGATAAGGCAGGGTGCTGTGGTGTGTTGGAGGATCTCAGGGCCAACGCAGGAGAAGACAGGACCAGCAGATGGCAGTATTGGACAACGTGCTCCTTGGGCAGTGCTGGGACACGGCTGGTTGAGAGGAGACTTCCTCTCTGCAGGGATCTTCCAGATACAGAGGTGAGGGCCCGCCACCCACAAGGGGATGAGGGCCAGGGAACTCTCAGCGGGGTGGGGAACTGGAGAGGGGGCTGTGTGTCTAGGCGATGTCACTCAGCAGCAAGGTGGGGAGTCTCTGATTCAGAGCAGCACCTTGGGGTCTTTTATAGCATGGGGCCTATCTTATGCACAGCTAGCTGTTGCTGGGTGCACTTCCATGAGGCATGCAGAGCCGTCAGACTCTGGATTGCTAGAAATAGGCTTATTTGGGTTCTATTTAAAGCAATTGAATGTGTAAGAATTCGAGATTGTTGTTGGCAGGCTTTGGGCTAACAGTCCGATACACAGAGCTCATCTTAGCATACAGACTTCTAACCATGGGGATGGGAGCACATATCACTCCTGCTGCAGCCTTGACCGTGAGAACAAAAAGTTTCCTCTGCGATGGCCTTTTGCTTCCCCCTCTTCCCATCCTTATGTTTCCTTCTTCAAACACCAGTGATGAGTGGCTCTCATGTCCTGGAGAGAAAGGCCCAACAGGAAAGGGAAGGAGATGGTAGTGGGGGGCAGTAGAGTTACTGGTGCCTCGGGGGTACTGAGGCAAAACAATGGGGCAGGTGCGGGCGGGATGTGAGGAACACAAATGTTGTTCTGGGACATGAGACTAACCAATGGACCTACCAGTCAAATCAGCCTGTTCTGTAGGGACGAATCTTATAAAAAGTTTTTATCTTTATCTAGATTTTCCCCCTATCCAGCCTTTTTTCTTTTGCAGAAATACCCCACTCCGTGTGGTGTCAGTGGGATGTGGTACCCCATCCTTCACTGAGGACACTTGGGGCGACGTCTTCCTATTTCATGTCCCTTACAAATATAGGGGCACAGGACGCAGGCTGGCCCATCGGGTGGCCAGGAACCCAAAGTGGAGGTGCGGTTAGAACCGTTCCCCATAGCAATGTTCCCCGAAAGCACTGGTGTGCAGCACCGGCAGTGTCCACCAAAAGTGGTGTCAGCAGAGCCTTGAACACACTGTTCCTGTAGCCTGATTTTCACCGTGGTTCCAGCCAGTCAACCTCACGTTGGATCATCCCTGATTTCTAAGGCTGATTCTCCAGCCTCCGTGGTGAGTTTGCAAACAGCTGTCCTTAAATTAATCGGGGTCATTTCCATTGTTTACTCCAAAGAAACCCAATCAATACAAATGCCATGGCCTCTTTTTGATCCAAAAGTTGTAAATTTCTATGGCCCCATCTCTCCTAGATCTCATAGACTGCATGTGCTTTTTTTCCCCACCGAAAGACGAATTCTTTCCAAGATTATCAGCCCTCAAAACACAATGAACAATTTCCATTACAGTAAATACATAGTAAATATATCAAACTCTTCTCTGAATGGATAGGAAAAAAAATCATGAATTAGCAAATGTGAAGACATTTTTATTGACCTGAAGATACAGTAATTTTAGAAAAGCAGAATAGTTGACATTGTTTTCAATTATTGTCACAGCAAGATGCCTGTAAAATTCACATAATTGGATTGAGTGGCACCGTTAATAACTCTGGATATGTACGAATCCAGTCATACACTTCAAAATTTGCAGAGGCGAATCAATTTAATATGCTTTATTCACTTTCTGGGGGTGGGCATTGGGTTATATCCCATTTGAATAAAACATCAGATGAGTTCTAATTTGCATTTTTGCCCACAACCTACTTTCCAATTCCGCCTCACTCACAACATTATTTAGTATTGTGATTGTGCCAGTCATTTGTTAGATAGGACATTAATCACATTCATTACCCGCTGAATGATTTGATTCAAAGGGCAATAATAAATCACACTCAACTTAGACATTTGAATACCAAACTCTTCTAACTGTGATCTACTTAGGTTGGCCAAAAGAAAGTTGGTCACAGCCCCTCTTTTCCAGGGAACACAGTATCAGAAGTGCCGTGAGGGGTGGCTCCACACTCTCTACTATTCAATTAGTATGTAGGAAGGATTATGTATGTATCCGATTTGGGAATAGCATATGGCTGCTTTGTTCTCCCGGTGAACCGTTTATATATGATCATAAAAACAAAAATCTACAGAAATATGGGCCAGTAGCAAGAGTAAAGAGAGGCCTTGAAATTTGCAGTCAGCTTGAAGCCCGAATCATAGGGTATTCACGGCTGCCCACCAGGAGTTCCAACAATCCAGAAGCATCTAAAGCATGATTCAGTGACCAACCTGTCTTCCCTGCAACCCTCCTTCCCTGAAGTAGGAAAATGTTTATATACACATAACGGTCCAGGACTCCTAGCCACGCCGGCATTGCCTGAGACAAGAACTGGAGAAAACCCACGGTACCCAAACGTGGAGAAAGCTGTGTTCCACGGGCCTCTAGCAATCATCCAAGCAGCGGAAAGAAGTTGCTTTCCCCAACCTAGTGAAGAGCGCCCTGAACCCTTCCTCTTGGAAGGTCTTTCCAGCGCCCTCTACCGATGAAGCTTAACGTTGTGCCAGACAAAGGAAGAATATTTAAAGGGTCAGGTTCCATTTTCATAGGTAAGGCAACAAAGCATGAATTTGAAGTTAAGAAGTAATAAATTGATAACTGCCATAACACTGTACCTGCTGCTTTTAGCATTTAAGTCTAACTATTGAACTTAAAAAAAAAATACAGTGGCTTAACATACAGTACCACTGTACTATTTTCTCTCATGAGTCTGTGGTTAATGGGGCCTGCTGGGCAGTTCTCTTATTTCACGTGATGACATTTGGGGCTGTGGTCTTCGGGAGGTTCAACGGGGCTAGAAAGCTGAGGTTGTTTGCTTACAGATATAGGATCACGCAGAGATGACTGGAAGGTTGGGCTCAGCTGAGATGGTGGAAAAGCTGAGTCTCTCTCTCCAAGCCTTCTTAGGACTTCTTCAGCTCTATGTACCTCTCTATGTGGTCACTCCACATGGTCTCTTTAATAGGTCTTTTTAGCTAGACTTCTTAAACTGTGGTCCAAGAACGGAAAGAGTTTGGGACACAGCCTTGAGCTTCCCATCACTTCCCGGGGCTTAAAGAAGCTTGAATATTCATTGCTGGGGATATTAAAGAGGAGATTCCAGCGTCAGCCAGCTGGCCAGACTAGAGGATCTTTAAAATGTTCTTCCAAAGCTGAGATTCAAGATTTCGAAGACTTGACTTGTAACATCCTTCATGGGACTATGACAGCACCTTCTTCCAAATTCCCCTGCTAATGATTTCATTTGACTGTCTAATACTGGCAAGGCGATAATGCCTGTTAATTGGTAATGGGTTTGGCATAAGCTAGAGCAAGACTTATCATTTGGGTCAGGTACGCATCTGTAGTCATTGAAAATAATTGACCAAACGATAAGCCGTGTTGTTGAATTTCATATTTGGTGAATATGTAAAACAATTTGTCTTACATTCTTATTTTTCTTTAAAAAAAAAGTTTATTTATTTTGAGAGAGAGGGAAAGAGAGCATGCGTGAGGAGGGGAGGGGCAGAGAGAGGCGGAGAGAAGGGGGATCCTAAGCAGGCTCCGCACTGTCAGCGCTGAGCCTGATACAAGGCTCAAACCCATGAACCATGAGATCATGACCTGAGCCGAAATCAAGAGTTGGATTTAACCAACAGAGCCACCCGGACACCCCACGTTCTTACTTCTTAAGCCAAATTTAATATGCCCATGGAAATTCATCATTTTTCAGTATCTCCACATGCATGATTCATTTCCAATGGACCCATTTTTGCGTTTTATCTTTCAAGGAACCCAGAAGACTTAAGCAAGCCATTTGAGATTTCATAATTTTGTGTCATTTTTTTTCCTCGTGAAAGTCTCTTCACTAAGGACAGTAAGTAAATGACATTTGTTTGCATTGAGAATATAGGGTTTTTTTTTTTAATGTCTCGTCTATTATAGAGTCTGGATTCAACCTAAGAAATTATTTAATAATTTCTTTGCATAGGAAAAGAATATGTCCAGCTTCCTGCTAGAAAAATACTCTTCCAAACTTTTTTTGTATTGTTTTAGTCTTTTATGAAAATTGTACATTTCTGTTCTGCTGAGTGTCAGTAAAAAATTCGTTTGGCCTTTTGTCCCCTCTGCAACTTGGCCTTTTTAGGGGGAGACTTTGGTTGTTGCACAGAGTGGTCTGTTCAAGCTTTGGCCACTAGATGGTGCACTCATTAAACATTATCTCCACTTCCCTGGACTGCGTGCCATCTCACCTTGTACTCCCCAAATGCCCATTTTATATCTTGTACCAAAGGGCCAGTTTCATTCACTTTATCTTAGCATTTAACCTGCATTGAACTATATTTTCTTTCAATCTGATACATAATTTTCTTTGTTTATTTATTTTGAAAGAGAGAGAGCACACCAGTGAGCATCAGAGGGGGAGGGGCAGAGAGAGGGGGGGAGAGAAAGAATCTCAAGCAGGCCCTGTGCTAACAGCTCATGGGGCTCGATCTCATGAACCATGAGATCATGACCTGAGCCGAAATCGGCAGTAGAGCATTAACCAGCCGCGCCACCCAGACGTCCCTACGTAATTTTCTAATTCATCTATGTTGTCCTAGAATAAAAAGAGCTGCTTAAAAGCAGTTTCTCATCAGTGGAGGTATGCAAGCAGAGGCTGGACAGCCATTTGGTGGAGACAAGTTGGAAACAGGATGATGCTTCGTCTCTAAATACTTGCAGGTATATTCTCTGGGAATAAGGGCATTCTCTTGTATAACCAGAGTACAATGACTAATCCTGTTGTCTCACCCAAGCGTGGGCAAACCATGACCTGAGGGCCGGATCATCTCCTTCATCGCTTTCAGTAGGGCAAGTTGTAACTAGGGATGTGTTTAAATAATTGAAAACTCTTTAACAAGTGAAAATTACATGAAATTTTCCACTGTTTGTGGCCAATGTCTCTGGCTGCTCTTGTGCTTCAAAGACACAGCTGAGTAGTTGGGACAGAGACTTCTGAGGTGTGCTCACTGCTGGTCCACAGAGCCCCAAATATATACTCTTTGCATAGACAGTTTGCAGACCCCTGATGGAATCTGCAAACATTCTCCAAATCTCGCGAATGATCACACCAATGTCCTTTACTGGGCTTTGAATCCAACCCTGTTCCTTCCTTTCCATATGCCTCAGTCTCCCTCTTTGTCAAATTAAGATGATGGTGGTCCCTTCCTCTTAGTTTTCGTGAAGACCAAAAGGATTCAGTGAATGTCTTGGAACAATGTTTGGCATGAAGTAAGTATGTACTAAGTATCGACTACTGTTATTACATCAATCTCAGTTTAGTTTTCATCCTTTAAAGAAAAGTAAGAGAGGAAGTCAGGAAATTCTGCTCCTTGTCAGAATGGGGGGAAGGGGGGAGGTGCATGTTAGGGTATCATCCCTCTGGGGTATGGGTGCCACCCTACTGAGGACTGCAGAATCCTGCATAACTCACGTGTCTCCTCCTCTTATAAACTCAGAGTCATTCAGCTTCTTTCCGTGTGCACCTAGAAGCCCCCAAGAGGTGGCAGCTATTTTCATTTAATGTCTATTTATTTTTGAGAAAGAGAGAGAGACAGAGCACAAGTGGTGGAGGAGCAGAGAAAGAGGGAGACACAGAATCCGAAGCAGGCTCCAGGCTCTGAGCTGTCAGCACAGAGCCTGATGTGGGACTCAAACTCATGAACCATGAGATCATGACCTGACCTTAAGTCGGAGGCTTAACCAACTGAGCCACCCAGATGCCCCCAGGTGGCAGCTATTTAAATGCAGAAGATTGTTTCTGCACCAGACCTAAGTGGAAGCTGAAAGAATTTCAATTGAGTATCAGACCAACAGATTGTCTGTGGAAGCGGGGGCTTATTTCACCTCACCAACGATGAATTTTAACTCTAACCTGTGTTGTCAAAATGGCAGAAGATACCCCCCCACACACATACGCACTCATCCCTCCCCACCTCTGCCTCAAGAAATCAGCTGCCTGTTTGCCTGGGTAATAGCTGCCCTGGAAGGGGTAACAGTGTTCCATTTCAATGGCAGGTAGGTAGGTCTTTACTTAAGAATCATATAATTACAAAAAAAAAAAAAAAAGGCTATAGAAGATTTAATACAATAAATCTTATGGGACCTGCAACAAGGAAGCACGCAGACCTTTTAGCAGTCTTGATTAAGGTAAAAAAAAAAAAGTTACCAAATGTTCAGCATAGCTTCTCCCCTTCTCTGGGACCACGTGGTCTCTTCTCTGCTTCTGGGCACAGTCCTGCCCCTACTATTACCCCTTGCAGGTGGAGGCTGCTTCCCCACCTGGCCCACTCATAGCTTCTAAGAGCCACACCCGCATGGAAACAGACACTCCACCTCTGAATAGAACCCTCATTAAGAATCCAGCGCCTGCAGCAAAGCCATTGGGTTTATTTGGGTCCCAACCCTAATTCCAGGAAAACATCATTGGACTGGCCGAGGTTGGATGGCCAATCACCCATGGGTTGTCATACTCCGCATCCTGTGTAGAGATAAAGACTGTCCCCATTTAGAATGGACAGTTCAGCAATGGCTGGCGGCTGCAATTTTTCCCCCCATAAATAAAACTTTTTTTGACGGCACAAGATTTGAAATGTTTGAACAGCAAAGAATATCCTAAACAGGATAATTAAGGCTAAGAAACATTGCAAAAGAAACAAGTATTTGCAAAATGTCAACTCCTTTAAATTAACACGAATTTACGATTAAACTAATAAAAACATTCTTAAGTTGAGTTGAGAGTGTGGTTATTTCGGAGTTTTTTTTGCATTGTCTTTAAAACTTATTGATAGGGGGCACTTGGGTGGCTCAGTCAGTTGAGCATTCTACTCTTGGTTTCGGCTCAGATCGTGATCTCACAATTTGTGGATTCAAGCCCCACATCAGGCTCTGCGCTGACAGTCTGTAGCCTGCATAGAATTCTGTGTCTCCCTCTGCCTCTGCCCCTCCCCTACTCACATGCTCTCTCTCTCTCAATCAAAAGAAATAAATATTAAAAACAACAACAAAAACCAAAAGAAACTTATCGATATAAATATTACGTAACTTTTTAGGTTTCTGACAAAAACTCATAGCATATAGACATTACCTTTATTGTTTTAAACGTCTTCATCCGGTCATGTCAAACCTCCCTCAATTACGGGTTAGTATAACGCTTTTTTATTTCAATAAAAAAGTAAAATCAAGTACTTCTGTCTTAGAGGACACAGAATTGAAGTAGTTAGAATGTATTCCTGAGAATTATTTTAAAACCATCTATGTTTGAAAAGCACTGTCTTTGGCAATAAGAACAAGTATAGCATTAATTAACTAAGAGCGGTTAAACTAAATAGAGAAGAATCCAAAGTATTCCTAAAGAGAGAAAACAGTCAGGCGTCCTGCTGTGGCCGTAGGTGTTCTGGGGTCACCTGCTGGACAGAGGAATCAAACCGGCAGGTGACCCAGATCGCTGGCCCTCACCCCTTAGCTCTCTTCCTTCCTTGGGGACCCGGTGATCCAGGAGATTCTCTGCCACTAGAGCCTCTGCCCTGGGCTGGATGTGGAGCAGCAAGGAGCCACCTGGGGAAAATCTGGAATCTAAACTCGGCTTCAGCCAATTTCTGTCTTTTATGACCATTTTCTTTGCTTAGCTCGCTGAGTTTTCTCTCACTCCACAGAGCTGCCAATCAACCATCGTGTGCTCTTTTTTCTCACGATGGATAATCGCCGCTTGACGGAAAGACAGGGTTCTTGCCAATCCTTTCTCCGCGTCTTCCGGCGTCTGCCAGTAGGCGGCGCACGTCTGAAGGCGACGCGAGACGTTTTCACACGCGTTGGAAAGTTTCTTCCTGATTTTAGGCGATTGTTCCCTCGATTGATTTTCTGCAAGTTGCGTTACATTCTTGAGGTAGTCCCGGCAGTATTTCATGGGTCAGCGGAAGCTTTTGAATCTCCCTGCCAAGCAAGGCATGAATGTTTGCACTGTAAACACCTGCTCAGGCCGGTGACTTCTCTTTGACCTCCGGGTTGTCTACTTCGTTGATTTTCTTTGGGAAGTTTTTAAGGTATGTCCTTGTTTCTCGCTTTCAAGCCTTTTAAGTAAACAGCATCCATGGGTTTCTTCAAATCAACTTCCGATTTATAGCCCAGGTGACTTCCACTTTTTAAAAGAAAAAAATATTTATTCATTTTTGAGAGAGAGAGAAAGCATGAGCCCGGGAAGGGCAGAGAGAGGGGGGGACAGAGAATCAAAGCAGGCTCCCAGCTGATAGCAGAGAGCACTCGGACTCGAACTCACCAACTGTGAAATCATGACCTGAGCGGAAGTCGGAGGCTCAACCGACTGAGCCACCCAGGTGTCCCATGTTGTATTCTTTTTGTCTAATCTCGAGTTGCCATCATGTAATGTTTTCCAGAAAGACCAGGCAAACTTACCATCTGTAGTGCAGTTTCAGAAATTTACTCCTTGCTTCATCCTCAGACATATGTTTCTGTTCCTTCCATTCCTGCACAGTCCCTTCTTGAAACTTTCCTGGTAGCTTCTTGGGAAAGGAGTTTCGGGCTTTCCTGGAAATGAGTGATTCAGCCTGAGTATCCATAATTGCCCTTAGAAGTTGTCCCACAGTCTTCTGAGAGGCTTGTAAGATGTTTTTGGCATCGGTCACCAGGGAGTGATGAGATTTTGATGCATTTTCAAGTGGTTTTGTCTGCCTTTGAAGTCCAGAGATTAGATTTCCATGAAATGAAAGTTTAGGGGGCTCGCTGTTTTCTGTTCTTTTGGGACAAGGTCTACCCTGTCCTCACGTGAAGATGTGAACCTGTTTGGTTGTTTACTAACTGCTGCTTAAAGAGTGTTGGCTCTTTTCTAGAACAACGATCAGGGCAGCCTATACCAGAATCTCTCAGAGAGACCCAGGGAGACTTAGGCTTGGCGCAAGCCTTCCTACACCACCAGCAGAGCACTGAGCAGCGCCCCAAGACGGGCTGGGGAGATGTCACGCGAACTCTGGGACTCAACCGTTGCTTTGTCTCTGGCTGCCAGTATCTTTTTTTCTTTTTTAAAGGTTTATTTATCATTTTTGAGAAAGAGTATGACCTGAGGAGGGACAGAGAGAGAGGGAGACAGAGGATCTGAAGCAGGCTCTATGCTGACAGCAGAAAGCCCGATGCGGGGCTCAAGCTCACAAACCATGAGATCATGACCTGAGCCAAAGTTGGATGCTTAATAGACTGAGCCGCCCAGGTGACTCTGGCTGCCAATATCTTGTGGGTCACAACTGAACCCGCTGGTAGCCCACACAGGTGTCTGGCAAGCAGGAGGGGCCACCAGTGGGCTGGGTCTCAGGTTCCATTAAACAGTGTTCTCCAGTTTGGGTCCACTCATTGCACAAACAGGAAGTGGTATTATTTGTCCAGTCCATTTGCACGAGTGGGAAATGCTGACTGCAGCCAGAGGAGAGCAGCTGTGAGCTCCGACCCCTCTGGACCTGACCTGGCCCTGCAGGAGGCCGTGAGGTCAGAGCAGGGCCATGCCGTCACCCACTGTGAGGAGGGCGGGGTGTAATGACAGAAAGGGATGCCGTAGAGACTCCTGTACCCAGACCCCTGGGTGAGGAACATTGTCCTGAGTTCAAGTTTCCTTTGGCAGCAGGGAAGCCTGATGCTGCCTGCAGCAGTCACAGGGGTCTCCCCACCTGGCTTTTGTTTTGTGTCAGTCCAGATGGGCAGGGGCAGAGCCCTGAAGGGCCTCAACAGAAGGCTTAACCAACAGTCTGGGTTCCAATATCAGAATGGTAGTGTTTTAACCGTTCGTGAATTTGCAATGGGGCCAGCTGGTCCCCTTTCAATCCATGTGTTTCTGGATCGGGGAGACTCTCCTCTGGTGATGACTTGGTGACCCAGGCTAATTGCATCATGTGACCCTACCACCTCCAGCCCACGGCTCCCAAGCTTGTCCCGCGCACTTTTGCAATTTTTCTCCAGTCCATGAAGTCACAGAAGTGTGGTCGCCTCTGCAGAGGGAACAAATGCTTCTTTTATCTACACTTGCCACCACTGACTTCCTTAAACAGCCTCTGCCTCTCCTCATATCCCACCTGGGATTCTGCCACGAGTGATGTGTCCCTCGTACCTTTCCTGGGTAGAAACTGGAGGTCCAGGAGTGGAGGCTGGTCTGGGGTCGTGGAAGATGCCAGGTTCAGGCTGCAGGCGCCCCTGCGGATGTGGAGGGTAGAGCCTCTGTGCCTGCTCGGGGTGGGGAGGCCGCCGCATGCCTGCAGTTTCTTTATTATTCAATCATTTATTTAAGAAGAAAATGGCTGTTTCATACTTTATAACCGGTTACTAAAGAATTTAGCCATTGTGGCCCAGGAGAGAGCCTAGAGGGCTTTGGGGAGGGGATCTTTGGTTTGCAAGTGACAGAAACAAAGCTGGCAGGGGCTTAAGCCACCAAAGGATATTGAGTCGCTCACAAAGTGGCAGGGCGGTAGGGAGCCGCAGCAGCCCCGGGGCTCCAGTTAGATGGAGCAAGAACTCCTGCGGCTCCGTTCCCGGACTCAGGAATATTTGGCCTCTGGGTGTTTACGGACAGGACTCACCCTCTCAGGTTTCGCCTTGTGGAAGGGACGTGTACGTGGCTGCCAGCATCTCTTTCCCCGGCAGCTGTGCACCCTGTGTGCTAACAATGCATTTCCCGGTGAACAGGTAAAGACCCGTGTTGCACACGAGGCTCATAGCTCTACACTCAGTGAGTGACACGTCTTCTGTCTTCACTATTCATGCCTCCGACCACACCCGGTCCTTGTCTTCACCGGGATGGCCCTCTTCATTACACATCACCCTTGATCTCACCGAGATGCTCGTTCGTAATACAGTTCATAAGCCCCATCCAGACCTACTGAATCAGAGTCTCTGGGAAGAAGGGCCTGGAAGCCTTCATTTTGAATCAACACCCCTGGTGACCCTTATGGTCACAGGGTTAGTCCACCTCAATCTTAGCTTACTTTTTTCCGAGGTCGTGTTCTTTATGAGGCCTGCTGTTGCTCATGCCGAATATCCTTTCGGAAGATCCTTTGAGAACCTTCACGTGGAAAAGAAATTCCTCTTCTTCACGGCTCAGATATCACTTCCTCTGCGATACCTTCGCCACTGGCCTTTGCCTCTGTTTTCCCTGCCCACCACGTACCCAACACACCCCAGCCTTCCCTTCTAAACACTCTATACATGTGGCAGGAAATTCATATATTGACTTCCTATCTGGTTCTCTCACCTACCGTCCCAGATCGAGTTCCTCAAAGAGATGAACATTGTTTTTATTTCTATTATTTTAGAGAGAGTACACAAGTAAAAGAGGGGCAGAGGGAAAGAGAGAGAGAAAGAGAGAGAGAGAATCTTAAGCAGGTTCCACGCTCAGCATGGAGCTTGATGTGCGGCTCAATCCCAGGACCCTGGGATCAAGACCCGAGTCAAAATTGAGAATCAGACGCTCAACCGACTGAGCCACCCAGGCGCCCCTGAACATTATTTTTAACCCTAGAAACTGGGCCATGCCTGGTATTTCATGTGTACTTAATAAAATATCACTTGAATGAATATGGTTTAAAACTTCCCGACCTTCATGAGGAGTAAATTAAACATTTCTTACTAGGCTGTTATTTATGCTTCCTGCAGGTATGGGTTTCCATCTTTTTAAAAGGAGAAATTCATTAATCTTAAGTATTCGCTGCTGCCAATGAAACGCATAAGAGAACACCCATGTACATTTCAGGGCAATTCGATCGATTAACTGCGATTTCCTTTAGAAGCAATCGCGCCATGTTAAATGGTCTACAGTATCACAAACCATGTTTAATGTAGACCTTATATGCATTCACGTTGCCTTCTTTCTTATTTTATCTGGGCAGTAATTTTATAAGGAACATGAAGATTTTACACAAGTCTCTACAGAATGGGTTTTCTCTGTCCGTGTGTTACAATAAATAACTCACTTGCAAGAGATGGCACAGTTGTCCTGGACATCAAAAAAAATCTGTCACTGAGCTTCACACAACAACCACAAGCACCCTAAAGTCCACAGCTCCTCTTTTATACCAGTTAATGGAACTACTGCCGTGTGGTTTTACTGGACGCATTGCCTGCCACCGTGTGGTGCCGGGTCATGTTTACGATGCTGGCGAGGTCCAGGGCACTTAGAGAAATTAATCCAGAATATGTAATTGGCCAAGCCCGATCATCTTTCATAGTTCTGCCAGGAGAAAAGTATTCATGAATTGAAAGAAGCGTACGCACTGCTTTCTCTGAGGCTCTTAATTTCTCCTCTGAAATCACAAAAGCCTCCCATTTCTTTATGGGTTTAGGTGCTTCAGTCGAGATTTTCGAAGTGCTTGCCCAGGGCAAAGCCATCCCTGCGTTGGTTTCCAAACTCAGGTGGCAATGGAATCAACTTTTATAGGAAGACAAAACAAAAAACAAAAAACAAAAAACCAAACCCCACCAAAGCTGCTTAAAGTCTCTCCACTGCTCCGGGAAGGAAATTTAGAAATTAAAAAACAAGAGTAAAAGTCTTCCTCAGATTATTCACTTCGGAGGTGTGGATTTGTTTGACAGAAATAAAAACAAAAGTCCGATTTGGAGACCATCCAAAATTGGGACAGAAATTCACTTCACAGTGGGGACACCTAGGAGGCTCGGTTGGTTAAGTGACTGACTCTTGATTTCAGCTCAAGTCATGACCTCGCAGTTGCTGAGATCAAGCCCCTCACAGGGCTTTCCTCTAACAGCATGGAGCCTGCTTGGGATTCTCTCTCCCTTTCTCTCTGCCCCTCCACTGCTTGCTTTGCACATGCGCTTCTCTTTCTCTCTCTCAAAATAAATAAACATTTTAAAAAACTAATTTCACAGTGAAGCTACAAGTCTCAGTTTTCAAGCAAGTAGGAGAATCTTTTGTCATCAGACCAAATGATACTTCTAGGGACTTGATTTCTCATATGTTAGATTTTACCGCTATGACTTGGAGCTCTCTTTCTGCAGGTGGGGAACGAAGTTTGCTTAATTCCCTGTAGGGGTGGGCACAGTCCAGGCGACTGAGGAGGGCTCCAGGGGCCTGCGAAACTCCGTGCCATCTGTTCATATGTTCTTTTATCACTTTTTATGTATAGGCAAAAAATGTTTTATTTGGGGGGCGCCCAGCTGACTCAGAACAGCATGCGGTTCTTGATCTCCGGGTTGTAAGTTTGAGCCCCACATTGGGTGTAGAGACCACTTAAAAATAAAATCTTTTTTAAAAAATGTTTTATTTTTTTCTGAGTTACCACTGAAAGATTTCCCACTAATGTCTTTCCCATGGAGAATACCTTTTTTAGTGACCTAGCTCTCTTCCTACCTCGAAATAAAGACTCAACTCAAACAGAAGCATGAAAAACCAAGTAGTATAACAAATTTAATGTCATTTTACAATGATGGTGTAGGCGGGCTTGATGGCAAAAGGGGATGAGTCTGAATTCTTAAAAAAAATTACACTTTAAAGTAATGTTCTTTGACTTTAAAGAACAGAATAAGTTCTTTGAAGTCCTTTCTCCATTTTATTTTATTTTTTTTCTCTTATCCCATTTAAAAACGAGATTTAAAAACCCCCAAACTCAAAACCTGTTCCTTTTGGTAACAATACTTATAGGTCCTGTTCCTTTAACTGAGTGGCCTCTCCGTGGAGTCTTAAAACACCCTACTACAGGTTCTATTCTGCTACTTGCAAGTATTTTTATATCTAACCCTTATTTTACTGAAATCCCTAATTTAGTACCCATGCAAAAATTTGCGTGCGTCTGTTAATTGACTGTTCAGAACTCTTTGCCCACAGTTGTGAATTAGGCACATATTATCACCAGATTACGCACCTGAAAATTGTCTTCTGGGTATTTTGACTGAGTCGTCCTTCAGGAGGGAGAAAAGATGCTTCGAGTGTTGCTCAGAACATTGACGGTGAATTTAAAGACCAAATCTTCTACTACTTTCTTATGCTTCATGTTATAAAGAAAAAAAATGAACATCATGGCGCCAGGGAAAAAATAAGATTTAATCCTTACAGAATAATTTTATGCGCAAAGAGATCCTTAACATCACTTGATTTAGATTCTAAAAAATAAGCTGATAAAAATACAGTTGAAATTATTTTTATTTCTGTTCAGTCTGTATTCATTTTAAAAATACTACCTACCACATGGTGAGCACTCGCTTGGTCTCACATGCTCTCCTGAGTGCTGGCCGCGTATTACTCTATTTAATCCTCACTAGCCTAAGGCAGGTACTTAGATCAGGCCCCAATCATAGAATGGAGTCATGGAGACTTGCAGTAAACACCTCAAAAGACACTAGAAATTCTGCTTCCACACTGTAGCTGACAGCCCCCCAGGACCAAGAACCAATCTGTGAAATCACTAAAAGCTTAAAAACAATTAAACAGAATAGAAGAGAACAGAATAGAACAAACGGAGTAATAGCTCAGAACATACCCCAGGCAATCACAGATAGGGAGAGTATCATTTTGTGAGACTTTCGTTTTAAATCCACACGCACCTATGTTAGGTATGAACTAATTCTTGATGTTCAAGTGCATTTCTGACTCTGGGTTGTGACTTCTGAAAATACGAAATTTAACTCTGCTGAAATCAGAAGCGATCGCAATCTGATTCTAAAGGGCTGACATTGTAGCTTCATTTTTAAAAGTTATGTATATTATCCTCATAAAATGGAAGATACATGTTGGTCCGCAGCTAAATATTCTGCTTTTAAAAACTCATATTAAGGGGAGAAAAGCATTGTCAGATTAATTTCCCTTCTGTCGGAATGATAGAACTCAGAACAACAAAAAAATGTAAACACAAAATCTCCTTTATTTTTGTCTGAAGCACAAAGGAGCTCACTCGGCACATGAACAGTAAGCAAATTACACAAATCTTGAGTAAAAATGCCCCCATGAATACACACATATACTCTTAAGAGCAGCAATCAGGAGTTTAACAACAGTGGAGGGTGGTTTTCCATAGAGGATGCTTTCTGACAGGCTCTTGAGTAGGAAATGGACACGTAAGTCAATGCCATGTAACATCTGTGACCTAAGTCCCTTGAACCCCGTGGACTCTGAAAGCCATCTTGGAATGTACACTGAGTTCCATCACCGGCCTGTTCAACTTTTGCATTTCAGTAAATTTGGACCAGATTTACAAGCTAACCCCTCAGCTCTCAATCTCTCACCTTTGGGGCTGTGGGAGAGAAACGCTGGGAGTGAAAACATGCATGGGACCAATGCTAGGGTTTTCCAACAGTGTCCCTTCCTCTTTGCTCTTCTTTCCACACTTTTCCTGTAGAGACGCTGAAAAGGGTCAGGGTGCAGAATCACACCTAAAGGGGCTAGGTAGACATGAAGTTGCAAATGTCTCTTCTAAAATTCATAACAATCCCTGTAATTTGAAAATTATTTCCAGACGTCATCATGACACATTTCTTAATGTAACTTTTAAAAACTCAGAACACTCCTTTCGGACATGTGAATGTGTCCAGCGGCACCGTCAACTTTAAAAAACGGACAGCAATGAAAAGATGTCCAGTAGGCTACAGAGGCCCCTGGAGATCTTTTAGGCAGAGCACAAGGTAGAATTGATACAACGTGCCTTCCAGCTTGCCTTGAGAGCCTTCCATATGTCTAGTTCTGAGGTGAAAAGATTAAAAATAGGAAGAGTCTGGAAGGGAGTGAAGATTCAAAATGCATTGCTGGATCTCACATCCATTATGTTTCGTCTCTGACACCACAGCGCTCGTGGCCCACAGGGATTTCAAGGGTGCGGTTCAAGATCGGCTGAGCATAACAGGAGTGTTTCCAACCATTTTCCTCCCTTCACCATGCAGAATTCTCATGGGCATGAAAAACAGAATCGGTGGGATTCAATTCTCACGATAATAACCAAGAAAGATATCCTTCGGTATGCAGGGAGCTAGTTCAAGACACTCTCTTAGATTCTAGAACCTTCGACAATTAAATGAGAGAAGAAGCTTATGAAGGGAGCAGGGTCTCAGTCTCAGGTTATTATAACGAGGACAGCCTCTCAGGCCTTAGTCCCGTGTTCCATTCCCATTTCCATCGAATGGAAATTCAGTGCACCTTAGCTGACCACCCTGCCTTTGTGCTCTGTTGTAAAAATCACCTTTGAAATGTGTGCTCGTCGACACTACTGAATCAGTTTTTACCTGTTAATCTGTATACCGTTACAAGTATCACGAAACCTGAGGCAAACAGTGCAGGGCGAAGTGAGGAGACCGATAAGAAGTCTTAATTAATTCTTTCTTTCCTGTCAGAGAGCAAAATACTCAAACATCAAGTGACAAATCATGTTGGCTTGAAATACTGCCTGTCCACAATTCAGAAAGTCAAGCCACATTGGGCAAAGCCAACATTTCAAAGCGTAGAGCATCTGGCCACACGTACGGCCAATGCCTGTAGTACTGCGAAAAGCATATGCAACACTCAGGAACACCGCACTTGGAGAAACAAAACACGTAAGTTGTCAGAAATGCGGGGAGATCAAACTACATGTCAACATTTCCACACAATCTATCTTTACTGGAAAGGATATTAGGGTCTTACCATCCTACCAGGGCTAAATTGGATGTTCCACGGGTCGGTTGTGTAGAGCCATCCCACTTGCTGCTGATGCTGCACTTACTTATATACACTGTGTACGAAGCCTTAGTCTAAGTGAAAACTGATGTTCGACATCCAAATGTACATCCTTAAGGAAGGTAAAACTGTAGGATCTTGCAAAGCCTGGGGAAAACTGCTGCCTGTTAGTGGATCTTGTGTATCTTACCCAAATTCTTAAGTCTGCTCCTGTGGGTTAGACACCAGGTAACCATGTCCCTCTGGCAGGGACTGGGAGACAGAGCAGGAAACACTGAATCAGCGCTACAGAGAAATGGGGAGAAGATTGGTGGGGCCTTTTTGACACAGCTCAGGAATTAGGAATTCTGGAAATACGGAGATTGACCTGGGAAACTAATTTTATTGAGTTACTTTATATCCCACAACACAAACTCTGTTGTTGTTGCTGCTGCTGCTGCTGTTTTAATAAGATCAAATTGTATGTCCACCATACTCAGGTAAGAAAAATTCTTAAAAAAAAATAAAAATAAGATCAGTCCGTGTTGTGTATACACATTCAAATATAAAAGTGTTTCTACTGGGAAAACAAAAACAAAACAAAAAGGAGGCAAATTACTGCTGATTGAGCATAACGATATGAGAAAAAATTATAGTACCAGAGGGGGAATTTTGTTCTTAGTTCTGTAAATACGGAGTTAGCTATATTATATTACATAAGGTTCTCTCTCTGAAGTAAATAATAGTCACACTTACGACCTAGGCATGAGTGTGATGATATATTAAGAAAATCTATTCCTTTTCCACATTGGTTTATAGTATTTGAAATTAAGTGAGAAAAATGTAGTATTTAAATGGCATTCATATCCATACTTCTTAAGGGTTTATCATAACATCAATTTGATTTTAATTGTAGGTTATGGGAAAGAGTTAGGAGGCATAACAATACTCTTTGCTTTGTTTCATGTTCCTAGATGTCTAGTACAGATTAAGTCCTATTAATATAAACATCAGGTGGGACAGCTCCATAGTTTTCATTATCCTAAAATTCTAATGTCCTGAAAATTATTTGAATCAAAAAGACGATAGGATAAAATTGAAAAACAGAGTACTTCGATAAGCAGGATTTAAAGATTTTTAACCATATTTTTCATTGAATTTGTCCTTCATTTTAAAGCTCTAACAGATTGATATCTGAGTATGAAATTTCTAGCCACTACGGCATAACTCTTGGAGCGAAGACGCCATTGCGATGGAATCCTTCCTTCCAGTATTGACAGATCCTTGGTGCCCAGCACTTACCCCAGTTTATGCAGACCTGTCTACACAACAGTGTGGAGTATGGAATTTGTTTCTCTTCTAGTTACATGGAAGTAATCATAGCATCACATAGTTACACATTAAGGTGATTCTGAAGTACACAAAAATACCGCTATTTATACCATGTAGTTATATGAGTAATAGTCCGAAGAGACTTTAAATCTTTAACACCCAACCTCTGTCGAACACTTTGAAGCACAGAACTGTATTAAGAAAGGATGTGGCATTCAATTTCTGATATTTCGTGCCCAAAGAAGGCAAAACACAACAATAACATCTCTGAAATGCAAATTCCATTAAGTGCAAATTTCCAGAACACAAGGTCAATCTAGAAACACATTTTAAAATTCAACAAGTTCTCTTCTGAAATTAATATGCTCAGCAGTTAATTTTCAAACATACTCTGAATTGATTTTCCAATGTTTGCTCATAGTCTAACTTTTTCTCCCTCATAAAAATATATTCACTGGTTCATTCTCCATTTCTGATTTTCACATTTATTAGCTCAAAATATCTACCCTTATAGGAATATCTTTTCTTTCCACATTTCCCAATATGAAACGATTTTACTTACATCTCATAATAAGAACGCCATCAGGAAGAACATTCCCTTATGCTTGAGCTTAAAGTAAACCTGAACAGCTCAGAAGGGAGAAATGTTCAATCCTCCCAACCAGAGAGTTGAGAATTAGCACAACTTCCTTCAAATGGTTTGTCAAGTGAAAACTGTAACTAGACACAGAAAGAGATAGTCATCCCAAGAACAAGATACTATTTTTTTGACTTTCTAACTCTGCCCGGGCACAAGGGAGATGCAGAACCACGTGATTCCAGAGCTGGTAGGTAACAAGGGTCTTACACTGAGCTTGAAAAGGGTACCACCTGCTTTCCTCCCACGTAAACTTCCTCAATATTTCGGTCATCTCCTGAAAGAAAAATGAAGGAATCATTCGTAAAGTGCTCTTCTGTCAGGAACTATTTTAATTGCCACTGGGAGGGTTATAGGAACAAATACCACTTCTATGAGAGAAAACACCCAAAGCTGCCTTTTTTTCTCCCAGATTATTTCTCGTCTGGACAAGGGGACATGGCCAAGGAAAGATGATGCATCGAATTTGAAGATTAGGGTGAGAATTCTGCACCTAAGGTAGAAATCACAGGAAGTTGGGTCCAATCCCTTTGGGCTGGAGTGGCTTGCATTTCAAGTACCAGCTCTAAAGGAAATACTTATCTTTACACCTAGAATCATACTCTGTGTGGTGAGATGGAGGGCCTGCAGGAAGTGAGCTCAAGAAATAGCACCTGCGTCTCTCCCATCTCAGGTTTATGCAGGACTCAGAGCTCAGTAGACCAAGCGGGAGGCAGGGTCGAGTCTTCGGTACTATCTATTTCTCTCTCTCAGTGAACGGAATGGAAAGTGAGTACAGTAAAACAGAACAAAAACCAAAAAACCATGCGCGGTGAGACTCCACCACAAACATCACAAATACGACATGGTAAAGGCAGACTGGGGGGTACAGAGCGAATGCAGGAGGAAGAGACAGGATGGCCTCTTCCCCTGGGCCTGCCTGCCATTCCTCAGCTCTGGGTTTATCTTGGAAAGGAGTGTGTGCATTTCAAATAGTGCCATTAAATAGTGTGCCCTAACTGGGCTTGCTGCTGAGGAATGTGGAAATAAAATAAACCAAATAAAATGGTCACGCCTAGGGTTTAACCTATGGTGCCACAAATACAGGGAGCCATACCCAAGAAAGAGACCAGCGGAGATTTTATTTCCCACAGAGACATGTATTCACCTACCTATATAGAGGAACTTCTGGATAATAGCCTAAAATACAAAATAAAATAATAATAAGAAAAAATATTCGGTGCATTTAGAAAAGTAAATTCATACCCAGTAGGGGTTGGCGAAGCGCAGACATATAAATGTATTTCTCAATGGCAAAATCTACCTCTATTAATGAAAAAGAAATGGTCTTTGCTTAAAGAATAATACTGGCTGTTAACAAATGTTTATCCCTGATGTAAAAGTTCTTGGCATGTGATATTGAAATCTTCAGAGAAAAGCGTGACATAAATTAAAGAAATTCATTTAATAAAATAATTCAAATATTTTTAGAGATGTATAAGAAAAATGGGTGATTGGGACTGAGCCCTATTCCCACACATTTACTTTAATGAAGGAGTAAAAAATAGATAATATGAAGATAAGAAATGGTACCGCCTTCAAGCAATCTGGCTTCTTCTAGAAACTTTGACCTGTTATATATAATGGCCTGTTTACTCTCACAGGTGTATCGATTTATAAATAGCAATGACGAGGAGAACAAATGCAAAAGAAATGTAGATAAAATTAAATTTCCTTACAACTTGCAGCCGGTTGACAAATACTTGAGACGGAGAGTAGGACATTCCTCAAGGAACTCACAACTGCCTTGATGGTAATATTTTGCTAGAGGTAAAATGCAACCTTTCTTGACAATAGCCAAGACCTCAGGATCCTAAGAGTCTTCTTTAACATATGAAAATACCCTCTAGAAACTTCCTTTGTCTTTACAGCCTTCCCCCCATCACCACTTAAAAGTATATAGTCAATTGTTCCTCACGACTACAGCAAAACTCTTCCTGCCCACTGGTCGTGTCTCCCATGCTTTAACAAAAACACCTTTTTGCACCAAAAACAGCTCAAGAATTCCTTCTCGATCCTTTGCTCCCAGCCTTCATCACATTAGTAAGAGTTAATTCTTTTTTAGAAAAACTCAGTATTGTAAAGAGTTGTTAGGAAGAACCAGTTTAGACGTAGAAATAAATATTTTAAAGTAAGAGGAACAAAGTAATAAAACTCATTTTCTTATAAAATTAAGAAAATAAGTGTAGCATTGTGGTCAAGAGGCCAGACTCTGGAAGTCAGAAAGTCCTGGGCTTGAATCCAAACTCTGTCTACTAATTACTAGCCAGAAGTCCTTAGGTAAATCACCTAACTTCCCTCAGGCCTCACTGCCCATGTGAGCAACAGAGAGATATTAATAGCACTTGCCTGTCGTGTTAAGAGTCATTCTAATGGTTCATCCAAAATGATGCATGAAAGTACTTAATCCCATGGTACCTAGCACATAGCAAGTGTTCAATAAGGAGTAGCTATTTTGTGGCTTCCTGTAGTCAAATACATTCAAATATACAAATATCTTCAAGATACAAATTTCTGTCAGTACCATTATTCACATTGTGTTGGCAAATTATAAACAGCTGAAAAGGATCTAACTTCCGTTTTAAGATCTTCCTGCTTTCCATGAAAAGTTTCAGTTTCTATCTTTTTTTTCTAGCGGGAAGACATTGTGACCACTTCATGAAATCCATTTTACTTACTTCAGACGGCTCACCAGCAAAATCCCCAGAAAACAAGTCAATGGGAGAGTCAGACGCTTTGGGGTTGATCAGGAGGGCATCAAATTCCTTGCCCACTTCAAAGTTTCCAATCTCTTTATCCAGCCCCAGGGCTACAGGGTGGAATAAATTAATAAACAGTCAGTCTTTTGGAGCCATCAGGTGGTGAAAATGTCCCAGGTTGCAAGGTCAGAATCTGCCAACATATCGCTAGAAAAAGTTAGTATCTTAATGCAAAGCAGGAAAGCTCTCTCATTCCAAGCGATCCTAAAACTTTGACTTACAGAAAGCAGAATAAGCACAGGGAAAGCAAAATCTAAGAATAAAGACAGTTCCCCTCATCACCACGATCTATGATTCGGATGGCGTTAGTCTATTTCAGCTCTGTCAGTGCACGTCACGGTCCAGCTGGTCTATGATTTCCATTCATCCCTCAAACAAACATGACAATTGACATAATATCTTTCTTTTTCTTCCCTCTCGTTCTCCCCTCACATTCCAGCTCTTTTCCTTGCCCTTTTTGTTCCATGAAACAGCTGACTGGATCTATTTTCATGGCAGTGAAATGAACCTCAAGTCAATAAAACATAAGTCTCCTTTTGCATATCTGCGAATGCAGGCATATCCGTCATAAGTTCCTTAGTTCACATCCTCTGACTAGAGAAAATTCACTTCTGAAAGTAAATACATCCTCATAACTCAAGAGTCCCAACGCTTTTGAAGGCAGACCAATTTCTCCGTAACCTTGAAGGCTTTCAGGTTGCCAGAGAAGAATGGTTTTCTAAAAGAGGCAAGGGTCAGTAACATCTATTGACTTGATCCGTCTCAAAGCTAGAATTCATGTTCCATGAATATTGGATGTCAAGGAAGAACATCTGTCACTTATGATTTAGTTTCAGAAGATGGGAGTTGGTTGGCTTGCCTCGTCAATAAAAGTATTAAGCCCAAAGCTCCTTAAAGCCTGTCATTTCAGTGGACACTGAGGTGCTAAAGGGAAGCATGCATAAAAGGAAGGCCAACTGGAAGACAGCATTATTTATTTGAATGTTTACATGTGTCAGCTGTATCCTGTCACAGGCGGGATAGAGTCCAATGTGGAAATACTGGGTTACGTATCTCTGTCGGACAATATCGGGTACATTATAATCCTACGTATGGATGTCCAGGAGTCTTCTGGAAATTGTCTGAGCACTGATTTAGAAATCGTACTTGTTCTTAAAAGATTATTTAAAGGGCAATCCCTTTATTCTTAGAAAAGGAGAAGAGTGTGTAGCTAGAGAATTCTTAGAGGAAGAAAGGGGTGTAAAAAGCATTAGAAAAGGTTAAAGGCAGTTAGGTGACTTCTACTGATTCTGTGGGGAAGGACCAAAAGTAATAGAAAAATCAGCAGAAATTCTCTCCTCCTTTACCAATTACGGTCTACTTCTTTTTGCCTTTGACAAAGAAGCATAACGAATATGAGTTTTAATGACTGTATTCAATATAAATTGGTTGTGTGTTTAATAGGCCCGAGAACCAGGTTCATTTGCCAGAGTGTGATGGTATATATGTATATAAATTAGCTGAGCTAATCATTAGAGCCTGGAAAGTCAGGCACGAACTAACCAAAAACGACACAATTGCTTTCATAAATTTGTTAACTGGTCTAAATTCAGATTACCGCAGAAAGGCGCGGCAGGGCTGGTAAGCAACTCAGATGCCTTTCAGGAAATGCAGTTTTGCAGCCTTGAGAGCAAATGTCTCTGCGAAGGTGGTGTATGCACATCCTGATCTTGAGAGTGGATGCAAAGGCTGTGGCAAGCTGGGAAGACGCCACAGTTAAAACAGGGATCTGTTCATCTCATTTCACTCATGGTCTCACAGAGACACAAGCTAAGGAGAAGAAATTTCATCCCAGGAAGACCAGTGGCCCAGAAAATAGATTTAAAAAGCTACACAGCCAAGATAGAAAAGGATTTGGTAAGCACCCCATGCCCAACTGATCACATACAGGACCCTGATGAAGCACCACGGAGAGTCTAGAATAAAAAAAAGCACCATTTAAGTACAACCATTTGCACCCTGAAAATTAGATGTTTGGCCAACTACGCAAACTCAGACACACAAACGTGGTGGGGGTGGGGAGTGTCACACTTGTTTTAAAAAATGGGTGCTTTAAAACTTGGAACTTTACAGGGCGCCTGGGTGACTAAGGCTCAGGTCATGATGTCGAGGGCTGTGAGTTCGAGCCCCGTGTCGGGCTCTGTGCTGACAGCTCGGAGCCTGGAGCCTGCTTCGGATTCTGTGTCTCCCTCTCTCTCTGCCCCTCCCCCTGCTCACACTCTGCCTCTCTCTCTCAAAAATAAGTAAACATTAAAAAAATTT
The DNA here is from genome assembly GCA_030068075.1 of Paguma larvata. Classification (NCBI taxonomy): domain Eukaryota; kingdom Metazoa; phylum Chordata; class Mammalia; order Carnivora; family Viverridae; genus Paguma; species Paguma larvata. The sequence goes on from CM057832.1 coordinate 77,215,452, forward strand.
TGAAAAAAAAAACTTGGAACATTAGAAAATGAAATCATAAGACTTAAGAAAATGCAAAGAGCATGACCCCTACTTGTTTTTTGTTTGGTTTTTTTTTTTAATGTTTTTTACGGTGTTCATCGCAGCCCCAAACATTCAAAGAAGATCCAGAAAGTTCTCTTCCCAGGAGACTCTCAGTTACTCTCATCCTCCATTTCTAAGATTCATAGAGGACGATATCACAGTGGAAGGGTAAGAACCTACACTCTGGCATCAGACGATCTGGGTTCGAATCATGGCACTCTGTAGCTTGACGGCTGTGTATCCCTCACTCAGGGACCTCACTGGTCAGGTGGAATTCGTAGCCATGGTTGTGAGGATTGAGGAACAACATACATAAAGCATGTTGCATAGTGCCTGTCATCTGGTAAGAGTCCAGTAATTTTTGGCTATTATTTCTACTATTATTATTAATACTATTATCATCACTTAGGCCAATAGAGAGCATGTCACTTGATTCAGTGGAAAAAAACTGATTATTTTAAAGAACTCACATACATGTGACCATTGCAAATATCCACTAAACAATATAATTGTCTGTCGAACATGTCTTCTGTCAAAGACAGGGGACTTGCTGAAGAAATGACACCGCGGCCACATGTCTGAACATTACTCGCTAAAGTCGGGATATGTCACATGAGATGCAACAGTCATGAGTATGGGATGCCTGCCGATGCGACCCTCCTGTGCCTTCACGCTGCTCCCAAGGACACAGACTGGCGTGGTTGTATACTGTTCACGAGAGAAAGAAAGTGGTCATTACCTTGACTGCCTCCAAGAGTAGCTAGTCTGAAGACCTCTTTGAGGGTGAGGCTTTTCTCATTTATCTTATTAATTAAAAGTATATTGGAAACCATCACTGCTCTTCTGATTGCATCAAGCATGGAAGATGAATAACCACCGGCCACATCTACGGTAGAGAAAATAAAGCCAAAACAGTCACTTTATGAGGTAAATGGAACATGAGGTATATGAACCTGGAAGTATATGAGGTGGGTTTTTTGGTTTTAGTGACCGATATTCAGTCTGTAATATACTTCAAAGAAAAGATCTTATCTAAACACAGCCTAGATCTAGAGTAACATTTAAAATAATTCCAAACCTGCAATTAGCATCAAATGGGCACCTGTATTCCTCTCCTAGGGTTGCCGCAACAAATTACTACAAATGCCGTGGCTTAAAAGAGCAGACATGAATTCTCTCACAGTTTTGGAGGGCAGAAGGCTTCAATGAACTGTTGGCGGGACCATGATCCCTACGAAGGTTCTAGGGAAGAATCGTTCTTTGCTGCTTCAGTTTCTGGTGTATCCTGCCCTTCCATGAGTTGTAGCAATATAGCTACAGTACGTGCCTCTGCCTTCAAATGGCTTACTTCCCTCTGTCTTTACGTGTTGCTCATTTTCTGTCTCTTCTAAGAACATTCATCAGTGGATTTGGGGTCCACCCTAACTCAGAATGACTTCATCTTGAGATCCTTACCTTCATTACACCTACAAAGACCTTTATTCCAAACAAGGTCACATTTACATGCTCCAGTAAACATCTTTTTTAGGCGGGGTGGGGAGGAGGGAGTGCGCGATTCAAACCAGTATAATGCCCAAATGGTTAATAAAGTTAAGAGAAGAAACTCTTATCTCTGAATATTCCCTGAACCCTCACAGAAACACGCCTGCATAGTTATGAAGGTAATTGGGATAACACGAGATTTAAAACAAACTCACAGTTCTATGCCCTAAAATCTCACCCTAACTCTATTCTAATCCAGATAAGAACTTTGGGCATAAAAAAAAAAAAAAAAAAAAAAAGCTACCTCTTTATGATAATTCTTTCAGGGAGAGTTTTTGGAATAAACATATATATATATATATTCTGGAAATTAGTGTAACAAATGAACAGTGCCAATGTAGACAATTTTATATGTTGGTTGACATCATCATGAGATGAAGAATGTGATTTTTAGTGATTGAAATAATGTCTCTAATCATAATTAAATTGAAATACTACGTTTGACAAGAGAAATGTAGAAGTTATTAAATGCATTTGCATAAATAAACATGAAGTAAATTAGCACGGTTTATTAAAGGAAAAGTACATCTATAACTAATAAAATACCTTTTATATTTTAAGGGCGACTTCTACATTTCTGGGTAAACATACATAATTCTCAGTGTCTACATATACTTCAAAAATTAAAAGTAATAGTCTATTAAGTAATAATCTCTAGACAGCCGTTCATTTCCATATTCAATGGTCTTCTACGTACTTAGATAACATATATAGAATTTTATTTTAGAAATTCCTTTCTTTCAATGGGTGAGTACTGCCAGAAGATTATCTACTTCTTTGGCAAGTTTTATTATATCTACCTAAGTTATTAGTTCATTTTAATGAATAAAGAAGATGTGATATATATATATATAATATATATATTATATATGTGTGTTGTATGTATATATACACACACATACACGGGAATATTATTCACCCATAAAACACAGAAGTATTACAGAGGAGTGTTATTCAGCCATAAAAAATAATGAAATCTTGCCACTTGCAATATGGATGGAACTAAACAGTATAATGTGAAGCAAAATAAGTCAGTCAGAGAAAGACAAAACTACATGACTTCACTCATATGTAGAATTTAAGAAACAAAACAAGCAAAGTGAAAAAAATAAGAGAGAGAGAGAGAGAAACCAAGAAACAGACTCTTAATTATAGAGAACAAACTTATGGCTCCCAGAGGCAGAGGGGTGAAGGCACGGGTTAAACAGGTGATGGGGATTAAGGAGTGTACTTGTCATGATGAGCACAGGGTGATGTATGGGAGTGTTGAATTGTTATATTGTACACCAGAAGCTAATATTACACTGTTGACTAACTGGAATTAAAATAAAAACTAAAACTTAAAAAGTTACTAGTCCATTTTAGTAACAAACCATTAAATCTTCATTTTGCCATAGCTTGAAACTAGAAAACAAGATTTAGCAATAATGTACATTAAACTTTGAAAAACATTGTCTACTGATTTTTTTATTGCTAGAACCAAGCAAACATTAAATGTAAAGGCAGAACGAAAATGTGTTCACCACAAGGTACAGAAACATGTAAAGATTAAATATATATTTTAAAATACAGTTGACCTTTGAACAACATGGGATATGCAGAGTTTTTAAATAGAGTACAGTATCATAAATACATTTTCTCTTCCTTGATTTTCTTAATAACATTTTCTATTCTCTAGTTTACTTTAGTATAAGAATACAGAATAGAATGCATATAACATACAAAATATGTGTCAATTGACTGTTTATGTTTTTGGTAAGGCTTCCAGTCAACAGTAGGCTATTAATAGTTAAGTTCTGGGAAGTCAAAGCTATACACAAATTTTCAACTATGCATGGGGTCAGCCTCCCTAACCCCACATTGTTCAAGGGTTAACTATATTGGACAAAGACTGGAAGGAAACAAAAACAAAAGCAACGACATTAGGAAGGTACTGACATGGAAGATTTATCTATTTAAAGCAGGTTTTATAACATATGACAGAAAGTAGTATTTCCCTCAATATCTAATCAAAACTAACAATATAGAAAGAATAAGGGCAGATTAGAAAACAATGCTATGCAATTTATTGAGAAAATTTTGACAGCTGTCTTATTATGTTGCTGATCATCCTGTATTCTTCGGTCATTATGTTAGTAAAGTACCAATAGGAACAATACAGAAGAATGAACGAACCCTGGACCACGCAGAACATGGTATTTAGTCTGGACTATTTGTATAAGAGTCAAGCTTTTCTTCCGGGAATTTCTGTCCAGAGTAACTAACTTCCTGATCCCTAAGCTACCCAGTGAGCTCAACGGCTTTCTCCCCTCCCTCTGCAACACATTTAATGCAGGTAAAATCCCTATTTTATCATATCACAAGAGGCTGTGTGATGGGATGGAAAGAGAAAGAATGAGCTTCACATTTTGCTGACCTGGCTTTAAACTGTGGCTCTGGGACTCATTGCTTTATTGACCTTTGGTCAGTATCTATGAACCTCAGTTTTCTCAGAAAATCAAAATAACGTGACCTACCTTAACAGTTGCTGAGAAAATCCAATTAGATAACATAAGTTATTTAGGAATAAGGACCAAAGGATGGAAACTAGATGGGGAACTGGAGAGAGCAAAAAGAATGTACATGTGTACACTTGGTGTTAGGAAGATGAGGGAAGGATTTCTGACTGTTCCTATTTTCTCAATGACATGAGCTGAGGCCATCAGCTGGAAGTGAAGAGGGTTAAGAGTTGGAGTAGAAAGTTTAGGGAAAACAAATAAGAAAATGTTGTCTTGGGATATGGGGACGCATGCTTATTTAGAGCAACAGAATTGTCTATTCAGGTAGAGCTGAGGGCCATTTGGGATTTGAGAGCACAATTTAAAATGAAATCCCGCAGGAGAATTTTTTTTCCAGCAACTTCCAGGCGCTCAGCTGTAGACACTGAGATGGGGAATAGTTGGGATAACCAAGGCAGTTAAGGTTTTGCAAAGTGAGTATGAAGAAAATGAAAAGGACATGAGAAGCATGGAAGTTCCCAAGGGAATGATTATAGCAACGTATTCTGACGTCTAAGGTAAATTAGGAGTGGAAAATGGATTTGAGAAAGCATGGACTCAGTGGCCTGGCTTTTACAAGTTGATCAAAGAACTATTGCTTTGGGAGTAATGGAACAACTAAGATAGAAGGTCAGGAAATTGTCATTAGGAGGTGGGACCCTGGAGGCACCTGGTGGCTCAGTCAGTTAAGCGTCTGACTACGGGTCAGGTCATGATCTCGCAGTTCACGAGTTTGAGCCCCGCGTGGGGCTCTGTGCTGACAGCTCAGAGCCTGGAGCCTGCTTCCGATTCTGTGTCTCCCTCTTTCTCTGCCGCCCCCCACCCCCACCCATGCACGCTGTCTCTCTCTCTTAAAAATAAATAAACATTAAAAAAATAAAAAAAGAAAGAAAGAAAGTAGGACCCTGGTTCCATGTATGTTGTTTGTTTTAATGAATTCGTAGGTCTTATTGATGTAAACCTTCTTGCATATTTTTTCCCTTCAGGTTGCTGTTTTTTAGTTTTTTACTATGTCCCTTTATTCCGAGATGAGCAATTTTATATACTTGGAATTTTGTTCCCACTTGCCAAATACATCATTCTGTTAATCTTACACATAAGCCACAATTTCTTGGTTTCTGCTAACAAAACCAGAAAATAGAAGAAGTTTTAGCATTATCCAAGCTTTTTCTTGGAGAGAATGTACTGCTTTTAAAATTTATGACCAAAGACTAAAGGTGGTTCAAATGACATGAGGAATATATAATACCAAAACTCAAGGACCTGATGCTCAGTATCAAAAGTAAAATATTCAGGTTCTAGGAACCTCTTCCCAACCAGAGGGAAACTCTTCTGATTTATCGATTTGCCATTTTGATTTTTTTTAATGTTTATCTTTGTTGCTGCTGTTTATTGACTTTATTTTTTAGAGCAATTTAAGGTTCACAGCCTGACAACTTTTTATAAGCTACTACTTTTCACATTGTGCATATTCTCTTAAGATACACTTTTTTTTTTAACGTTTATTTATTTTTGAGAGACCTAGAGACATAGCGTGAGCAGGAGAAGGGCAGAGAGAGAGGGAGGTACAGAATCCGAAACAGGCTCCCGGATCTGAGCTGTCAGCACAGAGCCCGACGCGGGGCTCGAACTCACAGACCATGAGATCATGACCTGAGCTGAAGTCGGCCGCTTAACCAACTGAGCCACCCAGGCACCCCTAAGATACACTTTTGATTTTTGCTTTCACTCTTTAAACTCTTTTACAATTTTTAAAATCTTATTTCTGTTTTAACTGACTTAGCCTTCCCTGATTTCCTATCATAACATCACTTCCCTAGATCCCGGGCCTTTATCTTGCCTCGTAACTCACTGAATGCTATAGATTTTCAAGTAGTTTTTTCAAAGCGTGCATGGGGAGAATATTTTCCAAAACTGTACTTCCGAGAATATTATTGCCTTCACGAATGAGGGAGAATCTTGTCTGATATAATAATCTTGAGTAACAACTACTTGGCTCCAAACCCTTTCTTGCTCTTGGTAATTTTCATGCCAGTAAAAACGCCTGAAACCAAACTGGTTTTTAATTGTTTTAATGATAACTGACTTTTTTCCCTGCCTCACTGTTTTAAGACTTTTTTTCCCCCTTTTGTTTGTAACTCCATATTTTGCCATAGCATGTTCAGTTTTGATTTAACCTAGAACACAGTAAGTTCTTTGAATAGGACACCCAGTTCTTTCTTAAGCTCAGAAAAGATTTATCCTTCAAAACTTCTATTATGTTTGTTCCGGATCCTGGGTCAGGAGAATCCGCCGGGCTGGGCTCACCTGTGCCCCGGGTGGATCATCCTCAAACACCCCACTTTGATCTTCGGTCAACTTTGTTTTTTACATTACTGATTTAATTTTCTTCAACAATAGTCCTACTTCTATAGCTTCCCTATATGGTTAGCTTATTTGCTATTTTTAAATTGAGGTATAATTAAGATAGCATAAAATGGACAGAACTCAGGTGCCCAGTTTGATGAATGCTGACAACCGTACACGGCCGCTTAACTACCTTTCAAAAAAACAAGATATTAAACATTTCCATTGCTCCAGCAAGCTCTCTCACTGCCCTTTCCAGTCAATTCTTGCCCCCAGCCCCAATGCCTGGCAACCACTTTCTGACTCCTATCAACATAAGCTTAGCTCTACGGGTCCCTAGGTTTCATGCGTATGGGGACATATAGTGTGTGCTCTTTTGTGTCTGGCTTTTTTCATTTCACAAAATATTTTTTAGATTGACCCTTTATGAGTGGACCGTTCTTTCCTGAATGCTGAGTAGCACTCCACTGTCCGATTTTGCTTCAGTTTGCTTATTCATGCTCCTGTAGGCAGGTGTCTGGATTGTTTCCAGTTTGGGGCTATTATAAACACAGCTGGTATAAACGTTCGTGTGCAGCTCTTTCCGCAAACATATGTGTTCATTTCTCTAGGGTAAATACCCCAAAATGGAATTACTGGGTCATATGCAGACGTATATTTAACTTTATAAGAAACTGCCAGTTTGCCAGGTTTCCAAAGTGGTTGTAAAACCTACTCTCTCGCCAGCTGCGTGTGATTGTCTACACGCTTCTCGTTCTTCCTGCCCTCCCCCTCCCACCCCTCCCCTGCTCCAATTTTCTTCTTTCACTTAAAAACTTTCCCTTTCCATCACAACTTGTGGTCTTTTCACAGCACCCTGTCTTCTTGTCTTCCAAGGACGACAGCAATTTTCTGAAATTTTCTTCTGGATCCTGAAGTAGATCATTTTCAGAGATCAGCTCATCTTCTCATCCTTTTCGATACTATTTTCTTTTGTTTTGCAGTATTTTTGTTAAGCTTCCTGTGAGTTTCTCCTGTCTCACAGGTGAACAGGCCCAGATCTGTCTCCGCTTATGACAGACAGGGTGAACGAACCACTCTCTCTACAGTGAGAGGTTCTCTCTCTAAGTACAGACCTGTTCTCTCTCTACAGTATGAGGTTAAATGATGTTCTCAAGTCTACAGGGGATGGGCAGGTTGATATATAAAGGTCATGTTCAGGAAAGAGTGGAACGTAGAGGGGCTATTTTAACAGAGACTGCAATAGCATTCTCCAAATTCATAAGTGAAAATATCATATTTAATCAAATCTTTGGTTAATACACAAACATTGCTTTTTCCTTTAAACCAATCTTTGTTGACGAGTGCAAATGCCAGGTGTGTGTTAACCATTTTGATGCATTTTTTTTCATTTAAGCTTCAAAACACATAGTTATAATTGTTGTTATTGTTACAGCAATTAGGAAATGAAGTCTTAGAAGATTAAGGTAATTTGCTCAAAGTCTTACAGCTAATAAGTGACAGAGCTTGACCTAAAGGCTTTATGTATCACTTTACAACTCAAAGTCAAGAACTGGAAGTCACGTGATGAATTTTTAAAAGTTTTTATAGTTATTTTGAGAATGAGAGAGAGAGCACACAACCAGGGTATGGGGCAGAGACAGAGGGAGACAATCCCAAGCAGGCTCCACATTGTCAGCACAGAGTCTGAGGCAGGCCTCAAACACTCGAACCGTGAGATCATGACCTGAGCTGAGATCACGAGTCGGACGCTTAATCAGCTGAGACACTCAGGCACCCCTGGAAGTCATGTGATGAATTTAAATCATGGAGACCAAAATCTTAGAAAATTGGAAAGCAATACCTATCTGATTTTTGGCTGTCTACAAAATTTGTCATAAACTGACTAATGTGTACCAAAAATTCTTGGCGATGTTTTTCTTATTGATTAAAGCTCTTCTGGGAAGATAAAAATCACCGCCTTGACACCTGCGACTATAGCCAAGTATTGCCACAGTCTCAGTGATTGAAGCCTTAAATTAGAAATAAAAAAAAAACTTAATCCTTTTGATTCGTATAAAATTAGGGGAGAAAATCTAGCCTATCACACCTCTTTAAAAATATTAATTATCCATTTTGTATTCTTGTATATGTTACCAATATTGCTGGTATAAAATTAACCAAAACATGAATTATGGTGGAAAATTATGACGACTATCATTGTCAATATGCGAACATCATATTCTCTTAAATATCAGGAAGACAAATGCATCCAGAATGGAAAATAGGGGCGCCTGGCTGGGTCAGTCGGTTAAGTGTCCGACTCTTGATTTCAGCTCAGGTCATGCTCTTGAGGCTCATGGGATCAAGCCCTGCATCAGGCTCTGTGCTGACAGTGCAGGGTCTGCTTGGGATTCTCTCTCCATCTCTCCTTCTCTCTACTCCTCCCCCACGCATGCTCACTCATGCGCTCTCTCAAAAATAAATAAATAAACATTTAAAAAAAAGAATGGAAAATAAATTCTTGTGCCCCACACCCATTTAAAAGATGTTTTAGTTTATTCACACACGGTAATACACAGTAACAAAAGGTTCACAGCAGATATGCCTAGACATTTGGCCTGTCTGATACTTTCAAAGTGAGCAGCACTGCACACACTCAGGAAAAACAATTAAAATGTGCTGGGAACAAAAGAAGACATCTCTAATTCATCAGTCACTGTCCTTTAATCCGGCCAATGACAGACTCCCTATGGGAAGTGGAATCTCATTGTATGAAACACTGCTTAAAAGCAAAACAAATTCTTAACATATCACTCCGCTAAGTTTGCAAAGCTGGTATAGATTGAATCTGAGCTTACCGTGTGGCGAGGTCAAATAATTTTCTCTTGAGACAATGTTTGCAATGACACAGTTATTAAAAAGTAAAACCGTATAAACCCAAACTATCAAAACCTAGCCAGAAGGACAAAATAAAAGGGGAAGAAAAATCAAAGAGTTTTTAAAAAACAAAAAAAAACAACAACTTTAAAACACCATAGAAGGTGTCACCCAATCTCTGAACAGGAAGCGAGGATGATGGCCTTCAGGAGGTTAGTATCATCAAAACCTCTTTTTACTCCTTCCAACCTTACCATTTTCTCAGCTCAAGGTAGTACTACCAGATAATAAAACTATTTTTAATAAATTTTTTTATGTTTCTTTTATTTAATTTTGAGACAGAGAGAGCCGTGGAGCTTGGGAACTCACGAAGGGTGAGATCATGACTTGAGCCGAAGTCAGATGCTTAACAAACTGAGCCACCCAGACATGGCATAAAACTAATTTCTTTTTTTATAACATAGAACTGTTAACCTGAAAATTAGTCGCATCAGAAAGTTATGCACTTACTTGACCACTTTGCTTAGGTCCAAAGAGTGAACTACTGACCTGTACCCAGCCCTATTTTCACTTTGTGTTTCATGACTTCGAGGACATTGAGAAAGCCGCTGCTGAGCCTGTAGAGAGAGGGGAGAGTCAGGACAAGGAGCCCCACATGTGTGCAACAAAGAAAGGACACCAACAGTACCGATGGTGACTTCACTGAAACTGTTTCCTGTTATATCAGCTCTCATGTTGGTACAAACGCATCGGCCAAACCAGAACATTTGAGTCCCAGAGTAAAAAATGATCATAAAGGATCTTTAATCCTCGGGCCGAGGTGAATCTCAGGAGGGCACAAAGCAGCAAGAAGCAGAAGAGAAAGCAGGGGCATCCTTTGTAAGGAAAAATAAATGAAGAAATGCAATTTTGCAGTTAGTGCAAAAGTCTTATTGGTCTCCTGTGGGTTTGGTTTTGTTTTGTTTACCAACTCGTCCTTCTATGTTAAGAAGTAGAAATTATAAAGCATCATCTTTCCTCTCTGTCTGGAACAATCTGTTACCCTGAATGAGTAGTGACTTGCAAGATCAGAGGAAGGGGCTACCACTGGAAGAGGGGGTGCAGGCTGATGAGTCAGGGCCTGACAGTTCACAGGCTGCCGTCGAGGACAGCAGAAACTCGGAGAGAAGGTTCTAGGCTGAATTCCAGACATCACGCATTGTGCAAACTCGGAAATTTTAAGAGATGCTGTGTCCTTCACAGGCATACTCTGCAAAAGTGTGTTCTCTTTTGAGGGCTCCTTCTTGCCACTAAGGCACAGGGCAATGTCTGTGGGTCTAACTGGTCCTGTCCCAGTCAAATCTAACTCTAGAAGAGGGATCCTAAAGCCACGTCTGAGAAAATGAAGGTATTTGGGCTGCTAATTCACACCCCAGAGGCTCACATTCTACCAAGCGACTGTTGCCTACTTACGATAAGTTGGAATTGGGGCAATGTGAGAGCGCCGCTCCTCGCTCCTGGAACACCTGTAGTTCTTCTGCGGAAAGGTAGCAGCCATGCGCCATCACCGTCTGAGGAGAAGAGCATCCCGTGTAGAGGTTACCACTTAAAAACGTTTCAGTCAGTCTTCGCTGACTCACAGGTACACACAGACGCTGTGGCTTGTCTTGCTTTCACAAGAGCATACAAGAGATTACTTGTATGTATAAACTCCCCGTGTACCAGGTACCCCTCGAAAAAGGCCCGACTAAACATTGGATTACACAAGGCTCAGCAAACTTTGTGGCTCTTACTTTTTTCTTTTTTTAATCTGTAAAAATAACGAGGGTCCGGGTTATCGGCAGGATCGGATATCCACCCCGCTCAAAGATACCATGATGGTTTCATCTCTACCTTAAGAAAAAAGCCAAGTTATTTTATTTTCTAATTCTACGTGGGGAGCAGCTGGTGGGGCTGTGCTTGTTCCCATCCTAATCGGAACTTTCTAGAAGTAAGCTTTCCTTCGTCAGCACACGGAAGCTGTGGGTATGAGCCTAGAAACTGTTGTTCTTTATTTCTGCCCCTAGTTAAATATACGTACCACGCTCTCGACACATAAAACCATATAATCATGATTTATCTGTTTTTAAGTCTTTTTTTTTAATTGAAGTATAGTTTACACGACCAAATAAACTTTGTTTTATCCCCTATATTTACATATTCACAAAATTTAGGAAACATATCTTATAAGCATTAATGTGGAAGGTGAAATTTGTCAAAGAAGGCAGGCAGTGCACACACACAGGAGAGGTTTCTGTTTAGTCCTGGTAATATTTGTGGGTTTTCTTGAATAAGACTTACCTCTTTCTTTGGCATATATACATATGTACGCATACAACGGAATATTACTCAGCTCTAACAACGGATGAGATCATGCCATCTGTGACAACATGGATGGACCTAGAGAATATTATGCTAAGTGAAATAAGCCAGACAGAGAAAGACAAATACCGTAGGATTGCACCCATGTGTGGAATCTAAAATAAAGAAAAGTGAAGAGCAAACAAACAGAAGCAGAATCAGACCTGCAAACACACAGAGGGTTGCCAGAGGGGAAGGTATAGGGGGAGGAGCGGAATGGGTGAAAGAGAGTAGGAGACATGGGCTTCCATGGCAATAAAAGGCACAGCATAGGGATTATAGTCAATATATACAGGTACTATAATAGCGTTGTGTGGTGACAGGTGGTAGCGACATTTGTGGTGAGCACAGCATAAAACTTAAAGCAAAGTTGAATCACTACACTGTATACTTGAAATTAATGTAACAGCGGGTGTCTGCTATACTCAAATTTTAAAAACTTAAAGTAAAAAAAAAAAGGGCTTTACTCTTTCAAAATTCTTTTTCCTTCAGTACAAAACCCGTTTCCAAATAGCTTTCTCTTTTGGGGGGCATGGTTCCGTGACCACTGAATTAATAATAAAATAAAATTTTCCCAAGTTCTGTGTAAATAAAATTAACATGCAAATCATGGGCTAATTTATTAATCACATGGAAATATATGTAGAGAAGGATGAAAATTATGGTGTCGCATTTAAAGACCTATGTAAGGGATTAATCTTCCAGATTAGTCATACTCGGCCCTCTGTTCGCAAAGTCCCGAGGAATTTATTTGCTGCAGTAGTTAAACTCTCCATGCACTTTGTACCGTTCATTGAAGGCCAAGGCCAAAGGGTATACTGTGTAATGAAGTCTCTTCTCACTATATTAATCGAAAGTAATATAAAATTATTTAATTATGTATCAAGAACAAACTGAGAGTTGAGGGGGGTATGGGAGGGGAGAGAGTGGGTGACGGGCACTGAGCAGGGCACGGGTTGGGATGAGCACTGGGTGTTGTATGGAAACCAATTTGACAATAAAAAATAAAATAAAATTATTTAATTATGAAAGTAATATACAGTCATTTGTTTTAAAGCAAGACCACAGAGTTTCAAATAAAGAGTAAAAAGTCGTTCTGCCTTCTCCCTCAGGAGGATCACTTTGAAGATTCAGTGTTTGCATCCCAGATAATTTTTTTCTCACTGAGCATGGAACCCACATATATGTACACAAACATCAAACAATACCGTACAAATATCCTTCCTCGTAAGTCTGGATACATCCTTCTTGTGAATGTTGGATAAAATTTTAATTATGGACGTGCTATAATCTAAACAATCCCCCACTGCTAGGCATTTTCTTTTCTTTTTTTTTTTAACGTTTATTTATTTTTGAGACATAGAGACAGAGCGTGAGCAGGAGGAGGGCAGAGAGAGAGAGGGGGAGACAGACTCTGAAGCAGGCTCCAGGCTCTGAGCCATCAGCACAGAGCCCGACGCGGGGCTCAAACTCACAGACTGCGAGATCATGACCTGAGCCGAAGTCGGCCGCTTAACCAACTGAGCCACCCAGGCGCCCCTGCTAGGCATTTTCTAACTTTCACATTAACCAACATTCCTTTCCATATCCCTTACAGAATGCTTCCTTAGAAACGTATCTGCTAACTGGAGGGAATGCACATTTATATGCTAACGGATACTGACAAAATGTCCTTGGATCCAACGTCCTACCCTCCCTCAAAGAAGCCTTTAGATTTCTTTACTGGGATGAGACTTCAGGTCATTTTTAACTATACACCCACATAGGCACGTGCTCTCACCTTTACTGTAGTTTGGGAAATGCGTATGTGTTATAAAAGTCTGAAGATTACTATTGAGATTTTATTTTATTATCTCATTTTTTTATCTGCTGCCCCCCTCCGCTACTGAGATTTTATTTTATTATTATTATTATTATTATTAATTTTTTTTTATTTGAGAGAGAGAGAGAGAAGGAATCTTAAGCAGGCTCCATGCTCAGCGCAGAGCCTGACATGGGGCTTGATCCCATGACCCCGCCGGGATCATGACCTGAGCCAAAATCAAGAGTCAGACGCTCAACCGACTGAACCACTCGGGTGCCCCTGAGATTCTAAAATGTAGATAAATATGCCCTACTTTACACGGATTATGTCATGATACGCAACGTACCTTATCTGTCAGAAGATTGTTTCTATCATACACATCTGTGTAGTTTTTATAATCAGGAAATAAGTTCTTCACGGCGGCAACTTCACTGGAGTTCTCACTTATATGGCTCTACAAGAAAAGAAATAATATTTTCAAATTTCTAATGTAAAATACTATCGGAAATTATACTTCCTTTACCCAAAATGATAAGGATGGTTTCCAGTTGCCTATGTAAGATCATGAAGACTGTATACGCGTTCTAATGAAAACAATGATACATACCATACATAACATCCATATGAAAAAGAAACTATGACTATGTCATTACATGAGCATGTAGTGTTCTAACCCTAACCCTGAGCCAATATTATGTTCCTCCAACAAAGTCTTTTCAAATCCCATGCTATTTTAAGAACAAATAAAAGTAAAAAGTACTTAAAGAGATCAAGAGTCTAGCTATCTCTGGCAGTTTGCTGCTTCGTTGTTAGCCGTTGAAGAAAAGAGTTTAATGGCCATAAAAGGACAGACAGCATGGTTCACGCATAAGAAAACTAGTATTTGAACAAGGAGAGATGAGCGCTAGCCCAAGTTCTGAGCCTAGTTATGTGTCTTAGGGTGAGTCAGTTACTTCCTTTGGCCTCCATATTCTCATCTTTCAAATATGAGGGTTGTGCTAAATGAGAGCTTTTCCAAACTCTCGCAGCTTTGAGTAAGTTATTCATATAAAAATTCATAGAAATTCAATATGCAAAAGGCATACACAAGTTGCCTCTCAGAAAGAAGCAGGGTTGGGATTCTGGAACCCTGTTCTCGTTCTGTCCCCTTTGTCACCTTCCAGAATGAGCTCCCTGTGCAGAAAATGGTTGGACAATAGCTGAGCTAGACAATCTTGCAGTCACCAAAAAAGAGCCCATAAGAATCCACACGCAATCAAAACAAATGAGTCCTGGCCTCCACACCAAACTTCCCCCAGAACACCACAAACCCCGAGACGGCAGAAAGCATTTTTGAGACACAACACATAAGTACAACCACCTCGCCCTCTAGCCTAAAACAAAAATCACTCCAGACCAACCGGTGATGAGTACATATTATGGGTAAAAAACTCATGAGCAAGTTGCCATTTTCAAGAATGGCAATGCCATTTCCCTTCTCCATGAAGTAGAGTGTGAGCCAAATAAATAAAAGGGAAAAATAGCAATGTTCTAACAATCAAGCATTCCACCTAGAGGGTGAGCTCTATCCTGTCCTTGAGGAAACAGACCATTGAAGAAGTGCCTGGGCATCGGAAGAGAAAAAGGGACAACCAGATGATTCATGTCGCTGTGATCAATTTGAGGAAATGTTAAATGCACACGCGCACACACACATCCCCAGCAAGGATATACTTGATTTGGTTGTGTGTTCGTGGAGGTCAGGATACGCTACCCCCAACTATGGCACTGTGGCTATTGTATTATTTTAAGCTGAAAGAAAATAGCTGAAGTAGGAAGGTCACTCTGACCTTCCTCCAACCTTCTTCCCTGAAACAGGTCATAAAACTCTTGTGTGAGGGGTGCCCACCCTCTACTTGGAGGAAAGAAGCATCCTTATATCTGAAGACATAAGGATGCCCAGAGGAATCCAAACCAATGATCACGTTCCTCCGTGACTGCGCACTCGTCACCAAACCTAGCCCGGGGATGCTCCGG
Organism: Paguma larvata; assembly: GCA_030068075.1. Classification (NCBI taxonomy): domain Eukaryota; kingdom Metazoa; phylum Chordata; class Mammalia; order Carnivora; family Viverridae; genus Paguma; species Paguma larvata. The sequence goes on from CM057832.1 coordinate 77,230,998, forward strand.
TCTCTTTCTTTGCGTTTTCATTTCCTTATGAAGGCTCCTGTATCATGTGAAGCTTAGATTAAATACGCTTGTATGCTTTTCTCTTTTTAATCTGTCTTTGTCAATTCAGTTTTCAGATGTGGCCAGAGACTCTAAGAAGGTTAAGGAAAACTTTCTCCTCCCCTACGATTATGTGGGATTGAATGAAAAATACGAATATTGCAGTATATTAAAAATGGGGGGGAGATGAGAATAGTTAATAAGCCCTAACAAAATAAATCTTATTAAAACAAAACAGAACACCCTCCATGCTGATAATCGATGCATTGCCTTTCCCTTACCTTGCCTGTTGTTATAAGATATTCAACTCTTAAGAGGGGAAAATTGGAGTGCAGTATGTGATGAAGCTTGGAGGCTTGAAAGGGAGCTTGCAACTCCCAATTTTCACCTCGCTGGAAGCTTTAAAAATGTTTGATTCCTAAATTGCGACCATTTAATGACAAAGTAAGATATACTTTTTTTGTTCCTGATTTCAAATTAAGAAACTCAGAACAAAAGGGCTCTTAAATGCATTTTTGTAAGGTAGAAATTAGGTTCTTTTTGCTTTTCGAATAATTGGTGGTTCCTCCAAAAACCAAGGGCTAGAACATTGACAAAAGTATCAAATAAAAGGGAGAAGTAGGAAAGAAATGCATTAAACCCATTCCACAGAGAACAGGTAACCGGTGTGTCATCGATGCCCTTGTCTCTCCAAGCCAGATCAGAGAGGACCAAGGGTAAAGGGAACTTCGAGTTCCTTACCTGAGAAATGAAAGAAGTGGATTTAGGTGACGTCTGTAAGAGCCTTTCCTGTGCTATGATGCTATTCTCTAGGAGATCTCAGAAGAATTGGAGATTACTGCAAGAATTCAGGGTGCTGAGAAGTCTTGCAGGTTTGGACAGAGGCAACAATGGGGGAAAAATACCCACCTGAATGGGCAAATTATGGGTCTTCGCGAGGTTTCCCAGTTTACCCAACAAAGTCTCAGAGCAGGAAAGGGAAAAACGTGGCGTCACTATGGGCTTCACTCTAGAATACTAGAAATGATATAAAAAGCAATCAGTCAGGAAACCATGGATATCGTGAATGTGTAGCATACTCTAACATGCATATCATATAATTTTATGTCTCCATTTTGGGGGACAGCCTCCCATTCTAACAGCAAGTACAAGTATTGGGTTTCATGGACATGGCTCATGACAGAGGACCATGGAGAGAAGCTTCTATAGCACCAAGTTCAATAGCACCAAGTTCAATGGAAGAAGATTCTGTCCTAAATGACAGACACCCTGAGTCACACAGTCACATGAAGGCTCAGATAAGGCCTTACTGGGTGGCCTTTGTGAAAAGAAATGGGAAACAGGAGAACATCTGAAGGAGGCCACTGGGGAGACTAAAAGTGAGCTGGAGGCCTAGTCACCACCTGTATCTTGGGGAGGCGTGCTGGTCATGGCCTCCCTCAGGACTTTGGTGGCAGTATTGGCTCTGATGTCACCCACGGTAACAGCTGAACAAGAGAGAAGGGCTCAGAGAGCAGTAGTGAAGGCGAGGACCCACAAGGCTGCACGTAGGTCTCCCAAGATTGAAAGGTTGAAAGAAATGGGTTTCTTAGGTTTTCAATAAGACCTCAAAAGGTGGTGAAGGAAGGGTCTGGCTTGCCGATCTAACAGATTGCACAACGGAGCTAAGAACCAGCATGCTGGCATCGGGGAAGGAAATAGCACTGCCTCTAAGGCTCGCCAACACCAGTGCATTGCAAAGAGGAGGGTCTGTCTGAGGGCCCGCAGGCCAGGTGACATACCATGCATTCGGAACCAAGGCAGCCAATGGCTGGGCATCCGGGGGGACACTATTATGCTTCAGACCAGCACAGGGAGTACAAGAGGCCAGAGCCAATGTTGAGGTGGCCAACTTCCAGTTTTTACCAATCTGTCCACATCCATGAAGCCCACTCCTCCCTCCCCACGGACCAGTCCTATGAGATTAAAAGGTCCTAGAGAAGAGGATGGGAAACCACGAGAAGACAAAAAAGCCTGACCTCGCAGAGCTAGGTTGATGGGTCCACTGTAAGAACAGTTTAAGGCTCTGGGAAAATATTTCTGCATGCGTGGAGGAAGCCAAACGCACACAGACTAATCTTTACCAAACAACTTAATAACGCATCTTACAAACAACACGAAGGCAATCCAAAAACAAGCTGGGAACGAGCTTACTTACGTTCTTTTGGAGCATTCTCGACACAAATCTGAAATAAAGCCACGAATGGGGAAATAGAAAAATTTGGCGTTTTAAAATACGTTTTTAAAAAGGGGGAAAACATGATCCTCACATGTCCTAATTTCCATACAAACATTTCTAACGCTGTACATGTTTCACCACCAGTAATTAAAGATTAACAAGTAGTAATTACTCTGCTTTCTCGTTTGCGGCCAGAGAGATGGAGTGCGAAATCACAGGGAACTGCGGTTTCATCATCTAACACCAGCTGGGCTGTTCAGAAGTACTCCCACAGCGCTGAAGCCATTCTGCCGGCTTCCGCTCTATTTGGGGGAATATTGTAGGATGTTACACTCCTTGGATAGCAGAGTCATGGAATCCTATGCACCCGGAGGTGTTTAGAAGCCACTGGGCTCTCTCCTCTTATTTTTCCCTTATAGAATGAAAGCTAATTTCTCACACGACATCGTCATTTATTTCCAAAGGCTGAGCCCTCCTGGGCACAGATGTTGGAGTAAGGCAGAAGGAATAGGCCAGAGGCGGCTGTGAAATGGGGGTGGGGGGCACAGATGGGATGGGGGTGACTATGTTACCCCTGGTATCTGCAGGTACGGTAGTATCCATAGGGCCTATGGAATAGCTATCTGTGAGCTGGCTGAATATTTTTACTAGCCACCTTCCTGCCTTCTGGTAGCCCTTTGTTGTAGAATAAAATGCAGATTAAAGTTTACTATAATCACAAACACAGATCCACAGGGAAGTTCAGCATATGGCCATTGACAAAAGGCGGGTTTCATTCTGTCTGTGAGCAGGTGATGCTTCCTAAGCCACCTTTTTCAGAGGACACATTTAAGGTGAAGGAGGTTTGGAACTGGAGAAAAGTTGGGCTTCTAAAACTTGCATCGGGATAGATTAGGTCCTGGGGGAGATTTGAATCTAAAGAATGTTCTTCTAGATCTCTTGGATGTTGAGAGTCATACAACACAATTCCTTGTCAAATCAAATCCTAAAGGGACTATGGAAAAGCCACTAAAGACATGTAGATAAACTACTTTGGGGATCCATGTCTATCCCAAGGTAATCTAAAAAGAACAGAACGGGTTCGCCTTAGGACTCCTGCAACGAGTTTGCAGAGGCTCCAAAATAGCATTGACATGCAATAGTTTCTTTAGGGCCAGACCAACTGCATGAAGTGGGGCAAACCCACACACTGACGCATGTGTGTGTCCACCTGGGTCACAGAGGCTGCCTCCATCAGTGCTGTGGGGGGACTGCCCACAGGACAAATCAAGATGCATATACCTCTCCGTTTCCTCCACGGATACCTCAGTGGTCTCCTTGTATTCAGGAACGGTAACGTTCATATCCATGCAGACTTTGCCCACAAATGCCCGCTGCCCAAATTTATCTGTGAGGCACACACAAACAGAATCTGAAGTCATTCTTTTTCTCCCAAATAGTGTCTTTCCCGAGCCCCTAGAAAACATCTTTCTGTTAAAATCATGATGAAAACATAAGTGAGAATGTAAAAGACCATCACACCGCTTAAGAACCGTAACAGCAACAAGACCACACTAAATTCTGTAAGTAGTTAAAAGTCTTCCATTGACTCCTTACTCCCTGGCTTACTACCGAGACGGCAATAATGTTTGATTAAGGTCTAAGCCTGTATGTACCTAGTGTCCTCTGTTGTGTGTAGGGTGATATACCCAATTGGATTATACAGCCAATAATGTCTACAAAGTGTCTGGCACGTAGGGCTCAGAAAAAATACTGCACCTCTTCTTAATTGTAGCAATACCAATACTGTCATCGGTGGGGAATTTGACTTAGTCCTACTAGCAGCTCTCAGCACTAAGGAACCTAGTCCTCATTAGAGGAGCTAGAGAAATTTTATTTCAGCTAGAAAGTTGAAGCTACATGGGGGTGATATTAATTTCTTTTTTACAATGTCTGTGCCTCTCTCATAAGAGTCTTGCAAAAGTCTCTTTGCCTCTCTCTTTCCCCTGTAATTCGTTTTAATACCTGGCCATTATGTTATTCTTCCCTAAAACCCCACCTTCATCAGATACCTCATCTGGCTTAAAATCTTCTTTGAGTATCTGATGCACATATGAACCTCGCCATAGTGCCCCGCCTCCTCTCCCCTGCCCCCAGCAGTGAATCCTGTCCTCCAGTTCAGCTACTCTGTTCCCTGCTCCCTGGATCCACTATGGATGCTCCTGTTCCCATGCCTTTGTCCACGTCATTTCCCCTGTTGGGAAGACATTTTCCTTTCTCCCCATTTAATGTTCCTTTGAACCCCATCTAAAGGTCCCTTCCATGAACTCTTTCCAGACAATCCAATTCTGAGTTTTCTCTGCCTCCTTCCAAACTAGCAATATATATTTTCAGTGCTACCCTTTAGGCCTCTGGCATAACCTACCTTAGCCAGCAAGCAGAAGCACCGGTGCATCAGCCTGCGGTATTTACTGCGCGTCTGCTATATTCTGGGCACTGTGCAAGGTACAGATTTTGGAATGGCTAATCTAAAACCAGCCTCCTTCCTGCTTACTAGCTGTATGACTTGGGCACGTTACATCCTCTGAGCATCGGTTTATCCATCGTAACATGAGGACATTAATGACTACTTCCAAAGGTTGTTTGCGACTGAGCTGAGATAATCCACACAGAATGCTTTGTGTAAAGCCAAGCATCTAGCAAGAGCGCAGCAGCTGTTACTACAGTTATTAATTAATGTGTGTAGCTATTAATCAGTTAATCCTGTCTGGCTCCTCAAGGGCAGAGACGATTTTCTATTTCATTGTATTCCCAGCATCTAGCACGGTGTCCTAAGTCTAGCCAACAGCCAAGACAACATCTGCGGATTATAATATAATAAACTGTTGCCACAGTGAGAATTGGTAAACCTGTTCCAAAATGCCCTAAATTAATACAAAAACCTCGGACCCGTACACACCATTCTGAAACCCAAACCATAAGTAAATAATCAAATAACTTAAACAATAAAAAACATTCGAGGGCCATACACAAACATCTAATTACTTGCAAGAAAGGCAGTGCACAAATTTTAGCAATTAAAAGGCAGGCCTGCCCACAAGTGTAAGTCATTGCCGGACATGGTCAGACTATCTTGGCTTGACGTGCCCATAAATCATGCTTTCATTTCCTCACCTATAATTTCTGCAAGGAGCAGAGATGAGTCAGTGTAAATTGTTCCAAAGTAACAGGCGGTGGTTGTTCCATTCTTTAGTGTTCTCCTCTAAAAATAAATCACAAAACCATGAATCGCGTGTGCCCAGAAAAGTCACATGGCCGATAAAGATGAAAATAGAAATCTAGTTTTTAATTTTAAAATGTTTTTATTTAAAGGTATGCCAGCTTGATATGAAATACAGTTAAGGTAAATGGCAAAAGTATTTATACTCCAAAAGTGTGAACTGGAGGAGAGGCTGGTACTTTTGATTTCCTAGAGTCAAACGGTTCTGGGTTGCAGAATTCACAAAATGTAATAGTAATTAATTCCTTGTCTTTTAGGATTATTTAAGGATACCCAAACTTTATTGCATCAAGAGGTGTAAATGAGATTTTTCTACCTATAAGAGGGCAAAATTATTCAGCCAGATTTCTAGTGCAACGTGGTCATATGTGTTTATCTCCCTTCCTTAGCGAATTTCCACTAAACTAACAGTAAAGGAGTATAAAATTTATTAACCCACAAGAAAGAGACATGAGAAGAGGAGACATTTCTATATCTTCCTAGAAGACAAAAACAAAAACAAAAACAAACAAACAAAAAAACAACAACAAGGGTGAGAACTTGGAGGTGGCTTTGGAAGGAGAGAAAGAAGCATGGAGCTGTCAAGGGAGAATTGGCTGATAGTCTGTATACAGAGGAGTAAACCCGAGCAGGACCCTTCTCCCCCTTGCTGAAATCTGCCCACCGCCCAACCTGATCCTTGCAGGAGATATTTACCCTTGCAGAAACTGAGTAGTATTTTGCAGACGAGACACCCAATAATGCAAGGTATGACAGACGAAGAGTTTTAAGTGGATAATCTTAGGATCCTTGGTCATCTCCCCCCAAATGTCGCATATGCAACTCCCATCACTCCTGGCAGGACTGAAGAACTCTTTCTTAGAGAAGATGAATGGTTCTGGAAGGAAGATATCCTCACAATGGCATGTGGGGCCCACAATTGGAAGGGCCATTCACTGCCTTTGCTGTCTCTCCTAGAATAAAGTTCACCAGTCCACAAGTGCTACTCCCCATCCTGACTTCCAATCAGCATCTTAGAGTATCACACTTAAAAGTGAAATATATGTTCGAGGTTCAACAGACACTTGAAGAAATCTACTGTAAAAAAAGAGGAGGAGAAAGAGCAAAGAATCTGGGAAAAAAATCTCAGAGGAAAGAGGCAATCTATAAGGTCAGAATGAAGTTTGATTAAAAAAAAAAATCTAGGATGCCTGGATGGCTCAGTCCATTGAGCGTCTGACTCTTGATTTCAGTTCAAGTTGTGATCTCAAGGTTGGTGATATGGAGTCCATGTTGGGCTCTGTGCTGACAGCATGGAGCCTGCTTAGGATTCCCTCTCTCACCCTCTCTCTGATCCTCCCACTCATCCACTCCCTCTCTCTCTCAAAATAAATAAATAAACTTTAAAAAAATAAATAAGGAGCACGTGGGTGGCTCAGTGGGTTAAGCATCCAACTCGGCTCAGATCATGAGTTCAAGCCCCTCATCAGGCCCTGTGTGACAACTCAGATCCTGGAGACTACTTCAGATTCTGTGTCTTCCTCTCTCTCTGCCCCTCCCCAACTCATGCACGCATGCACTCTCTCTCTCTCAAAAAAAAAAAAAAATTAAAAAAAGAATAATAAATAAAAAATTAAATAAATAAATAAAATAAAAATCTATGATTAACATTCTCAATGAAATAAAAGAATATATTGCATCCACAAAACAAGAACAGAATGCTATGAAAATCAGAACAAGAGCTCTCCAACAGTAAAGACTTTATAAATGAGATTTGCAAGTCAGTAAAAAGGTTGTAGAATAAGTTAAAAAAGAATCTCTCATGGGGGAAAAAAACTTTGCACTTAAGATAATAGGGAAGAACATGCCATATTTTAACAGGCTCTACTCAGCTTCAGCCAATCATTGAAAACAAAAAAACAAGTGAGAGCCCATTGACCTCAGTTAGTCCCAAAGGTTGAGAGAATTGGGAAATCTGGATTTTTATGTCAATCATTTCACATTAAGACACTTTGCATATAAAATAAAAATGGCAGTTTGGCTGCCAGAGATGTTTAGAGCCTGTCAGCAACAGATAAGGATCAACTCTCTATCAGAATCACAAATCCAGGAGAAAGGGTAGTATCATGACAGAGACACTGAATTCAATGTCTAGCAACCAGAAAAGTGCCTGAACTTGAGTGTGTGCTCATTATATGTCTGTTGGATGAACACTTGAGGTAGCAGAATTACTAAGCATCAAGAGACATAAAGTGAACTAGAATTAGCATCCTTAGATGGATAGGATAGGACATTTTACCCTTGAAAGAGCAATGGGCCACATGACAGCAAGAGTAAATTAATGATTTGCAAAACTGGACCACAGTTTGTCCATTCTCTATGAACATAGCCCAAAAAGACATGAAACCATATGAAGATGTTTCAATATTTTTCTAACAGGAGTCATCAAAAGAAAAGTGTAGACGGGAGGGAAGCATATATGGGGGAAGCATATATGGAGGGAAGGATAGGGGGTGGAGGAGAGAAATTTCCCAGAATGGAAGAAAGATAGGAGTTCTCAGATTGAAAGAACTACATATTAAAGAGAATGAACTGAAAAAAAGAAATCTCTAAGTGAAATCTTAGAACACCAATAATGAAGAGAAAATCTTGAAGGCCGGCAAATTAGCCAGAAAGGAATGCATGTCACATTGACGCCAGCCCATTAGATGCTGGTGGGAAAGTCATTTTAAATAGAATACTCTCCACAGCTAAAGTGCATCATTCAAGAGTCATAACAAAGTAAAACCATTTTTAATAACTCAAGGATTTTGAAGGTTTGTCACCCACCTTACTGGAAATGATTATCAGAAGCTAATTCTCCAAGAAAATGAAACACGAATACTAAAGGAAGACAGGGATTCAAGAAGCACAAGAAAAAATAAAGCACGTTGTTAAATTAAGCACAGATGTTGAAAAATAAAGTGGAATTCAGTTTTAAAATGTTAAATTTAAAAGCTAAAGCTTATTTTAAATTAAGTGTAGATAGTGGAAAGAAATAAACTGGAATCAAAACCTCAGACGATAGAACACAGGATGTGGTGAGGGGGAGAGATGAAGAAGGGAGAGTACATAGAAGGTTCTTGTCTTCTTATGTGGAAGAATATGTGAAAACGATAGAACACTTGTCTAACACTCTTAACAACTTAATCTTAAAGAGACATTGAAACGTCATATTGACAGAGAACACACAATCTTTTAAAAAATGGGCAGGGGGTGCCTGGGTGGCTCAGTCAGTTAATTGTCCGACTTCGGCTTGGGTCATGATCTTGCAGTTTGTGAGTTCAGGCCTGCATCAGGCTCCTCGCTGACAGTATGGAGTCTGCTTGGGATTCTCTCTCTCCCTCTCTCTCTCTTTCTCTCTCTCTCTCTCTCTCCCCCTCCTCCACTCTCTCTCTCTCTCAGAATAAATAAACTTTAAAAAATAAAATAAAGTAAAAAATGGGCAGAATAATCATAAAATTGACCTTTTGTTGGGTCATATAATAAAGTGAACTAATTCCCGAGAAAAATAATCACACAAGTTGCATACGCTAACCAGAAGAAAATGAAACTCAAAATGAAAACAGAAGTGGAATCTAACATTTTCTAAATTCTCAAGATTTTACACCCCTTTCTAAAAATTTGGCTTGAAGATGAAAATCAAAACTGTTGGCTCGTTAGCAAGGACCATGGGAGCACCACACAGGCATCAACGGCAAGTCCTTCCTCTGACTCAGGAGAGAAAACCTTTCACTAGATGAGAAATTGCAGTTTCCAATTGGACTGGATCAGACCAGAAAGTTCAAGAATCAGCCCAAATTATAGTTAAGGACGAGAAAAAGGAGAACCCACAAAGGAAAAAAAAGAAAAAGCAGGAGGGAGAGGAGAACGGAAAGAACCCCCAAGCGACTCCTGCTGGTTCCCACGGAGTCCAGCCCATTGAACACACCAGCCACGTGGGTGTGGCTTACGTAATTGAAAGAAATAAGAATTTGGCTTTAAAACGTCACTGAAGAGGCCCTCTACGACACAGCTACTTTCCTTTTTCATTTGTTCTATATGTTCTATTTGTTCTATCTCAATTCCACCCTCGTTTCTCATAAGCTTTCAAGAGGGCTCTGCCATTAGTGATGAGTTCGTCATCAAAGATTTACAAGATTTACAAAAATCTTGTAAATTGTTCCCATTTACAAGAATCTATCAAGAATAACATCAGACTGTGGGGTGTGTTTCTCGATCTTTCATCAGCCTTCATATCTTGACAAGAAGGGTTTTGAGACCAAGATTTTTGAGCTCAAAATAGACTCCAAACTTAGGACGACTACAAACTTCAAGGCTAGTAGCAATGGCCTTTTAACAGATTGGATCACTGGCATTTTCAGCAGCTGAAATAGGGTGAATGAATGACTCCATTCCCCTTCTTTTCACCTCGTACTTTAATGACTGATACCACTTTGGAATTATCTGGATTCATTAGCTGAATTTTGACAATCCCAAAGAGTAAGCATATTCTTTCTATTATCCAGAATATTTGCAACTAGTTTCTCTTGGCACATTTACCAAGTATCTCACCTCCAATTCCTTGACTACAGGCTATATAACATATAGAATACTGAACTTTCTAGTCTTTTTAGTTTATTCCAGTGCAATTTAAAACTGTAATCTCTCACCCGGGTTGCAGTGGTTAAAGGCAGATAATCTAGGCTTGCTTTAGTGGGATTTTTTTGTTCTATATAATCTCAGGAGATGCTTGCTAATAAATACTTCAAATCATTTACAGAGTCAGACGCCTGGGTAGCTTAGTGAGCTGAGTGTCTGATTTCAGCTCAGGTCATGAACTCATGGTTTGTGAGTTCGAGTTCCGCGTTGGGCTCTGTGCTGACAGCTCAGAGCTTGGAACTTGCTGCAGATTCTGTGTCTCCCTCTCTCTGCTCCTCCCCCGCTTGCGCTCTCTCTCTCAAAAATAAAATAAATGTTAAAAATTTTGCAGATTAAATCAAATTAAATTAAATTTGCACCACTGTCATCTATGGTGTAAAACTCTGGGGTCTGGATTGCCCATTTGTTGAAGTATAGATCTAGGTTTTCTGATGGAGAAGATAAAACAAACCAACAAAAATGGCTTCCTTCTGGGGCACCTGGGTGGCTCAGTCAGTTGGGCGTCCGACTTCAGCTCAGGTCACCATCTCATGGTTCGTGAGTTCGAGCCCCGCATCGGGCTCTGTGCTGACAGCTCAGAGCCTGGAGCCTGCTTCAGATTCTGTGTCTCCTTCTCTCTCTGCTCCTCCCCTGCTCATATTCTGTGTCTCTCTCTCAAAAATAAAAAATAAACCTTTAAAAAAAATGGCTTCCTTCTATTCTTTAGTACTGCCTTAGCATCCTTTTGCACTGCCATGGGCAGTCTTCAGCCTAGGAGCAGGTTCTACTCAGCAAATCTCAACTTAAACAGATTTCAACCATACCATCAGCTATCCAACTGTTAAAGTATGTCGGCCTGCCTGCTTATAATCAGAAACATAGGACGTATGCAATGCAAATATTTGTCAAGAATAAAATGTATTTTGAAGTCACTGGCATCAAATACTTAACTCTCTGACATATGAAATAATATTTATGGAATACTGTCTGAAAGCTATATGGTTCTAGATACTCTGTCTAAACATTAAACACAGATATATCTGTTTTTTTTATACTACAGCACCTGAATAACATATATTTTGACAACATAGCATGTATTTATATTAAATATTATTGGAATTAATTTTTAAGGAAATCAGTAAACGCTTTACCTTAAGAAATGTTTTATTTTTTATCATATACACAGTGTAAATTACATAATTGATTGCCCTCTCTGGATCAGCTGCTAGAAACTTAAAGCTCTAAGTTACCTCATTGAGCTACTTGAGTTAATTCATTCAGCTTTAAGTTCAATTCATTGTGATAAATTCTAAAAAAAAAAAAAATGCATGGGTGCCCCCTGCCCCCCAGCCATGGCATACACTTACCTCTCAGTTTTATTTATTTTTCTTTCCCCCTCTTTTCTTTGCCATGCTTTGTGACTCATTTGCTTCCATTGTACACTATGTTATTTTAAGATATCTCAAACCCTTTCTAGAACAATGGGAAGTATAAATAAAATGTGAGGATAAAAAGATTTGGTGTGGTTAACACAATTCATGAACACAACGCAACGGCAACTTCATGCACAGTGTTAGTCCTTCTCAGTTTTTCTGGTGTCATGAGAATGCTAGCTGAACATATAAGACCCATAATTACACTGAATTTATAATTAAGCAAGTCAAGTGTTTAAAGGATAGCACTTGCTTTTACTCCTCAAGTAAGACCAAGAAAACGGCAAGATGCAAGACCAAGGAAACGGCAAAGTGGCTAGGTAATGGGGCTTGTAATAGGCTTATAATATTATCGCCATGACATAGTCATCACTTTAGAAGAAAAATCCTCAATGGGTCCAATGAAAATGCAGGAATGTTCAGGCTAAGTGTCTTGAATGGTAAGAGGTGGTGGTCAGATAAGCAGGTATTTGCAGAAGGTATTCTCAACTGCAGAAGCTGTTGCTGGTTGCTGAGTGAATTTGGCATAGGGTGGGAATAAGAAGAAGGGAACTGACTTCTTTGGAAGAGTGGAAGGAAGGACATTTTCAGAGCCTTCAATATATGGCTGGTATACACTACAGCCCCTGCTCAACGACTGAACGAGCTCCATAGTTCCCTCTAGTGGTGTTAATCCTCATCACATTCCCACATGCCCTACTACAGGGGGCCACTCTATTTCTCTCGCTTTGGAAGCTACTAAAATACTGTGATATCCCTCTAACTATAATTCGAAATTTTAATTTTAAATTTCTTTGGATATTTTTTAAAGCAAACATACAGAGGGTTTACCAGGTGTCACGCACTATCATAAGAACCTCACGAATATTAACTTATCATAACATTCTTATGAAATAGTTACTATCACTATCTCTATTTTACAGATGGGGAAAATGAGTCACGGAACTTTCCAAAGGTTACACAGTTGTTCCATATGGTCCCCAGAACAGCACTGCGGATTGGCAGGAGTAAGGGAACACACATATGCATTAAACTCAAATTTAGTAACGCAAAAAACACAAGAAGTAACAGAGTATAGAGAGCCCACCCAATCAGGGATTTGGGGATTTGGATTCAAGTTGTCTCTCTGCTAGGGGTTAGCTTGTGTTGATAAGTTGGTCACAAACTCCTGGGGCTGTGAAAGACCTTAAGAAGTCTCAACAGTCCACGCTAGCCTTAACCGCTTGTGTTTTGTAATTAAAATCTGCCCCCCAAGATGGGGCACCCGGATGCTTAGCCAGTTGAGCATCGAACTTCGGCTCAGGTCATGATCTCATGGTTCGTGAGTTCAAGCCCCACTTTAGACTCTGCCGACAGCTCAGAGCCTGAAGCCTACTTTGAAATCTGTCTCCTTCTCTCTGTGCCCCTCTCCTGCTCGCTCTCTCTCTTAAAAATGAACACATATTTTTAAAAAAATTTGCCCCCAAGAAATGGACTTTCCTACGTATTTCAGTCATAACACACCACTACTCACAAGCAAGATACTTACAACAACTCTGGTATATATTTCCTCAGCGAAATCGAGGTTCTGGAATTTGAGTTCAACAGGAAACGTGTACTTGGTCAGCCAGTCCAAAAGCGGCAGGTCTACGTTACTCCCCGCAAAAGAGTACTGAGCGGCGTGGATGTGTGTATCAACCAGCCCAGGCATGAAGAACTCACTGGAAATTAAGACGAGAGGAGAAGTAATTCAATAACATCTCCGGTCATTTTTCCATATCTTTAAATCCCATTTTCTCTCGACAGCGATTTAACTGTTCACAGCACACAGGTTTAGAGCTGATGCAGCCAGAGGGCTGTAAATTATTCTGTTGTCTAGAGATCAAGAAACAAGAATGAGGCTCTGCAGGGAGAGACGCCACTCCTCGGTTAAAACGGCTGCTGTGATGTTAACCAAAGATGATAAAGGGGAAAGCACAGCACTGAGGAGAAGCAGAGCGGTTGGGGAACAAGACAGCTCATGACTTTGTTCTCACGACTGGAGGCTGGAGGACAGAGAGCAAAGATGAGGAAGAAGGTCTTCAGAACTTCTAGAGCCATGCTGAGGAATTACTCCCAAGTCCCTAAGGATGACTGATAATGACACACAAACACGGTGTGTGTTTTAGACCTGGTGGTCATCTTGACCTTGACTGACTGCAAGAAATCTAGTCCTTTCCCAGGCGATGTAGGGGCTGAGTTCTGAAATAGAAGCAGCAATAGCAAACTGAGGCTGGTTTGGGACAGGCAAGGTTAGAAGATGAGACTGTCAGCGGGTGAGTGATGCGAGAGGTTCAGAGGAGACGCGGTTGCGGTGCTATGACAACCCTTCTCCAGGTGCTGCTGCTGCGGATCTGATCGCTCCTGCTGTCACCCTGGCCCACCAACTGATTTTCATGTTTCTAGTGATTCTTATAAACAGAAACTTCTAGAAAGATGTTTTTCAAAGAGTTGTCAGAGGCGTTACCCACAAAACTGAGGCACACCAAAACTAATGGCTTTTCTAAAGAACTAATACAGTTCACTGGTGTCTATTAAGTGTCTAAACATATCCCAACCGATATCGGTTAGAAGACAATATGCACCACCACCCTGAGAAAATAGTAATTACGTTTTAATATCCATAAAGAACTCAAGCTCAAAACTTGACGTAACAAAGAATCCCTTATTCTACCAATTCAAACGTACACCACCTACGTGGAAGACAAAGCCAGGGCCATCTATAAAATGCTTTAGTTTTAGGGGCACCTGGGTGGCTCCATTGGTTAAGCGTCTGACTTCGGCTTAGGTCATGACCTTGCAGTTCGTGGGTTCGAGCCCCGCATCAGGCTCTGTGCTGACAGCTCAGAGCCACGAGTCTCTTTCCGATTCTGTGTCTCCCTCTCTCTCTGCACCACCTCTGCTCACACTCTATGTCTCCCTCTCTCTCAAAAATAAATAAACACTTTAAAAATGCTTTACTTTTAAAGCAGTGAAAACTAGGAATGGGTAGTGCTGCTGCTGACGGCGGGAGCAGCGGATCATTTTATTGACGAGGCGCATGTACTGGGCACTGGGCACAGCGTCTACGTGCGTCATCCTACTTGTCTGAATTCAGACCCCTCTGTAACCCAGCAGTGGGATAATCTATGTTTTATGACTCAGTTTCCCCTTATGTAAAACAGGGACAGTAGTAGCACCATAGGGCTGACGTGAGGATTGTTAGCATGCGCTAAAACAGCGCCTAGATAACAAAAAACATTCAACAAGAAAAACAAAAAGCAGTAGTTGTTATGATGATGTAATGCTCCCGACAAACTTATGAAGTAGTATTGTGATCCTCATTTACACAAGGGAAAACTGAAGCTCAGGAAATGGAAGTAGCTTGAAAAAAATTGACCATTCAACGAGTCAGCTTTGGAGCCTGGATTCAAATCCAGGAAGTCTGTCTGCAGGCTCAGGACTCTTGGTCACTACCCTCCATGTGACTGAATTCTTAATTCGCTCTGGCAATGGAGAGCTGTGACAAGCTAGCACGGCAAGAAGGCAGCAGGAAGGGAGTCTACGATGTGGGGCACGCAGGGTGGAAGGGTGAGCTATGGATTCCTCTGGGGCATCAGTCACTGACCTCTCAGGATGCCCCAGTCCTTGGGACCTTTATGGTCTCCACTACCGCAAAATGGGATGGCGGTGTGATTTCTTCACGTGGTTGAACCGTTCGGTCAAAGAGTATTTCCCAAGTATGTGATAAGCTTTTAAAAACTCTCTTAAGCCTTCCGGAAAGTTCAAAGAGAAACAAGACATCTTGTCTCCAAAAATACTGTAACCTGGTTGAGCGGATTAGGAGAGAGCGAGGATATCTGTGTGGGGGGCGTTGTTGCGAGACAGCTAGAGAGGAAGAGAAGTAGATCTGGTCAAAACATAAAAGATCTTAGCGAGCAATTTCACTCCTAGTGATTTATCCAAGTTAAATAAAACATATGCTTACAAAAACAAGAACAGTGTACAAAACTATTTATAGCAGCGTTATGCGTTCTAGCCTCAAATTGGAAACAATCCAAATATCACAGGAAAACAGATAAACAGACTGTTGTATATCAATACAATGGAACGCTATTTGGCAATGAAGAAGAAAGAACTCATGATATAAACAATAATATGGGCGCATCTCAAAACATTTGATGGATGGAAGAATTCAGACACATGACTTATTGGTTTCTCCATTCATACGACTTTCAAAATCAAGCAGAAGCGATCCGTGTGATAGAAAAAAATTAAACAGTGGATGAGGGAGTAGAGAGTGACTGGAAGGGGCACAAAGGAACTTTCTAGGCTGACAGGAATGTTTTATATCCTGCTTGGTGTGTTGGTTACATATGTAGATATGCTTGTCAAAATTTATCGATTTATATCCCTAAGATCTGTGCACTTTACTACATAAAAAGTGTTTCAAAGACAACAACATTTAAAAAAAGGTGTCTTTAAAAAGAGTCTTGAATAGTCAATTAAGTGAATTAATTTGTATTGGTTACTTTGGGGTGCCTGGTAGCTCAGTCAGTTAAGCGTCCAACTCTTGATTTCAACTCAGGTCATGATCTCACGGTTTATGAGTTCGGGTCCCGCATGGGGCTCTGCACTGTGAGATTCTCTCTCGCCCTTCTCTCTCTGATCCTACCCGGCTTGCTCTTTCTCTCAAAATAAGCTTAAAAATTTTTTTGTATTGGTTATTCTGTACCCAAGAGAGAGTGGATTGGGAAGGTACTTGCTACTTTGTTTTTTCGTCTCTTTTGCAGAACTGTGACACACTGAACCTCAGGTTTAGGACAGAAATCTCCTGGTGGCAGACGTGTGTTGGGAGATTCCTTCCATCTCCCAAGCATGACATTTCTGAGTAAAGATTATGGTGATAGGAACAAAAGGAAAAGATGAATACAAAAGAAAAACCTTGATATTTTATTCGCCCTGGGAAGCAAAGGAGAGTAATGAGTCCAAGAGAGAGTTTTTGAGCATGTGAAGCTGAACATACTGCACACAGGCAGAGAATGTAGGAGAAAATTCCACAATGAGGGACGGGCGATGTTATAAGCCTAGAGTTCAAGTGTAACCTCCAAGCGTCCCCAAAGCATCAGAACCTCCAAGTGTCCCAAAAGAGGTCACAGAAGAGGTACGATGGGATTCAGACGGGAGACTGTGCTCTGAGCCGCTAACCCGAGAAAGTCGGTGGTGCCAGAGACTTCGGTGGAAAAAGAACCAAACTGAATCTTGAGCAGCATCCTTACACTTAAGGAGTAAGAATGAGGAAAAGAAGGCCATGCTTGCTCTGGGTAGATCTGTCAGGAGGACAGAGGGAGACCCAGGAATCAGAGGTATGCAGGCCACCAATGAAAGGAGAGTTCAGGACAGGGACTGGTGTTAGCTCTGCAAGGGTGAGTGGTTTCAGGAAAGACTGAGCGCTCTCATTTCTAGGCAATAGTTGGGGGAGACACCCAATTTCACATGGCTTCAGTCCGTCATTATGTATAACACTTACCAAGTCTCTAGAAAGGTTTAGTTATCATCCTAGGTGCTGAAAAGAAACCCAGGAACATGGAAGACCAATGTTAAACAAAGTACTGGGTGGAGAGAGAACTCTCTTTAAAAGTATTTGGTGGTGAAAGAATGGTCATGTAGGCGGACAGGGCAAG
This sequence comes from Paguma larvata, assembly GCA_030068075.1. Lineage (NCBI taxonomy): Eukaryota > Metazoa > Chordata > Mammalia > Carnivora > Viverridae > Paguma > Paguma larvata. The sequence goes on from CM057832.1 coordinate 77,248,266, forward strand.
TCACGTTTAGTTGAGCACGTTTTTAAGGAAGCAGAGATGAAAGAAGCAAAGGAGATAATTCAGGGTACAACAAATTCAGAGGCACCGGGGAGCAGGAAGGTACGGCATTGTACGTGTGACTTTCATCCAGAAGAGCTAACGATTCTCTTGGGGAAACAGGAAGCCCTTTGTGCACTAATAAGCATTAGTAGAAAAATTTGCATGAGTAATAGTCACATATTGCTTATATACGTATTACGCATGTATCACAGATATCGGCGCATGCGTGAGTGCGGACTGTGAGAGCTGCTCGTGAGATCAGAGGTCGCCGAGCCCAACTAATCATTTTACAGAGAGCGCAAAGGGAAACTTGGGCACAGTGCACTTGTTTTCAGACATGCATCACGTTAGTGGCCCAGCCGGGATTAGAACTCAGTTCTCCACCGAAAACCTCACTTGCAGCTAAACCGTGGCCGACGGAAGCCAAGCTGCAGACAAAGCAGAGACGGGGCTTGCAGGTGGAAACAGGTGAACAAACTCTCCTTTCTCCGTCTGCTTTTCAGCTTTCCTCTTTCCAACTTTACTTACTATCTTAATTCCCTTAGAAAAGTTCCATGTCCTCCCAGGTTTAAAAAAAACAAAAAACAAAAACCAATCAACTACATATTCCAAATCTTTGGTGCTGGCCAGCCTGTATCGGAATCTGAGGACTAAAAACAAGGTTTGCCCCTATATACACTTACCAAACATCCACCCATGTTCTAACCAAGAGGAAGACGTTAATAAAACTCCACAATCAAGTTGCCCAATCTCTTTCCCAATCTGAATCTGTTTGTACATCATCATCAACCTTCATTAACTTTCCCTGCAGGGGGTGTGATGGTCCCAGGGGCCTGGGAACCCCAGGCCATTTGACAATGACTGTTTCCTTGCAAAACAGCACAGGGGTATAAAACTATCAATGACATCCTGTCTTCATTTAAGATTTTGGTATTTTGTTCATCATGGATTCTTGGCATTAATTTTGATTTTTAAAAAAATTTTTAACATTTTTATTTATTATTGAGAGACAGAGAGAAACAGAGCATGAGCATGGGAGGGGCGGAGAGAGAGACACACACAGAATCTGAAGGAAGCTCCAGGCTCTGAGCTGTCAGCACAGAGCCCAAGGCCGGGCTCAAACTCACAAACTTTGAGATCATGACCTGAGCCGAAGTCGGACGCTTAACCAACTGTGCCACCCAGGTGTCCCCACATTAATTTTGATTTTTAAAAATACTGCACCAGACTATCACTTATCTTGATTATTGGCTATTTTGTTTGCCCTTCCCATCACCCTCCTCACCACCCTTAAATTCCTTGCCCAAAGTGAATGCCTCACTTGCCTCGCCCTAATCCTGGCCCTGCCAATTTCTCTATGACCCGTAGCCACAGTCTGATCCATGAAAGCACTGCTCAGAGTGTTCCAGTTACTATTTTCATTAAAAAAAATCCACATCGTGCTGAGATAGACCTGTAGGCACAGGAAGTCTGTTAAACACACTGTCGGAGACATCATCTTCTGTGACATTTTAATTTAAAGAAATTAAGCTGCACATATCTCGTGTTTGATGTAAGAATTACTTTGTATTTTGGGCACCTGGGCGGCTCAGTCAGTTAAGCATCTGACTCTTGGTTACGGCTCAGGTCGTGATCTCACCACTGGCAGAATCAAGCCCGGCCTTGGACTCTGCGCGGACAGCAAGGAGCCTGCTTGGGATTCTCTCTCTTCCTCTCTCTCTGCCCCTCCCCTGCTCGCTCTCTCTGTCTCAAAATAAATAAATAAACATTTTTTTAAAAAAGCATTACTTTGCATTTTAAGTATGATTTTTCTGGGGCGCCTGGGCGGCTCAGTCGGTTGAGCACCGGACTTCGGCTCAGGTCATGATCTCGCAGTTTGTGAGTTCGAGCCTGCGTCAGGCTCACTGCTGTCAGCACAGAGCCTGCTTTGGGTCCTCTGTTCCCCTCTCTCTCTGCCCCTCCCCTGCTCATGCTCTCTCTCAAAAATACACATTTAAAAATAAATAAATAAGTATGATTTTTCTTCAAAGACTTCAGTCTTCCACCAAAGTTTACATTTTTGCTTACCTTACCATTTCTCTGTGTGTGATGCTTACGGGTCCTCCAGAATCTACATTTGTTTGATGGACTTACAGAAGTATTCGCCCCTCCCCCGACCCTCCCACGGCTGTACCACTTGCTCTCCGCCTCCCAACCTCCCTCTCAGGCACTCCCAGTGTCTGACCCCATATCCCAAAGGCACACAAGCAGGAATCTAAATGTCAGTCGTTCCTTGACATATATGCTCAAGACAATCTAGAAAGAGGAAACCGGCAATAACACAGAAGTGACTGGAATTATCGGCGCGCCCGCTGGATTCACATCCATCCACTGCCCGAGAGCTTCCAAGCCTACAGAGAGGCAGCGGGGAGATGCGAACACAAACGTAAGTGTGACAAAACTTTAGGTGCAGTCACCCTGTCTCTCGGGATTGTGGCCAGCCCTCTGCCTCAAAGCCTTAGGGGTACCCAGTTCGCAGATCTGCGGAAGGGTACGCATGAGGCACCTGCAGTCGCCAAGGGCAATCCTGCACACAGCCTGGGAGGCAGGCTCAGAGAAGGGCAGTGGCTTGCCTTCAGGCCACGGCAAGAGCATTCAAGCCAGGTGTCCTAGTCCTAGTTCAGCCTTCTCCCTGCATTACTCTAAAGGCACTTTCCCAAGTTACAAAAATGCTTTTATGCTGCAAGTCATGTTGATTGACTTTGGAACTTCCACTGACTTTGGAAACATACTTGCCTTGCCCTGAAACCATACTCAACCTTCCGGTTTAGAAAAGTTTTTTCCTCTCTATAAAACAAATCCACCAGGCTATGAGGAGAGTGTGCCAATCACAGCAAACACATTTTGAACAATATTAAGCCCCCCAAAGACAAAACTGCAGCTCAGATGTGCTTTTGGGGATAGGTCTTCCCTAACCAGGCTGTCAGTTACGGATCCCCAAACTTCCAACTCCTTCCTCCTGACAGTTTATCTCATTTCCTCTTTATTTCCTTCACAGAAGGTATCACAACCTATCACTGGCGTGTTTCCGTATCTGCGCACCTGCCTACCCTCTGAGTTCCCCGGGGGCGGTAAACCCTGTGAGGGCAAAGACTTTGTAGATCATTTTTTTGGCTCCAGATCCGAGTTCTTGCACACGGTAAGCTCAACAAAAGTTTGAATGAATGATGGCAAATTCCTGTTTTCAAAGATTCCACCCTACAGCTTCCTGTTCTCTAGTCCCCCGAGGAAAAAAAAACAACAACAAAACCTCTCTGTCTCAAGGAATGAATGATGGCTAATTCCTGTTTTCAAAGTTTCCACCCTACAGCTTCCGGTTCTCTAGTCCCCCGAGGAAAAAAACAAAACAAAACCTCTCTATCTCAAGGCAGGTGTCTAATCATCCAAGACTAGTTAATGGCGCTAGTTAACAGCAAAAGGGAAGTTGGCTCTGACTTACTGGTTGCTCAGTTCTCTTACTTCGCACGGCCGGAAGCACCATTCTTTGGCCAGCTTTTCCTGTTGAGATGCTTCTTCTATAAACACTATCTTTAAAAGAAAGAAAGAAAAGAATCACAAATTAATGAGCCATAGGCATTTGTTGTTGTTAAATGTCAAAATCTTAAAAAAAATTTTTTTTTAATGTTCATTTATTTTTGAGAGAGAGAGACAGCATGTATGGGTGGGGGTGGGGGGCAGCAGAGAGCCAGGGAGCCACAGAATCCGAAGCAGGCTCCAGGCTCTGGGCTGTCAGCACAGAGCCTGATGCGGGGTTAGAACCCACAAACTGTGAGATCATGACCTGAGCCAAAGTAGGATGCTTAACAGACTGAGCCACCCAGGCGCCCTAGTTGTCGAAATCTTTTAAAAAGAGACTAAACTGTGGCTGAATTGATTAAAAAAATTTTTTTTGTAATGTTTATTTATTTTTGAGACAGAGAGAGACAGAGCATGAGCAGGGGAGGGGTAGAGAGAGAGAAGGAGACACAGAATCCGAAGCAGTCTCCAGGCTCTGAACTGTTAGCACAGAGCCTGATGAGGGGCTTGAACTTATAAGTTGTGAGATTATGACATGAGCCGAAGTCGGAGGCTTAACCGACTGAGTCACCCAGGCGCCCCTGAATTTATTTTTAAGGGTGTTCCATACCAAACGGGATAGAGTTCAGAGACAAAAAGAGGTTTGCCTTTGCCTCTCAAAGAAGCAAGGAAGTTTTTCCTTTTCTGTCTTTCTGTAGACATAAGTAAGTCTTCAAAATTCTAACTCGAAGATATAGAGTATTAAAAATGGTTCGTTGATATCCTCACATTGCAGAAAATTGAAGGAAACAATTGTTTATAGAAAGTGTACCTCACTGCAGGTGAATAAAAGATTGTTAGGCTGTTATAGGAAACCCGCATCTAGAGTATGGTAGTAGTATCACAGGGAAAGTTATTGACACAGTATCATTGCACATAAAAATTGCCCAGTAATCGAATCTTAGCATAAATTCTGTTGATGCTTTGGTACAGGACATCGACCATAAAAAGGGAGCTCTGCTATATTTTTCTTTTTTTTTTAAACATTTTTATTTATTTTTGAGAGACATAGAGACAGAGCGTGAGCAGGGGAGGGGCAGAGAGAGAGGGAGACACAGACTCTGAAGCAGGCTCCAGGCTCTGAGCCGTCAGCACAGAGCCCGACGTGGGGCTCAAACTCACAGACCATGAGATCATGACCTGAGCCGAAGTCAGACGCCCAACCGACTGAGTCACCCAGGCGCCCCTATTTTGCTAGTACTGTGGATGAGAGGCTGCTAGAGTGATCTCTCACGTAGGCTTGGGAACCCTAGCTGGGGAAATTTGGATGAGCCTCTTACTGTCTCTTTGTCTGGCTTCCCCATCTGCAAACTGGGGATAACATCAGTGCATACTTCACAGGGCTACTGTAGAAAGTAAATGTCATAATTCTGGAAGAGAAGTTAGCACGTCTCTAGAAGATATTAAATGCTAGATATATCTATTGCTGATTTTTTTAAATACAGTATTATTGTCTTCTCTATAAAAATGGATTGCAAAGCAAGAAAAGACAAGGAACGATGGAATACATATACAGGAAATATCCTGCATTTCATTTTAAATGTACTATTGTGAGAATAAATCTTTCACGGAACATGCAATACTGAAAAAACACTGGTAGATAAAATGTATCTAACTAATTAGAAGCAAGGCAATATACTGTGGGAAAAAATAGTTTGTGGAACTGAAAATAAAGTAAAATAAATGTTGATTTCTCTATTCATTGATATGTTTTTTTTAAAATTGGGATTTTTATCAGAAGAGAAAAATAAAAATGTAATTCTTACAAATAAGAAAAAGTAATCCAATGATTCTAAAAAACATATTTGAATCAAAGCAGATCCATAATTAACTTAAAAAACACAAAAACAGGATTTATCTATATAACTCAGAGCTGACTCACCATTAAAGACATAAATACATACATACATACAAAAACTGTACAAAGCAGTATACTCACACATTTGAATATGTATTTAAAATAAGCTTTTTAAAAAGCATTTATTTATTTTGAAAGAGAGAGCGAGAGAGCATGGGGAAGGGGCAGAAGGAGAGGGAGAGAGAGAATCCCAAGCAGGCTCCGTGTTGTCAGTGAAGAACCAGATGCGGGCGGGGCTCAATCTCCCAAACCCGTGACATCATGACCTGAGCTGAAATCACGAGTTGAAAGCTTAACCGACTGATTCACCCAGCTACCCTGAAATAAATGGTTTTTGAAAATATAAACCATCAAAATTTATTCTGGGATACTGAAGGAACTAGTAACTCTAGAAGAAACTGAGGAAGTTTTTCTAACCCATTAGGGAAGCTCGTGGTTCAGAACCATGCTGTCTAATAGAACTGTATCACCTGTCACAAACACAACTTTCTCCCTCCTAATAATTGGGGCTCTACCCTGAGGACAAGATTGTCTCTGTGTTTCTCATGCATCCTGGTCAGGCAATGAGTTTGGTTTCTTCCATACCCACCATGGCCATCTCCAAATCATTTTTCCTTCAGCTCCTTATAAACTAAATTCCTTTAAGACCCACCTCTTCCAGCTTTCAAAAGCTCCTTTCCTCTCTTTGTTGTTCTCCGTTACCAACCTTCCACTTATTGTCTAGATTTGTTGATGCCTGCCTCACATTCTTTCTCTCCACTCCAAGCCCTGCCTTCGTTCCTTAAAAAATCATCATGAATCCTTTTGACACCATGACCACCTATTTCTGTGAACTCATCTTCAGTGATTTTCTCATAAACAAATGAACAAATGAAGTTCATGAACTTCACATCATGGTCACACTTGAACATGTTCATGACCCATAACTGCTCCACCTCCAAAACTCCTAAATCATACATCTGACCAAAATTACTTCTCTTTCCTGTTTGCCATTTCGACTACTCCAATCAATCTTCCACCTGAATTTCCCTTTCCCTTCTCCTCTCTACTCTTCCCCAGTCTGTCAGTGCTCTTCTTCCACGTTGTCCTTGTCTAGCTTAGATTCTACCACCTATTATTTCATATTTCTTATGTCTTAGTCCACACACGCCTGGTAGAAGTTCAGCCTTAACTGAATCCAACTCTCCCCTTTTCTGGGCTACACCTGCCAGAGCCAGGCAGCATTGGAGTAAAACACATGACATGGTTGACTGAATATCCATAATCGCCAAGGTCAAAAGGGCTCCTACCAACTCCTATCAACTCCTGACACCCTAAAACATTTCTCCAGCACCATGGTCTTTACTTTCAGTAAAACTTACAGAAAAAATAACTGCTTATCTACCAACAGATCATTAAAAATGCTCTTTCAGTGATATATTAATATGCAATTTTTACCAGTAACTCAGAAGGAATTCAAAGAATTGAGAGATACTGCTATAACAAAGCTGCTTCCAGTCCCATCCACTTGATTTATGTGAAAATGTTTCTCAGCACTTAGATGTGTAAAAATGGAAAATAAGGGGTCACCTGGATGGCTCATTTCTTTAAACATCTGACTCTTGATTTCTTCACAGGTCATGATCTCACGATTTGCAGGATCAAGCTGTGCATTGGGTTCTGTACTGATGGCTCAACACTGCTGGGATTCTCTCTTTCTCCCCCTCTCTCTGCCCCTCTTCCACTCGTGTGTTTTCTCTCTCTCTCTCTCTCTCTCTCTCTCTCACTTTCTCTCTCTCAAAATAAATAAATATTTTTCAAAAAGGAAAAATAAGAAAAAAATTGATGCTGCTCCTATTTCATTTGACCAAGTTAACACTCATTCATAGATACATTATCAAGTTGGAGCAAAAAACTGGCTTTTTTATTTTACATCTAACAAATTAACTTATGGTCCCAGAAAATTTTAAAGACATTTATGCACAAAAATTTGATTGCAATGGTTGATCAATAAAAGACTTTCAAATGTAAAACTATATTGCATTAGCATAGACTCTGTAAGGGAAGTAGAATAGACTTAGTAATTCAAGAAGAAAAGGGGACTGCATAGCATTTCAGATCATTAAGAAGAAGCAAGTTCATGCTTTTTTAAAAAAGTAGATTAAGATAGATATCAAATCACTATATTTTTATTCTGTTAGATACATTTTAAAAGTAATGTCGCATTCAATTTTAACACATATATATTTACAATCTGCAAAAAATTATGGACTTTCTATGTATTTAAATTATTTTTGAGAGAAAGAGAGCAAGCACACATGTGCAGGAGTGAGGGAGGGGCAGACGGAGAAAGAGATGATCCTAAGCAGTCTCCACACCCAGCGTGGAGACCAACACAGGGCTGGATCCCATGACCCTGGGATCATGACCTGAGCCAAAATCAAGAGTCAGAGGCTCAAGACTGAGCCACCCAGATGCCCCTGTTCTTTAAATACCATTGGAGGGGCACCTGGGTGTTTCAATAGGTTGAGCGTCCTACGTCAGCTCAGGTCATGATCTCATTGTGTGTGAGTTCAAGCCCCACATCAGGCTCACTGCTCTCAGAGTAGAGCTTGCATCAGATTCTCTGTCTCTGTCTCTCTCTCTGCCTCTCCCCTGCTTGCACTTAATTAATTAATTAATTAATTAATAAGATATTTAAATGCCATTGAAACACTGGGTTGGAGTGAATTTTAAATCACAAATCAAGTACTTAATTAATAGATTGCTTTCTTGTTCTTATATATTCACTCAATAATTATTCCCTGCATGTAAATAAATTGGTAAATTGATAAATTTATTGCACAGATTAGGGAGTGCTGTGAGGAAAAACAAATCAAGGTAAATGGATGAAATAAAATGCAGGGCGTGATGGTTCTCTCTGGGAAATGATGTTTGGGCACAGATTTACATGAAGGGAGGGAGTAAAACACTATATATTCTGGGAGGAGCATTCCAGGCAGAGGGAACAAATCAGAACAAAGGCTCTGATATGTTACTTAAATTCAATTTAAATTGGATGCTTGGCAAGTTTTGAAACACCAGGGATCCCAATGGGGATATAGGACAAGGACCAGAAGAATAGAGATGGTAGCCGGGGCTTTGTAGATCATGATCCAGCCTTGAGATTTATTTTTAAGAGGTATCTAAAACTATTTTGGAAAATGAATGTGACGAAGTTGTGAAATATCATTGGTATTCTCTTTATGGGACAATGCTCTTTCATCCTGAGTTTTTCTGGGCTTATGTGGCCATTCAATCACATCTTCAATCTTTCACCATATAATGAGTGCCTGTTATAACCCAGGACTGTTCTCCACAAGCCCCGATTCAGGTGGGCATCTGGCACATATAGAAATCAATAAAAATGATGGTGCCAGCTGACTGGCACCTTCTCATCTGACCTCCTTGTTTTCCAGGGGAGGAAGCTGAATCCCTTCTGTTAAGCAAACAGTTCCAAGTGCTTTCTTCCTTGAAACTGTGACTATTTAGGATGAGCAAGAACAAGAAGGTCAGCAATACTAAAGCCAAAAGTAGATGAGTAATGGCTGTTAGCTAATGAAAGAAATCTTGGCAACACAGAGCCTTCAAACACCAGATGGTAAATTTGGGCAAGATGTTTGTTGCTATGAACAGAGTAAACTGCTCTTCAGGCCGTTGTGAAATAGCTTGCCCATCCAACATATATTGCAACCCATTACATAAAATTCACCTTTAGGCCCTGTAATGGGAAATGAGATCAGATAAAAAATATGGGTTTCAGGGGCCCCTGGGTGGCTCAGTCAGTTAAGTGGCTAACTTCAGCTCAGGTCATGATCTCACAGTTCGTGGGTTCAAGCCCTGTGTCGGGCTCTGTGCTGAGAGCTCAGGGCCTGGAGCCTGCTTGGGTTCTGTGTCTCCCTCTCCCTCTGCTGCTCCCCACTTGAACCCTGTCTGTCTCTCAAAAATAAACATTAAAAAATATATATATATAGGTTTCAAATATTTCTAAATCTTTTGGACAGAGATGAAAATCACCATGTTAGTTCAATTAACCACAAACAGATTAATGGAAAAGAAAGACAAAGTGAGATTGCCTTTACAAAGCAAAACAAACAAAAACTTGTCAGCCTATACACATACAATTGAACAAATTCACGTTACAAAGGCACCAAATGGTGGCATGGGGAACTTAGACATTCGGATCCAATATTCTCATGTCACAGGTGAGGAAAAGGACCAGGCTATACAACTTGTTGAAGGTCACAAGGCAAGCCAGCAGCATCTGCTTGACTTGATCCACCTTATGGGTTCTTCCAGACCTTTTATGATTGCTTCTTCAATAATATTAACTAAAGGGGGCGCCTGGGTGGCTCAGTCGGTTGAGCGTCCGACTTTGGCTCAGGTCATGATCTCGCGGTCTGTGAGTTCGAGCCCCGCGTCGGGTTCTGTGCTGACAGCTCAGAGCCTGGAGCCTGCTTCACATTCTGTGTCTCCCTCTCTCTCCGCCCCTCCCCCACTCATGCTCTGTCTCTCTCTGTCTCAAAAGTGAATAAACATTAAAAAAAAAAAAACTTAAAAAAATAGTATTAACTAAGGGTGAGCAAACTTTCTATGAAGGGCCATATAGTAAATATGGACCACATCATCTTTGGGGTAGCTACACAGCTCTGTCAATGTAGCACAAAATCAGCCCTGGATAATAAATAGGTGTGGCTATTTTGCAATGAAAACTTATGTATAGAAAAATTTTTCATTTTATATACTTTTTACTTGTCATGAAATATTCTTCTTTTTCAATCATTTAAAATGTTAAAAATCATATTAGCTCACTGGCTATATAAAAATCAGTCAGTGGGCTGGATTTGGCCTGTGGGCCACAGTTTGGCAACCTTCACTACAAACTCCTACAAACGCCATGTATGTTATAATCATATAATTTGAAAACCATCCCAGTGGCTTACACTAACATCTTCAAAAAAAGCTTTATCTTAATTTAGGATTGGTCATTCAATTGGCAATAAATAACTTTTAACAATTATTCCTTTAACTTTAGAGTTTGAAAAAACTCTCTTGGAAAAGTAGACATTCTGGCTGCCTTATAAAACCTTATTTTAGGGGCGCCTGGGTGGCTCAGTTGGTTAAGAGGCCGACTTCATCTCAGGTCATGATCTCGCAGTCTGTGAGTTCGAGCCCCACGTCGGGCTCTGTGCTGACGACTCAGAGCCTGGAGCCTGCTTCGGATTCTGTATCTCCCTCTCTCTCTGCCCCTCCCCCACTCGTGCTCTGTCTCTATGTCTCAAAAGTAAACGTTAAAAAAATTTTTTTAAAAAATAATAAAAAAATAAAACCTTATTTTGCTATAGAAAAAAAGATTTTTCAATAGATAAAAAAGTAACTTCAGTAATTCTTGTGATCTAATGGCATTGCTAATGATTCGTTGGCATTTAGTAACTTTTTATTAGAAAAATAAAACATTCTAAAATGACAGGACATCTGATAATAAAACTATTTTTATTAAATGTGCTGTGTGTAAGACACTGGCCTACACACTTTACCTGCGTTAACTCGTTTTAAACTCACAACAACCGTATGAGGTAGGTACTATTACTAACTTCATTTTACAGATGAGAAAACTCAGACACAGATATGTTAAATATTTTACCCAAGATTACACAGCTGGTAGGTATCTAAAATTTGAACTATAGTCTCTGAGGCTGAGGGCTATTAAGTACTATGCTATACATTTTTAAAATCGTCTTTCATACAAAAAAATTTTTTAAATCCCTCCCCTTTAATTTCTCTCTCTCTCTCTCTCTCTCTCTCTCTCTCTCTCTTTCTCTCTTTCTTTTTACAGAATATTTCTTTGTGCTTTTCCATTTCCTTCCCTTCCCTTAATACATTCCTGGCTGTTGACCTGGTGGGGCCAGGGCCCAAAGGCAATCAGGGCTAAAGGTGTCATCAAGGCTAAGAAGGCTAACAGGGCCTGAAGAGCTGAAGCACAGAGTCAATAAGGCAGGTTAAGTGGACAGGGATGGCTGAGGAGACAGCTACCAGGCTTAAGAGATTGATTACACACAGGTAACCAGCAAATATGTAAATACATAGTGGTTAATGATAGTATTCTCAGAGGGGAGTTACAAATATAGAAAGGGAGGGCTAGCATACAGTGGTACTGGATTTGAATCGGAGACTAGTGTCAACTATGGTTTTTAATTTCGACAGATCAATAATAAATGAATACATACATACATACATAAATTCTTCCTAAGTCTATGTGTGGAGAGGACTTAGGAACAATGATACTCTGTAGCAATCAGCACCCATAATGCTCAGATCTTGGTTTCTATATACCATTCTCCATTAGAAAGAATCAGATTGACTCCAGAGCTGCAGCAAAGTACAAGACAAATCTGTAATGTAATTTTGTACCAAAAAGGAAGCACTAAAATTATAGTTGAAGAGTGTTAAAAGCACACAGGAGCCACTTTGAAGATGCTCCAGCTAGCCAAATATGGGCCAGTTTTAGCATCTAATAATAATAATAAATTAAATCCCAATGAATAAAACAGGAATCCCTGAGTCCACACAAATGAAGGAAATAAGGAAGGAAGGAAGGAAGGAAGGAAGGAAGGAAGGAAGGAAGGAAGGAAGGAAGGAAGGAAGGAAGGAAGAAAGAAAGGAGAAAGGGAGGAAAGGGAGTTTTTGTTTACAGTAGAACACCAACTAACCCATGTGGAAAGGATAATAGAATTAGAAAATGAGCATTTGGCAGCCATCATTGTAATAAATGACTCCTGCAGAAATCATCAATGAGTGTTAAAACTAGTGGGTGAAAATTTTGTTGAAGTACAAGGTACTTATACAAACCCCAAATATCTCCCCATAAAATTTATTTTACCAAGAAAAATAGTACCTATATGGTGGAAAAGCTTGGTAAATACTACCTTAACTAAGTGAACAAAGTTAACATCAAGAAAAATGGGATAAATCAAATTGTGTGCCTCCTGCTATGATGCACAAGGAAGAACACAGCATCATTTCTGTGGGATTCCTGCCAAAAATGCATAATCTTACTGTAATCACGAGGAAACATCAAGTAAACCTAAATCGAAAGATATTCTAAAATCTAACAAACAACTTGTCCTGTATTCTTGAAACTTATCCAGGAAAAGAAAAACTTGAAGACCTGTTTCAAGTGGAAGGCAACTAAAAAATCATGAGAAGTACACGCAACCTGTGGTTCTAGTGGGGATCCTGAGCCAGAAGAGGGAGAAAGCTATCAAGGACATTACTGGGTCAGTAGACAAGGTTTGAGTGGATCTGTGGATAACATGGAAGAAATTAGATCTATGTTAATTTTCTGATCTATATGATTGTACATGATTATGTAAGATAGCACGCTCATTTTTTCTTTTTAGGAAATACACAATGAAGTATTTAGACTAGAACAGTGTGTCTGTAACTTACTCTCAATTAGTTAAAAAAGTGTGTGTGTGTGTTTGCATATGTATACCTACATATATCTAGAGAAAGTGGGAAAAAACCATGAAGCAAATGTGGTTAACATTATAATGTTAACATTCGAGGATTTGGGTGAAGGCTATATGAGAGTTATTCATAGTATTCTTTTAACTTTTTAAAATAATTTTGCAATAACTTAAAAATTTTTTAAATCTTAACTACAAAACAAACAGTGTATTGCTTGGAAATACAAATATTTAAGGGCTCTTGATTTCAGCTCAGGTCATGATCCCAGGGTCGTGGGATCGAGCCCCACATTGGGCTCTGCACTGAACGCGAAGCCTGCTTGGGAGTCTTTCTCTCTTTCCTCTGCCCTTCTCCCCAGCTCTCATGCTCTCTCTCAAATACAATACAATACAATACAATACAATACAATACAATACGAAAAAAAATATTCAAATGAAAGTATAAGGACATGATAAACATAAAAATCAGGATAATGGCTCCCTCAGAGGAGGAAGGGAAGGAAAGGGGATGGAAGGGGGATCTGGGAGGCTTTGAAGAAAAACAACAGTTCATCATGTCTTCATCCATTACAACCACACACAGGCATTATAATTCTTCTTTTTTATGTGAGCAAATATATGAACAAAAACAAATTATCTGCTCATAATTAATGTTATTTTTTACCTCCAAATCATATCATATAAAATGCTTACGCTGATAATTTGTGGAACACCCAAATTACCAACAAAAGAAACTAAGAGTGGAGTGTAAGCAACGGGAAAACAATATGACATGACTCTAACATTGATAGCACCCAACACAGCAATGTCAAGTGAGGTCATATATGTCGCTTCTTTCCAGTAATGTGTTGAACGACCTCTACATGCACCTGATAGTTTGTAAATGGCTTTGGGATACAAATTGCTATGCCCTAATTTTTTGTTTCCTAAATTCAAAATCCCTGATGCCTTCACCAATCTGTGAAACAGGGAAACTGCTAAGATGGCTACAATTATCACAAAGCGTTGAGTCAACTTCACCCCAAATCTCAAAACCAAGGTTAAATGACACATTTGAATCATGAAATCATTAAACAAGCTAATAATTTCAGTTACTGTCTCATAAGACATCTTCAGAAACTAAATTCAGCAAGTAGACAACCAAGCATGAATTTAGAAAAAAAACTTCTTCTTTTGAAAACTGAAAGGTGATAGCAACTGTCCACAAAGTTAATCTTAACAGACTGAAGCAGACACACAGATACTGAGAAGAAAATGCAAGGATGCACAGAAGTACTGGCTACACAAGTCTATCCCTTTGTTTTTTTTTTTAACATGAAATCTGCCTTAGAGACCTGTTATAGGTTGAATTGAAGATCCCTCAAATTCATATATTGAAGTCCTAACCTCCCAGCACCTCAGATTATGACTGTATTTGGATATAAGGTCTTTACAGAGGTGATTAAGTTAAAATGAGGTCATTAGGATGGGCCCTAATCCAAAAGGACTGGTGTCCTTATAAAAAGGGGAAATGTGGGCCACAGAGAAAGTTTGGATGCTTCCCTCACAGCTGTCAGAAAGAACCAACTCTGCTGATACCTTGATCTCAGACTTCCAGCCTCCAGGACTTGGAAATGATAAATTCCTGTTGTTCAAACCACCTGGTTTGTGGTACTTCATTGTAGTAACCTTAGCAAATGAATAGAAGGGGCGCCTGGGTGGCTCAGTCGGTTAGGCGGCCGACTTCAGCTCAGGTCATGATCTCACGGTCTGTGAGTTCGAGCCCCGCGTCAGGCTCTGTGCTGATGGCTCGGAGCCTGAAGCCTGCTTCCGATTCTGCGTCTGCCTCTCTCTCTCTCTGCCCTTCCCCTGCTCACGCTCTGTCTCTCGAAAATAAATAAACGTTAAAAAAAATTAAAAAAAAAAAGAAAATGAATAGAAGACTCTATAATAGGAAAGATTAGACTAATCTAGTAAACCAGCAAAGGATAAACACTGCAGAAACTTTCTTCCTTTGTTTTCTGTAGGCACCTCATCTGAGAAGTTTGAGGTGGTTAAAAAAACCCAAAATGCTAAACTCACTAGAACCAAGATTCTGCTACTTAGGAGTTTTGTGAACACAGGCAAATCCTGTACCTTTTCTGACTAACTGTTAAAAACGTGGTCATAATATGTGCCATATTTTTCAACCTTATAAAGGCAAACCATTTTTAAATAGTTTGATATGTAAAAATTCTCCATGAAGTATAAAAGCTCTCTGTAAATATAAGGTATTATAGGTAGTGTTAATTTTTGATATGGTAACCAGAGTAGTATTTCAGGGGACAACTGCCAGCACAGTGTGCTTTGATTTCGGAAAGGCATCGGATGGCCCTAGAGAGTTAACTTTGTTGGACAAGCTTGAGAAAGGCAAGCTGAGTGACAACGGAGTTGGATAATTCATATTTGGTTATATATTCTTACTCAAAGGGTTGATGAATACGATGAGGGATGCATGTCAGGAGATCACGAGAAACATCACAAAGCTCCACCTCAGTCGTGGAGTTTTCTTATATTTAAGAAAAATCAAATGCACAAGTTAAAGATGTGCGAGACTTGATGACCATAAGGACCATGAGCTCAAAACAAGCAGTGTGGAATCAGTGCCCATAAACACAGATTCTAACTAAGGTCAATTTGTAGAAACACAGGCAACATTTGCTTTGCATGGTTCTGATTCATATCAATTTCAGATACTACAGTTTAGTTGAACAACAGCGCCCCAACAGCATGGTTCAAATATCAGTTACCATGGTCTACCATCTGTTACTCAGTTCATACACAGACAGCAAAGCATGTAGTTGTGTTAACTCCTTGTTTCCCAGGCCATAAACTCATGGGGCATTTTACAAAAGTAGATCATTGAAAGAGTGAATTGCTTAACAAAGATGAAAGTAGAGCCGAGGAATGAAAAGCAATAGCACAAGAAGTGAAATTTGAATCTAACATAAATGGAGTTATACAAGAAATAGCTGACTATGGGAATGTTGACATTGCCACCACTGGAGAAATTCTAGACCTACAGCCAGAGGGACATAGCAGAGGTAGACTTAGCAACATAAATGAGGACAGTGATTGACGATGTCTCAGAAGACATGACACCAGCAATAGTTTCCCATTGAAAGAACTCTCAGAGAAGTATCTCAAGAGAGATTTCACTACCCTGAGAGTGCAAGACATAAAATCTTGGAAGTTGATCTAGAAGCTGGATGACAATTTGCCAAGGCAAACAAAAGATGCCTGCTCTGTATAATAAATTATATAATGAGAGGAAAAAGGCGAGCACTGTCCAAACTACTCCTGCTGCGTTTTTTAATAAAGAAATAAAAAATTGTGATTCCCGGTTTCTAATGTTTTAAGGTATACTAAACACTAGTTTTACTGTTTCTTTTCATCTCCGCATGCATTCAGATGGGAAAGAAAATTTTTTAAATGTTAACAAAAGTTTTTAATGATCTCAATAATCATAATTTTCTCATTGATTTTTTCCTTAGGTTTATTTATGTATTTTGAGCGGGGAAGAGGAAGAGAGAGAGGGAGAGAGAGAATTCCAAGCAGGCTCTGTACTGTCAGTGTGGAGCCCAACTCAGGGCTCAAACCCAGGAACCAGGAGATCACGACCTGAGCCAGTCAAGAGTTGTACTCTTAACCAACTGAGCCACCCAGGCACCTCTCTCATTGATTCTTAAGATTACTTTGCATGATTTCAGTTTTCAGAGTGGCTTTTCTCAGTCCTGCCCTATTGTCCCAACTGAGGACAGCCTTCTAAATTTAGCCTGGGTACAGGACTAGTTGTTGGTTTGCAGTTGTGAAAGGATGAACTGAATTGAGATGTTTTCAGGAAGGTGAGCCGAATGTGGAAAAACCCTGAAATCAAAACGTGAGGGGAAATCCTGAGCGGAGCTGACAGTATTTTCTCTGAAGAAGAAAGAAATCAAGATTACCCTGGCTGCAAATCATGGACGCACCATCACACAAATGCAGCACTCCAGAGCAGCAGAAGTAGCTTCAATAATGGAACGTTCAGCAGAAGAGTTGTCAATTTCATGAATAGAAGAAACTTCTAACAATTGAAAGTGGGTATAAATGGAATTCACTGACTCACAACGTAGTGAACTTCTCATAGCTGGAAGTGCCAGCCAGAGGCTGACTGACCATCTGTTAGGTTTGTTGCAGCAGAAATTAATTTCTACACAGGGGTAAGAGGGGAGCTCCCCCCACAACTCAGATTCCAAACATCCATGTGGTGGCTCTAAAACACATTCACAGACTCTTCAGTGCTCCTCTTGGTCAAAAGGTGGAGTCTAGTTCCCTTCCCCTACCTTGTGGTGGACCAAACTTAGTGACGTACTTGGAATGAAGCACTCATGATGCTATGTGACTTCTAACGCTAGCTCCGAAAAGAATAGCTTCCACCTGACTCCCTCACTCTTGGATTATTATTCTGAGGGAAGCTTCCAGTCATGCCGTGAGGATACTCAAGCAGCCCTGGGAGAAGCACTTGTGGGGAAATACCATGGGTTGCTGCCAACCACTGTAAGCACGAGCTTATAGTAAGGCAAATAAACTTGCAACTTGGAAGTGGATCCTTCAGCCCCAGTCAAGCCTTCAGTCCTGGCATCTTGACTGAAGCTTCATGAGAGATCCTGAGCCTGAGTCTCTCAGCTAAACTTCTCCTAAATTCCTGATGCAAAGGAACTGTAAGGATAATAAGTTGTTTTAAGCCCCTACATTTGAGATAATTTGTTACACACCAATAGTTAACCAATGCAATCCATTTTGATCTGAACACTAAGGGTGCGTTGCAGTCTTGAGAAGCCTACTCACACGGTCTTTTTTTTTTTTTTTTTTTTGCCACTTTTCTTTTAATAGATCCAAACCACAATTTCCAAAAATTAGCTGCTATCATTGAAAGATAAGTGATTATACAATGGTGATCTGTTGTAAAAGTAGACAGCAGAGAAGGATTCTAAAATGAATTCCTCCCACTCTGCCTGATTATTACCCTACATTCAAATCTGCTGCAAAAGATTAATATAGACCTCACGAATAGGTATTAAAGTTCTCTTTGGCAGGAATGAAGTCTCTCAACAAGTTCATGTCTCAGTTGCAAATGGTCAGTGAAACAAGCGTTGAGCCTTCCCACTCTTCATACATAAAGGAATTGTCTCTTTTAATATGGTACCATATGCTCAACCAAACTTAAAGATCCAACCCAGACGTCTACAAACTCCAGACCCATATACTTGACATTTCCTTTGGTATCTCATTAGTATTTCTCATAAAGCACTTCAAAGTCAACATGTTCAAAATGGAATCCATGATCTTATTCCCAAACTTAGTTAGTCCCCTTTCCAGGTTTCCTGTTCTAGAGAACGAGACCTCATCAATTCAGGGTACAATGCAGAAACTTCTGTCATTTCTCTCTCTTATCCTTTGCTTAAAACCTCAATGTCTTCCCACTGCACTTAAGATCAAGAAAAGTTTGTAACGTGAGCTACAGGGCCCCTGGGTGGTTTGGCACCTATGGGCCTTCCTAGCCTAATCCAATTTCAGTTTAATCCCACGCCTTGCTCCTCACCATCCTTGCTCTCTGCTCCACCACGCTGATCCCGTTTAGACGCTGTAAGCACCCTGCTCTCCCCACCATGGGCCACTTGATTTTCCTTCGGAATAAACACTTTTACTCTATTTTTACCCAATTAACCCTACTCATATTTCCTATTTAAGTTTAGCTGTCTTTCTTTAGGACTCCTTCCCTGACTACCTCAAATTCCTCATCCCAATCCCCAATGAATGATTCTCAAAGCACCAAGCACCTCTTCTTTATGGAAAAACATTGGGTTAAAGGTACAAAATCTAGAACCAGGCTGTCTGACTTAGATCCTTTGCTGCTGTGTGAATTTCAGCAATTTAGTTAAACTCCCTGTGCCTCTTTTCTCATCTATAAAGTGGGGATAATAGGGGTGCTTAGGTGGCTCAGTCGGTTGGGTGTCCAACTCTTGATTTTAGCTCAGGTCATGAGTTCAAGGTTTGTGAGATGGAGCCCTGTATCGGGCTCTGCATTAATGGCGCGGGGCCTGCTTGGGATTCTCTTTCTCTTCCTCTCTCTCTGCCTCTATCCATGCTGGTGCACACTCTCCCTCTCTCTCTCTCAAAATAAATAAATAAACATTAAAAAAAATAAAATGGAGATAATAGTTATAAACACTTTGAGACAACTAAATAGTACAAAATACATAAAATGTTGAGTATGGTGGCTGACACATCACAGACATTATGTAAGTCTGAGCTACTGTTTGATTATAGTTTTAATTTCACAATCTCATGTGTACTCATAATTAATGTTTTATCTATATCTGCCCTTATCTTTAAGTGGCAAATTCCACAAGAGTAGAGGTGTTTATTTTTATTCATTGTCATACTTCCATTTCTGGGCACAGTCTTAGTACATAAGAGGTGTTTAATGGACACTGGATGAATAAATACATACCCTAGACTCTAGAGAACCTTAACATGTCACAGTAATGAGTTTAGACTTTATTCTCTGGAAGTTTTGGTTTTTTTTTTTAACAAAAGTCAGGTGAAAATTAATGGAACAATGATTGCAAGGTAAGTTGGGAGGAGAGTTTAGTGACAGGAAGAAACTGTAGTCGACCATTTGAATGGTTCATTTTGATGAAGGCAATGGCCAGTGCAGAGAGTAGTAGAATGTGGGCAGGATGTTAAGGAAGGACCTCACAACTTTGTAGTATATTGGATATGGAGGGAACGGTTGAGGATGTGTATGAACACACACAAAGTCGCTGAGTGACAGAATGAGAAAAGAAGGATAGAACTGTGGAAGGCCATGAGGAGACAAGAGTTTGTGGGTGAAGAGGAGAGATGAGGTGGAGGAGCAGGACTTGCAGACAGAGCTGTCCAACGGCAGGTGTGGACACAGGACTGAAGTTCTGGAGGTGGCCAGGTCTGGAGACAGAGACTGGGGTCACCTGTGCAGAGGTGAGTGTGAACTGCATGCAAGAGGATGACATATCTGGGAAAGAGAAGATGGATGAAAGGCCGACGGAGGAAGCCTAGGGTTTGCAGTTGATTTAATGAGTCCAGAAGAGTGAGAGGAGTCAGGAAAAGAATAGTAAAAGGTAAGTCGGAGAGACAGAACTGGGGAGTAATGATATAGAAGCTCATTCTCACCCATTTTTTAAGAATTCGGCTGAAGGGCCAACCACTAACTCCGTGACCTATGCCCCCAAGCTAAACAAGGCACTCCTTTGGCATTCCTGGCATATATCTGCTCAGAGCACTGGGGTAGGCTGAATAAAGAGCTCAAGGATTCCAGGTGAGGCCATGCTGGTGGCTGCAGACGGAGAACGGAGGTCCCTGGAGTTGGACAGGTGGAAGAAGTAGTTCACATTGTCCACATGGTAAACAGGGAAATGGGAATTTGTGCTCATTATTGAAAAAAGAATCTCCTTGCTTCCAAACTCATCTCCATCTATACTCTCCTCCCCATAGCCACCAAGGGCTGTCTTTCAACAATAGAGCACTGGTCACATGTCATTCCTCTAACCCCCTGACCCCGAGGAAGGGAGAGGGCTGGAGGTGAACTAAAACACCTACGGTTGATGATTTAATCAGCCCTGACTACATAATCGCCCTCCACAAAACCTCCCAAGGTCGAGGTCTAGAGAGCCGTAAGACTGGTGAACAGGTGGCCGTGAGGGGAAAGTTCCATGCCTTTCCCCATGCCTTGCTCTATATCTCTTCCGTCTGGCTGTTCCTGAGTTGTAGCCTCTTATAGTAAACCAGAAATCCAGTCAAGGAAAAATACAAATAAGTAAGTAAGTTTCC
Source organism: Paguma larvata (assembly GCA_030068075.1). Taxonomy (NCBI): domain Eukaryota; kingdom Metazoa; phylum Chordata; class Mammalia; order Carnivora; family Viverridae; genus Paguma; species Paguma larvata. The sequence continues at coordinate 77,269,113 of CM057832.1, forward strand.
ATTTCCTCATCATTTCCAGAATACAGAGAAAACACCTCAGCAGAAAGCAAAAGAGAAGGTTGGCAAGAAGTAGGCAATCGGGAGTCACAAGCCCTGAGTTCACACCCCAGCAGCACAGATGAAATCATTTACATGCTCATTCGCACAGACTGCTCAAGGACATTCTGGCCCATCTCTACAATGGAAAATTATGGACGACTGAGAGAATGAGGCACATCCTTGGGTGCTAGTTGATGTGCTGATATGAAAGGATGTCCAAGACGAGGCGTTGAACGGTGCCTTTAGTGTCCCGCAATTTGCCAGGGGGAAAATGACTACATGTAAATATTTTAAAGGGTAAGATATACCCATTAGCTTGTATGCACTGCTCACTATCTCTAGAAAAATATGTCAGACATCAGTAACAGACATTGGTTGTCTGTTGGAAGGGGTGATACCGTGTCTAGGCTGCAGGAACAGGGAAGGGCACTCACCAGCAACTACATCTCCTTTTGTGCACTGAGAACTTCCTATCAGGTGCATGGACTTTGTTTAGGTATATATATTTTAATCCCGGTCCCAACGTTCATCAGCTGTGCAACATTGGCAACTCATTACTTAATCCCACTAGATCTCTGTGTCCTCATAAAATGAGAATAAAACTACTACCTTCCTCATAAAGTAGCTGTAGGCATTAGATGAGATAGCACATGGGGAAATGCTCAAAAGAACGCCTGGGTGTGCCTGGGTGGCTCAGTCGGTTAAGCTTGTCTGACTGCAGCTCAGGTCACGCTCTCACGGTTCGTGGGTTTGAGCCCTGTGTCGGGCTCTGTGCTGACAGCTCAGAGCCTGGAGCCTGCTTTGGATTCTGTGCTCGCTCTCCCTCTCTGCCCCTCCCCTGATATCTCTCTCTCTCTCTCTCTCTCTCTCACACACACACACACACACACACACACAAATAAAATAAACTTTTTAAAAATTAAAAAAAAGAATGCCTGGCATAAAGTTATCATTCAATAACATCCATGATACCTGTTTCCATAAATATGGTGGGCAAGATACTCTGAAGAGCCTTCCAGTACAAATAATGATATGCTACACAAGACTTTTTAGGTAGCACTTGTGGGGCACAGGGGAAGCATTAATGTTTTTTAAAAAGAGAAAGACTAAAAAGAGGCTCCAGGCTGAAAGCAGAGTAGGGAGCAGTAAGCTCAGACGAAATGCACAGTAGTCCCCATAATCCCTGGCTCCCCAAAGAAGAAAATAAAAATCCTTTCTGAAGGGCCACATCCCTATAACCGCTTCACAGAAAAGCAAGAAAGACACACAGAGAGTGCCGACTCGCCCATGATCACGTGATCCTTTGAATAGCAGAATCCCTTCTCTAGTTCAGGTATCAACTTCTAGACTAATATACTTTCCCATAATATTTAGTTTGTAAAATCCACTTTACATACAGCTCTGCAATAACCCAGTTGTTCAGGGCTGGAAAAGATCTGTACTGGCTGAAGACAATGACGAGCTTTATTTTTCTCTCAATTTTTATATATATTCCTCACCCCTTGCTGCATCCCTTTATGTAGTTCAAGGAGAGTCATTTTCGTCAACTAGAATTCTATCTTTTTTTTTTTTTAAAGTTTATTTATTTTTGAGACAGAGGGAGACAGAGCATGAGTGGGGGAGGGGCAGAGAGAGAGGGAGACACAGAATCTGAAGCAGGCTCCAGGCTCTGAGCGGTCAGCACAGAGCCCGACGCGGGGCTCGAACTCACAGACCGCGAGATCATGACCTGAGCCGAAGTCGGCCACTTAACCGACCGAGCCACCCAGGCGCCCCTAGAATTCTGTCTTTACAATTATTGTGTGCAAATCGCACCCCCCCTCCCCACTCCTGAGTTACTGCAACTAGTTCATTCCAAGAGCTCAGGGAAAATTGTGTTTTCATGAACACAGCATCATTAGTCAAACCTGTGGGTCTAATCCAAGTTTCCTTTGTATTTTTATGGCACCCACAGAATGGTATTTGATGTCATATTCCCTAAGTTTAAAGGGGGAAAAAGGCTTTATGCTTGATTTACAATTCATCTCTCCTCATCACATTTGGTCACCGGATGGGACACAGGTGTAAGAAATAACGGAGAGCGCCTCCTCCTGGAGGTTCAGATGTAGGGCACCCTTACCTGCTTCCGGAGCCCGAGGGTACATTTTCTAGATTACTGTTTTTTTTCTACCAAATATGGTAAAAGTGATAACATCTTTTTTCAGTGTTTCATTTGTCACATTAACTACAAAGCCCTTTCCCCTATAAAACCAAACGTTTTTCAATTTCCAGCCTCTTTGGTGGTTGTTGTTTATTGTTTGTTTGTTATTCAGATTGACTGCATGTTGAAAGCTGGATGAGAGCAGAAAGGCAAAATTTTGGTTGTTTGTTTCTGCCAAGACTTCCTACAGCTATTCCTAGGTCTGATGTATAAAGTCTACTTACAAAGTCGATATAAATGTATAACGAAGTCATGGTGGCCATCCAGGCAGCATGCATTCACAGCCGCTAACTTGAGTCAAATCAGGGCTCTATTTCCAAAAGTGTAGATTTAAAAAGATAAAATCTGAGTCTGACGAGAAGCATTTCATGTGACTCAATACTCCCTCCCTCCCTGCTGGTCTGTGCTCTGTTCATAGTAGGTCTAAATGCATTTGACATTAGGCTTCACACGACCAACATACTGTGAGCTTCATGGAACTGCCTGCTTAACTCGACCTTCTCAACTCCTGAAACTAATAAAAGAAACTCAACAAGGAGCCTTAGGTGTGAAGAAGGATGCCAGCCATGAACTATTATTACTAGGTTACTTTGCACCACTCCCAAAGCCAACCTAGGAGCTCCCAAAGCAACATGTAACAACATAACAGTGTTGTTTAAGAATTAGCAAATTGTTGATCTTGGAAAGGACACATAATTGCTTCAGATTTACTGACAAATTGTCAGAATGCCTTAGGAGTTTTGTTTTGCAAGAAATGCCGAAAGCCAGCAAAAATTTTATAACAGAAACCGATGACTATACGCTAAGGCTTCCCTGTACCCCCAAACATCTGAGTAAGAGTACAGAGCTGCTAAAAGGATAGACTTTAGAACTAGACAGTGTGACTAGTTACCAGCATCGTGACCTTGAACAAAAGCACTTAAACGGTTGAGGACTCAATTTTCTCATCTGCAAAATGGAGATACAACGGAACTTAATTCACAGAGCTGTTGCAATGATTGAGTTAGTATATGTAAAAGGCTTAGACCGGAGACTGGTACTTAAGACGTGCCATTCCGGGGCGCCTGGGTGGCTTGGTTGGCTAAGTGTCCGACTCGATCTCAGCTCAGGTCTCGATCTCAGGGTCTTGAGTTCAAGCCCTGCATTGGGCTCCCTGATGGCCAACTTGGAAAAAAAATAGTGCCATGCAATCTTTTGCCTTTATTAGAAATAATCATTTTCTTACTCATTCATTCCTCAAATATTTGCAGAGCAATTTTATTGGCCAGATGACGTGCCTCTGCCCTCGAGGGGCTCATTGTCAATGGCGGCAGCAATGCAAGGAAAAAACTACTTTGATAGCAGTACGTCTTCATTTTTTCATCAGTTTTCTTAAGAACATTAAAACATTTTATTAAAAATGCCAAGTTTGGGTTGTTTTTCAACTACTTCCTGAGACTTACTGCATATATTACAAGGATGAGAATATTACGCTGAGGCACTGGTGCTGTGAACTGGTTGGGCTTGTGGGCTTATCAAGCGATGCCGACCAATAGGCTGACATCGGCTTCTGGGATTAGGTTATAAACCCTCACGAAATTAGAAGTATCTTCTGGGTCCATCTGTGAAAGCCACACCTGTGCACGCCAAGAGCCTGTGATGGGGTACATGCCAATCAAATCATTGCACTCAGAGGCTGGCGGGAAGTTGCTTAAAATATTTTCCTTGGCCTACCTTTTGTCATGTTTGGTAATGCAATTCAACTAATAACAATTCAAGGCAGTGCCTACTGTTGAAATGTACTTCATATGCCCATCAAACTGCTAAGGATATACGTATCAGATATATACATATCAGATATATGCATAAGAAATAATCCTCACCTTTCAAGAGTTATGCTAGGGCTGCCTGGGTGGTTCAGTCAGTTAGTGTCTGACTCTTGGTTTCGGCTCAGGTCAAGATCTTATGAGCCCCCGGTCCTGTTCTGTACTGACAGCTCAGAGCCTGGAGCCTGCTTTGGATTCTGCGTCCCCCTCCCCTCTCTCTGCCCCTCCCCTGCTCATGCTCTCTCTCTCTTTCTCTCTCAAAAATAAGTAAGCATTAAAAAAAATGGAAAAAATAGTTTATATTCCAGCTGAGGAAGTAAAATTTAGGTGCATATAGGAAACTGAACACAATGCATGGTGACATATTTGTAAAGTCCAAACTGGCCTTACAGACCGAGCTGAGAGAACTCGAGAGAAGGGAGAAATCAGTGAGGACTAGAAAAATCAGTTTGCTTTTTGGAGGAGGTGACGGATAAGGTATACATACGTACAGGAGAATGAGAGGTAAGGGTATTCAGGGTGTGGACAAAACGACAGGAAGCCCAAAGGCACGACTAAATGTAAATCGAAATGGGTTTATATCGCCATTTGTTCCTTCATTTCATTTCCATACCCTTTCGTCTTACAATCTTCTTACTCTATCTGCCCAATGATTTGTTGTTTTGGAAGCATCCAATCCTTTCCAGGTTACATGTATAATTCTCCTTATTCTAGTTTCAATTGACATAAATCTAGCATAAGCCTTCTTGTTTTCTCCTTCTTCCTACTTGATTATCCGGACAGATAAAGAAAAAAAACAGAGCAAGTATACAAGCCTGTGTTCAAACATATATGGATTGCAGTTCTCCTTACTATGAGTCATTTAGGAGTTGTTTTTCTCAGCCGGATTAAATCTCCTTTTCAGAATCATCCACCAGGAGGGATAGAAGGGGAGAGGTTTTTCTCGATTCCCTTAGAGATAAGTCCAAAAATGCCTTCCTGCAATCCGACTGCATTTTTAGATAAAGGAAACATCTGGCTGCGTGGTCTTTTCTAGTTTTATTTATTTATTTTTGTTTTAATTTCAAAAAAAAAAAATCTCAAACCTAAGGAATCATTATGCCTTTGCTGTTAGATCGTAAGGAAATGAAAACAGTTTTGCTGCTGGCATCCTGCACTGTAAAACAAAAATACTGACTGACTACCAGGAATTCTGGTGACGCCAAGATGCGATGCTGTGTTTCTGAGATAAGAGTGTGCAATGATTATTAGGAAGGTTGCAACCACATCTAACCTCTGGCACATACGCGTGTGCCAATGCCTTGGCATCCACTCAAACACTGGCAAGCGGGCAATCCGGCATGCTGCCGTAAGTTCCCAAGTGAAACATGTGCATAAAAAGCCCTCAAATAACCTAAGAATTGGGAGAATAAAACATATATAATTTATTTGCATTTTATTGCTGTTAAAGGCGCTACATTATTTTTCTCGTAAGAGGAACAAAAGCATTACGCATTTATGGTCTCAGAAGCGTCGTCTGTGATCCCTGCCTGCACTTTCTGACCGTCCACCCATTCCAAAACCCAACTGAAGCTGATTGCCATCCTCTCTCTTTACCCAAATAAGTTTTCTTTTTCTTTCTTTTTGTTTGCTTATTTATTTATTTTCAGAGAGAGAGAGAGAGTGCAAGTGGGGGAGGAACAGAGGGAAGGGGAGAGAGAGAGAATCCCAAGCAGGCTTTGAGCTGCCAGTGCAGAGCCAGATGTGGGCTCGAACTCACGAAACTGCGAGATCATGATCTGAGCCTAAACCAAGAGAGTCAGACGCTTAACCGACTGAGCCACCCAGGCATCTACCAAATAAGTTTTCTGAAGGTCAAAGGCAACCTCAGGTTGCTAAATCCATTGGACATGTTCCCAGTTTATTCCTCTTCCTTGGACTATTCAATAACACGTACCATCTGTTCTATTCCCTCCTTGTTTTTTAATCTTTATTTTCTTTATTTATTTTTGAGAGAGAGAGAGAGGGACAGAACATGAGCAGGGGAGGGGCAGAGAATGAGGGAGTCACAGAATCCGAAGCAGGCTCCAGGCTCTGAGCTGTCAGCACAGAGCCCGATGCGGGGCTCGAACTCACGAACTGTGAGATCATGACCTGAGCCGAAGCCCAACGGTTAACCAACTGAGCCACCCAGGCGCCCCTTTCCTTCTCGAGGTTGCCCCCCATCCTTTGCCTCCTATTACACCACACCCTCGCGGGGTTATCCTCTGACCTTTGGGTTGCCCTTCTCATCTTACTCATTCTCTTTTACTCCAAACTCAACCACCGGGGTTAACATAGTTCCTGTTCTTTTCTCAAACCTTATTCCACATTTTATATCTCCCACTCGGATTTCTCCTCTGAGATTCAGACCTGCCAGCCAACACCTACTTGACATCTCCACATGGATGGCACAAGGGCATCTCATAAAAGCACGACCATAAAAGACCTCTGAATCTGCCCTCTCCGGGTGGTTCTCTCCTCCTATGTCCTCAACCAGGAATGGCCAACGCGTCCATCCAGTTGTAGAAGCCTGAAATACAGGGGAAGCTTGTCCCTAGCCCTCTTTATCCAAACGGTCACCAAATCTCATTGATTTCTGCCTTCCTGTTGTCTCACACATCTGCCCGTTTCTCTCCAGCTCTGCCACCACCTATGTGTCTCTTTCCAGGCCCACTGCCATTACCTTCCCACTCATCTCCTCTAGCAACTACTCTTGCCATGTTCCACATTCCAGTCTGTTTTTCTGTAATTATTATTCTGTAATTATTGCTTATATACATATTTTTTAATGCAAATCTGATCTGCTTTCCTCTCTCTAACATTCTTCACTGGTTTCCCATCGTATTGCCTTTGGGATAAACAAAACAGACTATTATCGCCTGATACGTATCTCCCTGACCTCCTCTATTTCCACCAACCCCTTCTCTACCCTCCACCGCATCGGTTCCCAGTTCTTTCTCCGCACTGGGTCTTTGCAGAGGCCTTTCCTTTTTCTCTGTCAAATTACCTCCCATTTAACCTTCAGACTCAACTCAAATGTCGCTTCCTAGGGTTGCATTCTTGACGCCTCTCTTCAAAACAAGCCAAGTCCTCTGGTTTCACACCTCCTTCGTGCTCTGCATTTTTCTTTCTTAGAAATTATGTACTTTTTCATGCTCATGTGGTTATTGACTCTGAGTGCAAATAAGGCAGAATCTGCATCTCTTTTGCTCGTCGCTATATCCCTAACCCCTTGAAGCTTTTGCTCCTTCTTCGTCAGCTACCAGCTCCAAGCATACTAGCTACATAGGACCCGTGAGTCCACACCAGGCTGGACCTTGAGGAAGTTCATGTGCTCGCCCTGAGCTGGGACCTAAAGTGGCTTCTCTCTGTATTTTATATTTAAGAAAAAAAAAAAGGTTAAGGCATACATGAGATCCCTCTACACATGGCTGGGAGAAAACAACTTTTAGGTTAAATAGTATGGACAAGGGGCACCTGAGTGGCTCAGTTGGTTAAGCGTCCGACTTTGGTTCAGGTTGTGATATCATGGTTTATGGGTTCAAGCCCCACAATGGGCTCTGTGCTGACAGCTTGGCGCCTGAAGCCTGCTTTGGATTCTGTGTCTCCCTCTCTCTCTGCCCCTCACCCCCTCTCAAAAATAAATAAACATTAAAATAAACAAATAGTATGGAGGAACAACTTTGCCCCATCTATGCTCCCCCCAAAAATAGCGTACAGAGCCTAGCAGTCCATTCTGTGCTTTCTTTCACTCGTAAGCATTTACTGAATGCTGATTTTGTGCTAAAGCAGTAAGTACTATGAGGGACGGGAGATGGATAATAAGAGCTATTATTCGCGGAGGGCCTAGCATGTTCCAGGACTGTAAATTGTAAGTGGCAATTTAAAAGCAATATTTTCAGTAAATTACCATTTTATGAAGACGTGAACACTTAACAAACCATAATATAAAACCAAAGGGAATAAATAGTCCTATATAATCTACATTATTCCAGATCCTTCACACAGTCCGAGCTAAAGGCATTTGAGAATTTTATGAGGTCTCAGAGTTCCAATTAAACTCTACTTTTCCAAGTTCTTAATTACTCACTAGGACATGAAACTAATTACAATCCCCAGTGGCCAAGTACGTTGTATCAAGCATCTAGCTTAGAAAAACCTAGAGTTCCTATTCAAACGATTGGTTGTTTGGAAGATATTTTTAGCTAGCTGTACATTTCACTGACTCCTAAAGTGAACTTTTCCGATGTGGTTATCGTGTGGTGAAAAAATCCAAACACCATTTATTTATCCAACAAACAGTCATCTGAGTGCCTACCTATGCTAAGAGCTGTGGATACAAAAGTGAAAACGTTAAAAAAAAAAATGAAAGAAAGAGAGAAAGAAAGAAAGAAAGATGGAAAAAAAGAGAGAGAGAGAGAGAGAGAAAGAAAGAAAGAAGGAAAGAAAGAAAGAAGGAAAGAAAGAAAGAAAGAAGGAAAGAAAGAAAGAAAGGAAGGAAGGAAGGAAGGAAGGAAGAAAGAAAGGAAGGAAGAAAGGAAGGAAGAAAGGAAGGAAGAAAGAAGGAAGGAAGAAAGAAGGAAAGAAGGAAAGAAAGCGATAAAGCCATAGCCCCTGCCTTCAAGGTGAGGTTATGGGGGAGATTCACAAGAAAAAGGAAGAGACGTAAGGGGGTGCCAAGCAAAAAGTGGGGCAAAATGGGGTTAGCTATGCCTGAGAACAGGAGGGCTGGATTGATAACCAAGAAAATGGGTAAACTTTGCAAACATTAAGCTAAGTGAAAAAAGTCAGGCACAAAAGGTCACATCTTGTGTGTGTGCATTTATTTGAAGCACCTGGGATATGCCAATCTAGAGAAAATAAGCAAATTAGTAGTTGCTAAGGGCGGGGGAGAGGGGAAGAATAGGGGCTGGCTGCTGGCTGCTGGCTGCTATATGGTTAATGCTCCAAACATATTCTGGAACTAGGGAACGGTAACGGTTGTACTAAGCGTACACGTTAAAATGGTAAATTTTACCTTAAATTATAAAAGTAAAATGAAAACAAAAAAACTAACACAAAAGCTATAAAATGCAACATAAAAGTTCTCCTCCACATCCCGAACTGTCCACTCCTACATTACAAAAGTAAATATTATGTTGGGTTCTTGATTTTATATGTTTTTAATGTTTATTTATTTATTTTCGAGAGAGAGAGAGAGTGCATGTGTGCTTGTGGGTGAGACAGAGGATCCCAAGCTGGTTCTGTGCCTACAGTGTGGGGCTCGATCGTGCAAACTGTGAGACCATGACCTGAGCCGAAATCAGGAGTTGGACACTTGCGGCGCCTGGGTGGCTCAATCGGTTGAGCATCTGACTTCAGCTCAGGTCTTGTTCTCACAATTCATGAGTTTGAGTCCCACGTCCAAAGGGCCTGCTTCGGATGCTGTGTCTCCCTCTCTCTCTGCTCCTCCCCAGCTCATGCTCTGTGTCTGTCTCTCTCTCTTGAAAATAAATAAACATTAAAAAAAAAAGTTGGACACTTAACTGACAGAGCCACCCAGGTGCCCATTTTGGTTCTTAATTTTAATACTGCCTTCCAGAAATGTGTTTCATTAGTGTGTATATGAGGGTATGGGTGCATGGAGGGGTTGGTATGATCACATGATACACTTTTTCCATGTAAGCTGCTGGGGAACAGCAGACCTGTAAAATTTCTATAGCATTAAATGAAAGCCTAGAGGAACTTATTTGTAATTAGAATTACAGTATCATTGTTTTAGCCTTCAAAGATTTTTTTTTTTAACTCGTGAATCAATAGCTTATTGATAAATTGAGATCCAAGCAATTGAGTTTTCAAGTGAGGTTTTAACTGAGAAAGATTCATTGTGTCAAAAGAATTCTTAAAAGCCCAGTAACAGGCTGGGAAGAGAAAGAGCACTGTGGCTATAGGAACAGGTGTTCCGTGGGTGCCAACCTGAGCGGGGTCAAGAGGGGAAGAAACAATGTAAAGGCATTTCGTGAAATGGTCTCAGATAACAGTGCATGAATTAACTCATTCATGGGGGAAAATCTGCATTTCACAAGCAGAAGCACCGAACACAACAGTCAAAGGATTTTGAAAACTGGATCTCCATTAGAAGTTACATTTAAAGTTAACGTAGCTTATCTTTTAGAATTAATAAGTCAGTATAATAAAGTCAACTAAAAAATGTCTTCACAAAGAAAAAGGGTACGGCTTTTTAGAAGGTAGGAAACAATGTCGGTCGGATTCATGCAGAAGGTGAGAACTTTGGGAGATGATCACCATTCATTGCTCAACCTTGGGAAACAACTGCGGTGGAAATTCCAGAAACAGAAAATGCTTCAGAACCAGAGGTGGTGAGCTCCAGTAACCACCAGCGGTGTTGTTTGAAAGCCTCAAAGAAGAAGTCCAATTGTGCTTTTTTTTCTTAAATTTTTTTAATGTTTATTTATTTTTGAGAGAAAGAGACGGAGTGTGAGTAGGGGAGGGGCAGAGAGAGGGAGACACAGAATCTGAAGTAGGCTCCAGGCTCTGAGTTGTCAGCACAGAGCCTGACGCGGGGCTCGAACCCACAGACCGTGAGATCATGACCTGAGCTGAAGTCGGCCGCCCAACCGACTGAGCCACCCAGGAGCCCCCAATTGTGCTTTTAAGAAAATCTCTCCAGGGGCATCTGGGTAATTTAGTTGGTTAAGCATCGACTTCGGCTCAGATAATGATCTCAGGGTTTGTGAGTTTGAGCCCCACGTTGGGCTCTGTGCTGACCGCTCAAAGCCTGGAGGCTTCTTCGGATTCTGTGTCTCTGTCTCTCTCTGCCCCTCCCCTGCTCGTGCTGTCTCTCCCTCTCTTTCTCTCTCTCTCAAAAATAAATAAACATTAAAAAAACCTTCCTGGGCTATTGTCTTATAGCTGTCAGAATGGCTAGAGTCAAAAAGACCAGAAGTAACAAGTGTTGGCAAGGATGTGGAGAAAAAGGAAGCTCATGCACTTTGGTGGGAATGTAAACTGATGCAGCCACTGTGAAAGACAGGATGGAGGTTCCTCACAAAATTAAAAATAGAACTACCCTATGACCCAGTAATTCTACTACTAGGTATTTACCCAAAGAAAATGAAAACACTAATTTGAAAAAGATATCTGTGCCCCTATGTCTATTGCAGCATTATTCACAATAGCCAAGATACGGAAGCAACCCACATATCCAACGATAGATGAATAGATAAAGAAGACATGGTATACATACACACACACACCACACACACACACACGCACACACGCACGCACACACAGGAATATTAGTCAGTCATAAAAAGAGAATGAGATCTTGCTGTTTGTGACAACATGGATGCACCTAGACGGTATTATGTTAAGTGAGATGAGACAGAAAAAGACAAATGCCATATGATTTCGCTTGTATGTGGAAACTAAAAAAACAAAACAAATGAATAAACAAAAAGCAGAAACAGACGCATAAATACAGAGAATGAACTGATGGTCACCGGAGGGCAGGGAGGTGGGGGAATGGGCAAAATGGGTGAAAGGGAGAGATCCAGGCTTCTAGTTATGGAATGAATGTCATGGGGTCAGAAGGTGCAGTATAGGGACAGGGTCAACGGTATCGTCATAGCATTGTATGGTGAGCGTGGACGAGCACAGCACAAGTACGGACTTGTGGAGTCACTATGTTGGGCATCTGAAATTAACGTAACACTGTGTGTCGACTATACTTCAATTTGAAAAAAACTGAACTCTGGGACTGTAAATATCTTTTTCATTCATCACACATGACTGTCTCTGTATGACACATCACATTCAACACATCTTACACACACATAACACAACACATCCAACACCCCTAATTCGCAGTAAGACAAGAAGTCAATGTTGAGGGGCCCTAAGGACAACAGGGTTTCAGCCCTCCTCACCACAGGAGGCAGGGGGGGCTCCTTGAAAGAGCACAGACCCTGGAAATCAGTCATGGGTGTGAAGCTTGGCTTTGCCACTTACTCGCTGTGACCGCGGCCAAGACAGACAACTCTCTGGGCCTCCACTCTTCCTTTGTAAAGCAGGGATGGCAAAGAAGAAGACGGACGACGGTGATGCTGTCTCGTCTCAGAATTGTTAGTGGACAAAGAATCTGCCAGAGTCTCACAACGCGTATCACTTAATAAATGTTACCTTCTCTCCAGTTCATCTCCCATCTGTCAAAGAAGCTCACATTAGCCCAGTGAGTGAGCACGTTCTATAAAGGTAGCCATAATTAAAGGCCAAAATAAAATAATTACTTTCCAAAAGAAAAAATAAGAGCAGCGGCCAATATTTTTTGTGCAATTGCCACGTGCCCAGTGCTTTACGCACTCTATCTCATCTGCCTCACCACTTCCGGTGTGACTGCTGTCCACGGTTTATAAATGAGGTGCCAAGGCTCAGATATGTCAGAAGATGCATCCAAGTAAGAGGCAGAGTTGGGGTTCGAATCCACATAGCCTGACTCTGGAAGCCATGCTCTTAACCACCAGAAAAACACTGGCTTCAGTCTATATGCCAGCTTTTGTGGGAGAACAAAGGGCAATTTATTGCAACTGCAGGAGCATGGCCAATGCAACTTTGGAGAAGAAGAAGGCATTGGAACTGGGCCTTGAAGGAAGAGCAAGATTTTATTTTGACAGAGGTGGAGTGGAAAGGGGGCTATAAAAAGGAGGACTATTCCAGGCTGTGAGATTGGCACCCACAAAGGAGGCATAAAAGAACACGATGTGCTGAGGAACAGTGAGAAGTTGGCAGGGAGAGACGTCCCTGAGCTCATGGGTACCTCGTGGTGTAAACGAGTCACGGAAATCCTCCTCCCATTTGCCAGAGAGAAAGATGGAGCAGGAGGAAGTATTAGCAGAGTGGGTTGGGGCCAAGTCATGTCATGCCTAGAAGGTCGATCAGGAAGATTTGGATCTCAGGGACAACAGAGAGCCAACGGTGGTGGTACAAGAGGAGACACAGGATGCTACCCATGCTCCAAGCAAGTCACTGTCAGGGATGTGGACAGCACCCATGAGAGAAACATGCGAACCCTGCCCTGCCCTTGTGAAACTGATATGCTTCACGCGGGTACACCGACAGACTCTGCTCTGACCCATCAGAACTTGAACTAATCAGGAGGTAGAGAGAGGGCTTTCCTAGTGAAAAGCGACATTTAAATTGTGATCTAAAGGAAGAGTAGAAATTAAATAGACATTGGAAGGCTGGAGAGCAAACAGCTAGGAGGCTCCTGTGTTAGTGTAGCAGGAGAAAGTGAATGGCTGGCCAAGGTCAATGACAATGGGGGGAGGGGAGGTGCATGCAAACATACCCCAGAGGGAAACACGATGCTCTGGACTAAGGGTCTGGGTGCCTGGAAAGACACTGACATTTTGAACCAATAAGGAGAAGACAGAAATGGGAAAAAGGAGAAGGCAGTGAGCAGTCCTTTGAAAAATAATATGATTCTTTGAAAACAGCGGTGCAATAGTGAGAGGCGCCCTGGGCTGCAATTAAGAGAGGTGTGGACAAAAAAGTCACTTCATTATCCCGCAGAAGTCTGAGGGCAGTAGGCGGGAGGGTTGACTACCCAATGTGTGTACTCAATGATGTTCAAAGACAGACCAGAGACCAGTGTCTCTGAAGTCCTCTTGAGTTTTTCCTCATTGTCTCAAACAATGGTAGCAGCAATTCCACTCTTCACATGAGAGCAGCCAAAAAAGGAAGAACTCTTCCTACATTTATTAGGGAGAAAAATATTTCCCAGAAGCCTCTGGGCCAACTTTCCGCTTGTTGGAATGTCATCGCTGGCCACACTTCGACACCAGGAAGCTGGAAAAGTAAGTATCCCGCCATAGAATTTAATGTCGTCACACATACCTCTCCAACCGTATGATCAAATCCAGTTGACTTGACCTAAGTCCCCACCAATCCTGTCCACCTCTCTCCATCTCCACTGCTGGTAACCGCTGATGTTTCCTGGGCATGGGCTACGTCCGAGGCAGTATTCTATGTACTTCACAATTATTAATTCATGTAAGCCCTCTAACAACCCTGGGGGGGGGTTACTCTAGTTATTTTATACACGAGGAAACTGGAAAACAGAAATGTTAAGTGACTTCATCAGATTCACATAGTAAGTGACAGAAGCACTCTGAAGAGTTCATATCTTACCTGAAACTAACGTCACATTGTGTATCAACTAAAAAAAAAAGGTAAAAAAAGTAGTTCACATCTTACCTGACACACTACACTGCCTCTCTTTTAAACCACATCCATTTCACCTAAATTACTGCAACAGGCTCCTGTCTGATCTCCTTGCCTACACTAGACTCCTCTCCAATGCATTCTCTCTCTCTTTTTTAAGTTTATTTATTTATTTTGAGAGAGAGAGAGAGAAAAAAAAAATGTGAGCTAGGGAGGGGAAGAGAGAGAGAGAATCCCAAGTAGGCTCTGCACTGTCAGCGCAGAGCCTGACGCAGGGCTCAAACTCACAAACCGTGAAATCATGACCTGAGCTGAAATCAAGAGTCAGACACTTAACCGACTGAGCCACCCAGGTGCCCCTCTCCAATGCATTCTTTAGCTTGAAGCTAAGATGATCTTTAACAAGATCAAATCTGTCCTCCCGCCCTCCACCTGCTACGCACTCCAAGACCTTGTCCTGCCTATCTCTCTGCCTTATCTTGTGTTATCCTTCTCCTAAACCTTTGAACTCTAACCACGTGGTTGTGTTCATTCTTTCCTACCCCAGGGTCTTTGCACAGGCTGCTCCCTCCCTATCTCCAATCCCGCCTGCCGTACCTCTTTAATTTCTACTCGTCCTTTAGATCACAATTTAAATGTCGCTTTACACGAAGGAAAGCCTTCTCTCCACCCCAGATTAGTTCAAGTTCTGATGGGTCATAGCACAGTCGGTTAATGTATCACTAGGTTATCAATTTCACAAGGGCAGGGCAGGGTTTGCATGCTTCTCTCGTGGATGTGTCGCCCGCAGTGAGTCCAGTCTTGGGTTTAGGAGTCAGTCCACTTTTATTACAGGTACACGTCTACGCTCTCTTGCTTAAAAGTGCAAGTCTTTTGAGGCTGAGGACTAGGCGTCGTGGAGGTGGCCTGCTCTGGTGAAGAGAACACGGCTTTGGCTGTGTGAATTCAGAATCCAGCTCCGCCACCATCTCTGAAAGCATGGTTTCTCAAGTCTCAACTTCCCCATCTGTGAGTGGGAATAATGACACAGTGGGATACTAAGTATAAAGGGCCAGCACACCTGAAGACCAATGCCCTTTAGATCTTTGTTCCCAGAGGCGTCTTTGTCCCAGTGGGCCAATGACATGAGCTGGGACGCTGCACAGTGGAGACGTGGTGACCTCCCCACGTCCCACGTCGTGCATCACAGGCCATGGCTTTCTTCTCCACCCGTGGGTCTGCACGATGCCATCGTGTGGAAATACGCAAAAATGTACCTGTTTGCAATGAGCCAGAGGTTACGGATTTGCTAGGAGCAGAGGGAAAGGAGTTAAGTAGCCCCTAAGCACCTGGCATTTTTCACATACCATCTTATTTAATACTTAGTAAAAGAAAACTGGATTCTCCGAATGAGGAAATTAAGGCTCAGACAGATTAAGTGTCTCCTTCACGGTCTCAGAGCAAGGAGGTGGTGGAGACCGAATTTGAACCCAAGTCTGGTTTCTCCATAGGACTTGCTCCCGGGGCACTACCTCTAAAATGATTCTCTTCCTCGCTCTTGCTTCCAGGTAAGTGTGCGTCAAAAAGGCCCGGGCATCTTTTAGGTATGTTTGAAGTCAACCTGACCCTGCTCTGTACGGGAAGAATCAGATAATTCAGTAACGGCGGAGCACACAGCATCTCAAGATTAAAGATCTGCAAATAAATTATACATGCGGGAGTCTTTCTTTGAAAAAGCTACATGCCACTTGAGTTAACTCTGAATTCAAAATGCCTAATACTAAGATGTTGAAGAGATTTTTTTTTTAATTAACCTAATTTTGAATGAGCTTTAAATGAATTAAAAGTAGTTAGTCATTACCATGTTCTGAGTCCTAAATTAAGTTACAGGAAATGAGGGATGAGGTCTAGAAGGGAGAGGGAGAAGGAGAGGAAGTCGTGTCCCCCCTCTCTCTCTCTGACAAGCTACCCCAGACCTGGGCTTGAAATGGAGAACTAGGTCCCAAGACCCTCTACAACTGGTGCCATCACACAACCTACACCCTTGGTTACCCCAAATGCACCCACAACCTGCCTCCGAATGTCCTGGGGTCTTTGCTGGAATGCCGTTTCCTGGGGCCACTTCGGATTCACATTCTCTGAGGATGACCCCCCAGGAGCCAGCACGTAAACACCCTTCGATGTTTCTGATTCATCCCAAGGTTTGTGAACAGCTTTCGGAGCTCAGGAAAAATGGAAACATCACGATGACACCACACGCTCACTTATTTTATGGGGAGATAATTTTGTGTGAGAACCGTGATGTTTTTTAAATGAACATTATCCCAGCAGCTACAGAGGCAAAGCAACCCCTATTTTCAAAATGGAGGACGTCAAATCTTGAAATATATACCACATGCGCTTCCCTTACACGTAGTCAGCAGTCAACTGGCTTACAGCTAGAAGAGCGAGCAACAGTTCCCAATTCACTGATTGGGACATTTTACAAGGCGCTCGATTAACTACCTTTGTATTCAGTTCCTAGCTAATTTTATTTTGTGGGGGGATGCCATTTTTCTAAATTTACAACTTCAGTATGCTCCCTCACTGGGGAACAGACTCTCTCACTGAACTGCTAATTGTACACTCAGGACACTCTTACCTTCTTCTATACAACCCCCAGAAAAGGTCATTTCTATTTCTGGACGAGTTACTTCCTTTTCTTACCACACTCCGCTGGGTGAAGGCAGTCTTCAAACCCACCCTCTTGCCTGCTCTCTTACCAATTCAAATTCTAGATTTGGGAAGAAACCTAAGGGATGAACAGCTCTTGGTGATTAGGGAAACACCTCTGATCTCTCCCCAGTGTGGTGGTCACTGTTCCTTCATTTCTTGGGACCAGCCCCAAGCCTAAGGGTTCCCTGAAGCTTGAGGGTCAAGTACACAAGGCAATACTCTATCACTCTGGGGGGGGCATTACTGAAGTCTCCCCATTTGGGGGAGCTCTGAGAGTTCCATCACCTTGGAAACACAACAGCAGTCTCCCTGAAAGCACACAGACAGAATATTTTTTAAGCATCATAAGAAAACAGGGTTCAGTTATCCCCAAATGTAAGAGTCACGATTCAAAACTGTCTCTGACTTGGAAGTGTCCCTAGTCAGGAATAGCACCTTCAAGCTGACGAGTCACAAATAGGTGTACTTTTGCTAACCAGACTGGCAGTTGAGGAAAAGCCCCAAAATATCACATCCTCATCTTCATTTTTTTTCCTGCCAAAAATGGAATGGCTTCCACTTACCAAACTAGCCAAGCCACTGCTGATGCGGTTACCATCACCAGTATGGTGCATATGAACAGTAAATATTAGACATCGAGTTACCTGGGTCGTTTGTAGAAATCCCGATTTGGGGGAAAGAAGGATAGAAGATACACTCTAGAAGATAGAGGACATTTTGAGCCTTAAAACGCAATTGCTTGCTTTGATGCAAATGGCTATGGGGTGGGGGGGGGAGGGGAGGGAGGACGTAGATAATTTCTCTCTATCCTTTCTAGTATTGTAAGTTACCTAGTTGGAATCGTTGGTATGTCTGTTGTGCAATCAAGCGAATGACATCGGTTGTTTGTTTATTCTATGCACTGAATGGGCTATACGACACTAACCAAGTGACTCCCTCGTCTGTTACTTCTTTCACAGTAAATCCAACGAAATTTATGGAGCGCCTAGCCTGTGCGAGGCACTGTGCCAGGCGCCAAAGATACAAAGATGAATGAAGCAAGGTTCAGATTTATTAAAGGTTTCTTAAGATTTGCGAGGGCATAGCCTCACTGCAGCCTGGACGGCCGTCTAACCAATCGCGGGTGTGAGCACTCCGCAGCTCCCAGCTTCTGGGGACGTGTTACTCCCAGGCCAGCCCACGCACCTAGCCCCAGGGCTCCTGTGGCGTTCCGCAAGAGTCAAACAGTCAAGTTCAACTCCGGAGCCTAGGCACTCGCTCCGCACGGAGCGAATCCCGGCGCCGCAGCGCCAGGGGCCAGACTCCTGCCACCTGTCCGCGCGCGCGCGCCCGTCGGGGTGCGCCGGACCCCGCGCCCGCTTACTTTGCCGCTGTCGCTCACGCCGAGGAGGTGGTCCCGCAGCACCTCCATGGGGTTAGTCCAGGTGGAGTGGACGAACGTCCCTCGGAAGATGTGCGCCAGGGGCGGCATCGGGGCGGCACACATATCAGCGGCGGAGCGCAGCGCGGGGTTCGCGAGCCGAGGAGGGCTCACCGGGCGGAGGTGCGAGGAGGGCTCCCTGCAACTGCCGGCGGCTGCCGAGCGCACCTGCTGGGGCCTTGTCCTGCCCCCGCTTTCCCGGGCGATCGCCTGCCCCCTGCAGGCCGCGCCCAGGGGCGGGCTCCGTGCCTCTTCGATGCCAATAGGATTTTCCTCCTGTGACTTGGCTCCGCGCCCCCTTGGGGTGTGGTCTTTCTCTCCTCCCCTGTGTTAGTTTTGGATCTGTTAACTCTTTGAGTTTCCAAAATCACAGCCTACACCGCAGTTCTTTTAACCTGGGGTGGCTGAGTCACCGACACAGGTGGGGAGGGAAAGAAAGGAAGGGGCCGAAGGGGCGGACTTTTCCAGCCTCGTCCCTTAGTTGGTCGCTCAATTCGCCTTTGCTCCGCGTCCCCCAGCCTCCTCCACCTTTCTCTTTTGCACACCTCGAGTTGCGTCTGCCTGCTCTGTCTGCCCATTAAACTTCGGGCTACTTGCGACCAAACCCTGTACCTCCTCAACCTGTAGCACTCTCAAGGTCCGAACAGTCACAGGGTCGGAGCAGGTGACTTACCGAGCGGTTTTGTTTTCAGTTTCTCTGGGCTGCAGTATTTGTCCTAACCTGGTGTTCTGGAAGCATTTCTTACCAGAATTACTGGGGGCCCCGCCGACAAAGGTTAATCTGTACCCCCGAACCCCTCTCTTCGTCCTCGAGCCCAGTGTGTGGGCGCTTGCGTCCATCCACAAACAATTCCATTCCAGGCTTTCTCACACCTAAAATACATGCATCTCTTTGATTTAATTCCAGGTGTAAGGGTGGGGAGGAAAGTTCTCAGGGCAAGTGGCTAGGGATGGCACTGTGGCAGGGCTTGCTGGAAAAGAGCACTGGATTAGGAATCAAGAGACGGTGGTCAAGGCAGTGAGCCTCGGTATTTTTACATTTTTCTCTTCCTTTGTGAAAACTGAACTCCAAGAGGGTGCTTGCTAAGACCACCTCGGGGCCAGCAGTCCTTCCTTGCACTTCGGTCACAAAGTCATTTACTAAGTTTCTGCAGGAAGCCCAGCTGGTTTCTGCTCAGGGCCACACACATTCTGCTCCTTCTGCCCTTACTGCCTCCTGCGGATCTCCACCTGACCGACCCTTCTATCACTAGTTTGCCTCAGAGTAATCTTCCTGCAAACTAGCAGCAGCGCCCCGCCCCCAAAGTTTCTATTCCATTCATCTTATTCCTACCATTGCATTGATCATATCTATCCTCGTTTATTTCGTGTTTTTCATTTTTTTCTGCTCCTCTCCCCCCAACACACACACACACACACAGAGTAATGGACGCACCACAGGCAGGGCTTTCCCTCTCTCTCTCTCTCTCTCTCTCTCTTTTAATGTTTATTTATTTGTGGGGGGAGAGCAGAGAGAGAGAGAGAGAGAGAGAGAGAATCCCAAGCAGGCTCTATGCTGACAGTGCAAAGCCCATTGCAGGGCTGGGTCCCACCAACCTGTGAGATCATGGCCTGAGCCGAAATCAAGAGTCCCAGGCCTAACCCACTGAGCCACCCAGGTGGACCGGAGACCAGAGCTCTTATGCCTAGAACAGTGCCGGAGGTTTCTTACATGTTTCCTGAATAAATGCATGAATGGTGTTTGGGGGATCAGAGCAATTCCCTAAAATAAATCTCTCTTCTGGCTCCTACCTAAAGGATAAGGGTTTCTCATTTCAGTGCATGAGCAGGCTTTCTCCGAATCGCTGCTATTATGGCGCAGGGCTGGTTTACATAAATGATTCATTCCCTTCTCGGTTCCTTCGCCCCGAGGAAACTGCAGTCCGAGGCACACTGAGGTGCCTGGTCACCCTACCAAGGACTCAGAATTAGGAAGCCCCGAAGCTGAGAGTATCACACGTGCCTCTTAAAGTTGCCACATTAGCCCTTTCTCCCTGTCATTTTGTCCTGATTCTGCAGACACGCACGCCTTCCTTGTAGGTCCGACAGCCAACCCAGTGAAAACATCCTCTGGGCTCAGGCTTGTGTACATACAAACCTCGGAAGGAAGGGTGAAGAAAATGTCTGGATTTTAGTTTAAAAAAGGAGTCCATTAAATGTTTCCAGAAGATGTATTGGTTTCCTAAAACAAACGCGGCTAATGTTTTATTTGTCATGAAAGCAACCTGAGTGACCAATAATAGAGACAAATTTAGAGGAATATTATGCAGTTAAGAACAATCTGAGGGTGAGGGAGGTGAGGGAGGTGAGCGAGGGGGGAGAGGGGGTGACAGATATTAAAGAGGGCACGTGTTGGGATGAACACTGGGTGTTATATGTAAACCAATTTGAAAATAAACTATTATAATAAAAAAATAATAAAAAAATAAAAAAAAATCGGGAAAATATTTAAAATGGCCACATGGGAATTACATACAATAAGATGGTAAGTTTTTAAAAATATCGTTTACAGGGGTTCCTGGGTGGCTCTGTCATTTGCATCTGACTCTTGATTTCAGTTCAAGTCATGATTTCAGGGTCATGAGATCGAGCCCTGAGTCCAGCTCGGTGCTGGGCATGAAGCCTACTTAAGATTTTTCTCTCCCTTTCCTTATGCCCTTCTCTTTCTCTCTCTCTCTCTCCCTAAAATAAAATAAAATAAAATAAAATAGAATAAAATAAAATAAAATAAAATAAATGCCATTTATGCTATGGTTAAAATCATGAAAAGCCTATAGGCATATATGCTAGAATTTAAAAGGTATACCAAAACAATGGATATCATTCTGTGGAAGTAATGGAATTGCTAGGGAATTTTGTTTTGAAGTTTGTCACATTGTTTTGTGTGGCTTCTGAAATGAGAAATGATTGTGTAGCTTTAAATAAAGCTAATCTTAAATAGAAGGAATGGGGGGCACCTGGGTGGCTCAATTAAGCTGCCAACTGGCTCAGGTCATGATCTCACATTTCATGGGTTCAAGTCCCATGTCAGGCTCTGTGCTGACAGCTCAGAGCCTGGAGCCTGCTTCGGATTCCGTGTCTCCCTCTCTCTCTGCCCTTCCCCTGCTCACACTCTGTCTCTCTCTCTCTCTAAAAAAAAATAAATAAACATTAAAAAAATTTTTTTTAAATAGAAGGAATGGTCCTAGGGCTCCAGGGGACAGAACATTGGCACTCCTCAGGGATTCGCTCTTCGAAGCAGTACTCACTTCTCCAATTCCCAGCCGAGTTGTAGGCACCGTGCTTGGGATCCAGTACCCTCAGCTCAGCCAGGTGTCAGGAATTTTAGCTTCCCAACTAATCTCATCTGTTCTCCATCCTCATCTTTTACGCTGCTGGTCCCCCTGCGGTTTTGACTCCCAACTCGGCAGCCCCACGTAAATGTACTCAAGGCCACCGAAGTTTGAAGGAAGAAAGGAGTGCAGAACTTTCATAGTCACCTTTGAAACGTAGACCAAGCACATCACAAGACGGCCTCTGGTGAATATGGTTATCCTGGCCAGGCAAAGCACGTGACCAATGGTATTTATTGTGCTTCCAAAGTCTCACGGAAATAGCAGTTTCTATTCTTCAGCTCTTTCCGTAGCCCACATTCATCTTCATGCAATAGAACTGAAAGGACCTTAGAAGTGATTATTCACGTACATTTCACGGCTGTCTCTAGTATCACTATTCAGTTCTTCCAAAGGAAATCCAACAATGGTATGCGCCTTCAGTTCCCTGCCCTACATATCACTTCCTTCCAAAGAAAAGAGACGCTCCTTGGTATGGAGGCTTCCTGAAGCCCTCACTGCTTCTTTGGGCTCTTCTCCCTCCAGTATCCTGCACACTCTGCATCTACTTGGCTCACGATCTCTGCCTGCAGTGCCCTTAGGCCACCTTACACCACACTTGCCTTCTTCCACTACCCACTCTCCTCCGGCTAAATCCTTCAGTTTAATTCCCTCTTCCCAACCCCCTCTAGAAAACCTTTACACCTCCTCTCTCTCTCAGGTACTAAGTGTTCCTTCTCTGAATTCGCGGGGTGCTATTGTTATTCTTTCATTAGTCTATCTCCACTAGAAGATTGTGTTCTCCTTAAGGACCATATCTTCTTCCTTTCTTTCTCTGTATCCCCTTAACATAGTTTCTGGCCAGGAGGAGGTCCTCAGTAGACTTATATAATAGGAGGTACTCAATAGACGTATGTAAATGTTGAACTTCAGGTGATGGCTCTGCTTACATTTTAGTGATAAAATCTATAGAGGGCGTGTGCTAATGGTGATTAGTTCATTGGGACTAAAGGTTAAGAAAGAGCTTTATTTTACTTCGTTAGTTTTCCAACATTTAGGATGAAAATTTTCAAACATGCAGAAAAGTGGAACAGCTTCATTTCTTAAGATCACACTTCTCCCTATCTCAGATGGAGCCACGCGGTCTCAACACTCCGCAACTACTGAGAGGGACTAGTATATTCTAACCTCTAACTAACTGAGGCAAAGGGAGGGAGTGTAGCTTGATCGGTTTTACATTTTGGTCCCTTTATTAGTATCATTACACCTGCAGCTAGTCAATGTCTCCTGCTAGATAGAACTTGACCGCTGAAAAAGGCTTTCTCTTCTACTTCCTTATTCCGAACCTCTCCACGATCCTATAAAGTAGGAAGAGGCTATGTTTCAACCATTTAGGTATGGAGAAACCGAGGTTCAGGGGAGTTGGCGTGCCTGTCTAGTTAGTATAGGATGGACCTGGGTCTCAACCCCAGTTGTCCCCATGCGTTGTCTCCATACAGTAAACTGCAAAGAATTTTCCATTCGATTTTGTCATGACGATGTCACTGTGTTGTGGGTTGTCATTTACAACTTTCACATTGTGCGTGGTTTCCCAACAGTTGTCGGTGACACACAGATCTACCCTGAAGTGAAACCAAAGTAGGACCAATGGATCTCGAGAAGATCAATCCAGTCATCACAGGTCAGTAAAGAATGATGCAGTGTGAATCGCTCGTGTTTTCACGAGGCACAGTGAAGGCGGGTTAAATGAGAAGCCACTTTCCTCTTCCAGGCAGGAGAGAAGTTGTCATTGCACAGTGAAATAAATGCCTGCCTATTTTATTTATTCTTCTTTTGTAGCTAAATCTATCAGTTTCCATGGTGCCCCACGTTCACCATGGAAACTCTGACAAGCTTGTTATGCTTTAGAGAAGAAAAAAAAAAAGCACACCAAAAATCAGAGATGGGTTAAATGCATTCCTTTTAAAACTGTGTTCTTTTGAGTAGGAAGACTTGATGGATAGCAAATTATAACGATCTCGATTTTCCAGTTCTTAAGTCAGAATGCAGGTTTGCATTCCCATCAAAGGAGCATCCTTGGCCCCCAAACTACTTTCTCTGTGTAGCAGTAGTTACGTCTGTGACTCTCTCAGTTCTGCATTTCCTGGCAACGGAGAGGTGGTTCAGTCCGTATTGCACTGATTTTTATGAGAATATTGGGCTAGTCCCTACATATTCTATTTGTCCATTCAACCTTTATTGGAACTCTGTATTAGGACAGGCCCTATGCTAAGCACCACTGATATGAAATCTATGAAACAGACCTTGTGCTGCTCATATGCAACTTACGCAATTCTTTCCTGAATTGAGTTTTATGCCAGGCTGGTGCAGGAAAATTTTCTTTTTTCCTGGATAGAAAGCTTTCGGTACCATGTAAGTGGTTATCTCCATCCCCTACTCACACTGCTGACCCTCAAAATCAGGCAAGACCTTAGCAGAGTTTAGTTCATGCACTTTCCCACCATGACAGCAAGTTCAACGTAAATACTATTGACCTGCTGTTACTTTGTCTACATTTCTGCCCGAGTTACATTGTCTACATTTCTGCCCGAACGTGGATTATATTATCCAACATTTAATATCAAGGGATAAGCGCTAGATAGAATCACTATCTCTAGGTCCAATCCAGCACAGCCACTATCCAGTGACGCCTTGGAAAATCATTCTGCCTCTGCTGGCCTTGGTTTCTTCTCCTGCTCGGTAGGAAGTCACATCCTACCCCTGGTTCCATGTTTCTTTATTCTCGTGGACTTGTTGTTTTATTTCTCCTACTTAAACCTTAGGTTTTAAAACATCCATCAAGGCGAGATAGACACTGGATAGAAGTAACTGTTGAATGAACCATTTCCCCATTTTTCATGAATTAAAGACCAAACTGACTACCAATCAGAGCTTCTAATCAATATGAGCTGTCTAGCATCATCACGTCGAGTTACCATAATTTAAACCCAACGCAGACGTAAGATTTTATTTAGCCCATGCAACCTATCTCGAGCTGGATGAATTCTGTTAGGCTTTGTGAATTGTTAAAAATAGCTTGAGGAACACAGGTTTGAATTTGTAGAATAATCCTCCTGAGTGTCCTGGGCCTGCAGGCTGATAAAAACCCAAGCATGGCAGAGACTCAGGGACACGATTTCACATGTATTTCGGGAACTAGTTGTCAATTTTTCCGCCTTGACCTAGAGGAGATTACTCATATCTAATGTGCCACATCGATAGCTAAGACACAAAGGATGAAATGAATCTTATTTAGGCGCTAATTCTTGAGACCACAGAGGACGGTTGGTTCTGCTCAAGGATATCAATGAGCAGCTCCAGGGGCTTGAGCTGGGAGTGGTTCCGGGCTTGGGAAGGCAATGGGCGCTGCTAGTAACATGATAGTGGATGTACTAAGAACTGCTGAATGCATGGGGAGGCCATGGAAGCCATGCCAAACTTGAGCTCTACTCTAGCAGAAAGCCAAATATTACAATCCTTACAGGAGCTACACAATTAGTGCCCTCAATCTCATATGGAAATGAAAGACTAACTGAAACCCAACCTAAATGACAAAGAAATGGTGTTTTTAAAGGAAAAGAAAAGGAGTACGGAGTTCTGAGGAATTCTTATGGTATTATTTAAATATGTAAAATTAAACATATTTGAGAAATTATAAATGTCAAAAATGCCTTTCTCTCTGCTTATTTCTAAAGGGATGATTTAAAAAAAATTTTTTTTAACAATTTATTTATTTTTGAGAGACAGAGCGCGAGCGGGGAAGGGGCAGAGAGAGATGGAGATACAGAATCTGAAGTAGGCTCCAGGCTCTGAGCTGTCAGCACAGAGCCCGACACAGGGCTTGAACTCACAAACAGTGAGATCTGACCTGAGCCGAAGTCGGCCGCCCAACCAACTGAGCCACCCAGGCACCCCTAAAGGGATGATTTTTAATATAATGCATAAATGAAAGGATTTATCATTTATGGAATACTCTTCCGTATGACATGCAAAAGCCACTAATTGTATTTGTGACAAAAAGCTAGCCCTAATGGGAGGGGGAGAAACATCTAAGAGAAGCAATTTTTACAGTTGCTTTTATAAGTTTGGTTGCTGTTTTCAGAATTCTTTGTGCAATGGCACTTAGTGACTCAGTAAATATAAGATGAATTAATGTTACATTATATACATTAAACTCCCAATTCAGACTCATTCAGTCTTCCCTCTGGAGCATTACAATTGCTGTAGTACCCATAATACTATAATATTCCATGAAATGAAGAAAAAATGTGTAAGACTATGAGTTGAAAGTGGTAGAAGATGAGGTCAAATGGTTTAGGCCAAAAGAGAATATACTGCCTCACACAACCACAAAAATCCATGGTCACACTACCTTGTGGCACAGCTTGGTTGTAGGTTAATCAATGCCAACAGCACCCAGTTGTGCTCCCCTCCTCTCTCTCTCTCTCTCTCTGTCCCTCTCTCTCTCTCTCTCTCTGTATGTGTCTCCATCTCTCTCACTCCCTCTCCCTCCTTCCATTCTCTGGCATCTTTCTCCTCATGGCTTCAAGATGCCAGCAACAACTCTAGGCTTCATAGTCTCTCAAATTCAAGTAAGGGAAAAATCAAGCAATATGTTTCCCAAATTCCAGAAAAACCAACACAAAAACTCATGTTTTGCCTTATTTGCCCCAATGAAGCCAATGTCTTTTCCTCAAACCATCAGTGGAGCAGACCAATATAAAAACGTGGTATCATGACCTGAGTCACAAGCTCCATCAAGCACAGGAGTTGAGAGTGGGGAAAGGGGTAGTTATCTAGACAAACTGAGATAAAGTGTCCTGAAGAAGGTGAGTGGATTCTGGGTGGCAAAAACAGCAGATTTTATTAGGGTGGGATGAGTACTAGTTTCTCTATTCAAAGTTATTGACTTAACTCAGTGGAATGATAAGCGCAGACATAGTTAGAAATATAACAGGCACGTGGTGCATCTGAGTGGCTCAGTCAGTTAAGCGTCTGACTTTGCCCAGGTCGCGATCTCAGGATTCACGAGTTTGAGCCCCACTTTGGACTCCGTGCTGACAGCTCAGAGCCTGGAGCCTGCTTCAGATTCTGTGTCTCCCTCTCTCTCTGCCCCTCCCCCACCCCCACTCTCTCTTTCTCTCTCT
Source organism: Paguma larvata (assembly GCA_030068075.1). Classification (NCBI taxonomy): domain Eukaryota; kingdom Metazoa; phylum Chordata; class Mammalia; order Carnivora; family Viverridae; genus Paguma; species Paguma larvata. The sequence goes on from CM057832.1 coordinate 77,296,049, forward strand.
CTCTCTCAAAAATAAATAAAACATTAAAAAAAGAAAAAAAGAAATATAACAGGCATAAATATTGAAAAAGTATAATAGAATACATGATGTACTTGAAAAATTGTTACATGTTTTGTGTTCCCTCAACAACCTTTGTGCCTACTACAGGGAAGATAATGTGCCACGTGTTGTACGGATATAAAAATAAATATGGAATGGTCCCTGTCCTCACACTAAAGAATCATAAATGTAAGGGACCTTTTAAAAATAAGGTGCATAGGCGAGCACCTGGCTGACTCCGTTTCACGTTGGAAAAGCACGTGACTCTTGATCTTGGAGTTGTAAGTTCAAGCCCCACGTTGGGTGTGGAGATTACATAAAACTAAAATCTTAATAAAAAAATTTTTTTAATAAAAATAAAATTAAAGTACATAGTAGAACGACTCTTAATTTTTATTTACAGATCACTCTTACCTTAGAAGGACATGAACACAGATCTGGGTCAGAGTTCAGCCCCTATAACTTAGAAAAAAGACATTTATGATTTGTGGTGTCATTAGGAATTTCTCCGTTTGCCCTGTACTTGACTTTATGGAAATTATAGTCATTTCTAGATATGGAATATATTGATGTAGTTATTTCAATGGCCTAAAACACATAGCATGACAATGTCAATCTGATCATTAATCCCTCATGCAATCCTGAAATTGGTAATAAAATCTAGCAAAGCTGCAAAATTTTGGCTCAAACGAGCCACAACAAAGAGCCCTGCTTTGATCATTTCTGAGGGTCAAATTTTTACTTGTTAATCTTTTTATAATCTTTAAAATTTTTTAAATGTTGTATTTATTTATTTATTTTGAGAGAGAAAGAGAGAGAGAGAGCTAGTGCATGTGCTAATTGAGGAGGAGCAGAGGGAGAGGGGAGGGAGAGAATCCCAAGCAGGCTCTGATACAGGGCTTGATCCCACAAACTGTGAGATCATGATCTGAGCTGGAATCATGAGTCAGATGATTCAGCCAATTGAGCCGCCCAGGAGACCCTTTACTTATTAATCCTAAGGTAAAGTGCTAGAAAGAGGAATGGCAGGCTATGCCTGGTTTGTATTTTTTTCATACACCTAGTGGTGTTAGGATAGGGGGCTATGATCACAAAAACAACGTATGATGAAACTAACGGAAAGATGCCATGATATAAATGTTTCATAAGACCGAACAAAGACTTAACTCTATAAATTGTCCTCCTTCTCCAATAATTAAACATGGTTGATTTTGCTATTGTTGTTGTTCAATGAGGTGGGTAAGTTACCACTTCCCACCCTTACCCAGTCCCCTAAGCTCTCACTCATTTAGTCAGCAAACATTTGTTGAGCACCTACTATATTCTAGGCATTCAGTTGGGCCCTAGGAATCAAAAGATTAAAAAGACATGGTTCCCACCCTTAAGAAACTCACAAGATAGTGGCGGAAACAGGCTCACGGGCTAACTATGATAAACCATTCCCAGGGCTGCTTCCTCTCCCCTCTACCCCTGCAACCCCATCCACCCACCACAGAGCTCTGAGGATGGGGTCTGTCTCCTTTACCACTGTGGCCACAGTGCTTAATGCAGCATCTGGCATACCGTAGATACTCAGTAGATGTTTGTGAGATGCATTAAGTACATTGGTAAAAGAATGCCTGAGATATAAATATTTTAAGAACTTCTTGTTGATTCCTGTCTCAGAAGAGTAGATATACGTGGAAACGAAGTGGGCTGGAGCAGTGATCCTCAACCAAGAGTAGTCTGCTCCCTAGGGGGCATTTGGCAGTGTCTCGTGACATTTTTGGTCATCATAGTGGGTGGGAGGTGCTGCTCTACTCTAGTGGGTAGAGACCTCGGAGGCTGCTAAACACCCTACAATGCACAGGACAGCCCCCACAACACAGTCATCCAGTCCGAAGTGTCACCAGTTCTGAGGCTGAAAATCTTTGTCTAGAATAAAATCTTCAGCCATAGGATCTAAATGTCTCGTGATCTTTAAGCTACTAGAGGCATCATGAAGTCTTAGAGAATAATGGAGCTGAAAACGGTCTTAACATTTGACCCCAATCTCCCAAACCATAAAACCATTTCTTTCGTATCAATCTTGGCAGATGGTCCACTATCAATTCTCATGGGCAGAGAACTCAGTTCTTTGAGCGATAGTCATTTCCATTGCTGGTTTTAATATTCATAGTCTATATCATATCAAGCTGGAAGTTGTATTTCAAAATGTCACATAATTTGTCGTAGTTTGACTTTATTGATTAAGAAAGAAGAAATCAGTTCAGTCTCCTACATGTCAGTCCTCCAGGATTTGAAAATGGTGGTGATTGTCCTAAGCCTTTTTTCCCTACCATGTTCATCATTCCACTATTCCTCAAAGCAATTAAGAAGAATTGTAAAGAGTAATTTAAAAATACTGGATATTAGCAATAGGAGGAGCATAAGATGTGTTTAGATGATTGGTCACGAGATGATTTTAGCTATATCTCACAGACACTGCATAAACAGCACTGAATTATATATAATTACACTGAGAAAATTACTTCTATTCGAATTTTTCAATCTTTCTTAAGTCAAGGAGATCTGGTTCTAAAAGGCTTAGTAACCCCCCAAATTTCCCCTTTTTAACAAAGAGAGAGGAGACTGCAGAGTTAGAACCTTCCACAGGCAACAGTATCTAGCTAGAATCCAACATTATGTTGTTTATAATGTATTTATGTTTATGGTTTCTTCTTGTTTATGGCAAGGGGTGCTGGTTTCTCTTTTATAGATTTGGATGGTTTCTCACTTTAGGTTTTGTATACAATTCTCTAGTTAAAGTTTTAAGAAGTGAGACTTTTTGAAAATGTAAGTAAATTATAATACAGATATATAAATTGGGCAAAAGCAATATAAGCTCCATGTACAGTATCTGAAATTGGGGAGATAATGGCAAACTATGGTCCTTGAATCAAACAGATTAGTAGCCTGATCTTGGTTCTACCACTTATGCATTAGATGATCTTGGGAGAGATATTTAGCCCTTTGAACCTCAGTTTTCTCATACGAAAATGGGGACGTGATAATCCCCAGTTCAATGAGTTATTGTGTCAATGGAGGCAATGCAGATCAATTATCTAGCAAATAGTAGATGCCTAATAAATGTTAATTTACTTCTCTACTCTTACCCATATCAGCTCATTTCCATGCATTGTTCCCTTCAGTGGGTAGCACCCTTGAAGAGCCTGATGCGGTAGTGTGGACATGGGCTTTGGAATTACATCAATCTGAGATCAAATCTCAGCTTCACTGCAAACAACGAATGAACCTCTCTGATGTTCATTTGCTGCCGTTTTCTTTAAAAGGGCTCCACAGGGATATCGTGGGTTTGGATGACACCTAGCACGTTATCTGGTCCATACTAGTTCCTCAATAAATGTAGTCTCTGTTGCCTTTTACTGCCTAGTCAATATCTCATTTAAAAGAAAGCACCTGGAACTGTTGTAATATTTTGTCTCCTCTTTCCGCCCCTCCCTTGCTCATGTTCTGTCTCTCTCTCTCTCAAAAATAAATAATTAAAAGAGAATTTTAAATCTTTTCTGGGCTGTTACTAGTATCAATCATAATTGACTTCCTGAACCTAAATCCAAGGCTTTACATTATCTTTAATGATGATCATTTCGTTTAGCTTTTCGGTTTTTAATTTTTTTAATGTTTATTTATTTTTGAGAGACAGAGAGACAGAGTGTGAGCAGGGGAGGGACAGAGAGAGAGGAGGACACAGAAACCAAAGCAGGTTCCAGGCTCTGAGCTGTCAGCACAGAGCATGACGCGGGGCTCAAACCCACGAACCATGAGATCATGACCTGAGCTGAAGTCGGACGCTCTACTGACTGAGCCACCCAGGCGCCCCACCTTGTTTAGCTTTAATCCAATGTGTCAGTAATTTCTCAACATCTTATGCCATTCACAGATGTGTTATATGCTAATCACATCAATGATCTAAGGCATTGTTAAGATAGATGAATAAGTCACGGCAACGACAGAGCCCAGTGACTCACCTCTAGAACTTAACCCCACCTTCACCTTGATCATTAATCAACATATCTTAATATGGGGGCTCAATCCATTCTGAATCCTCCATATTATACTACCATTCACATTATATTTCTACAACTCTCCTTCAAAGACTTTATATTGCCTGATACCTTACTGAAGTTGAGATATACTACATATTCTGTTATCACTTTTATTGCTTAAAAATGGATGTAATGCTAAGTGAAATAAGTCACTCAGAGAAAAAGACAAATGCCACCTGATTTCACTCATATGTGGAATTTAAGAAATAAATCAAATGAGCAAAGGGGGGAAAAAGAGAGAGAGAGAGACAAACCAAGAAACAGACTCTAAACCATAGAGAATAAACTGATGGTTACCAGAGGGGCAATGGGTGGGGCATGGGTGACATATGTGAAGGGAATTAAGAGCACACTTCCCATGGCGAGCCCTGAGTAATGTCTCAAACTGCTGCATTGGACACCCGAAACTAATATAACACTGCGTGCTAACTCTACTGGAATTAAAATTAAAAACATAAAGGAATGATTTACATTTTCCGATGCAAAAAATAAAGGGAATATTTCCCCCTCAGTTTGTAAAAACGTTTTATTTCTGTGAAAAACTGCTATGGTAATCATTTATTTCAGTCACGTGGGTCTCTCCACAATAGCTTGTGTAACGATAGTCCAGACTTTACATGGGGCTTAATAAGGGCTGGGATACTACTCCGTTCATCTCTCCCACCCCGGTACACAGCACAGCTTCCTCACTGGAAGTGCTGATAGGTGAAGATAGGAGAGCCAAGTGATTAATGTCCTGAAATCTGGAATCAAAGATGCATCGAATCCTGGATGCGCCACCACGGCGATGCACATGGTTTCATCTTAAATTTCACTTTCTTAAGATAGAGGATACAAATTCAGTTTCGCTATTAGAATTTAGTGAAATAACACACATATAATTCCTAGCATAGAAGTTGGAACAAAGAAGGTGCTCAAATATTACTGTTTTTATTATTATTATTATTATTTGATCATGCGATTACTTTGTGTTGATTCAAATTGAAAACACTTAGTAAAAAGGGTTGGTCATGATGTCCACGACAATACCTTAATTCTTTCTTGGGTAAATATATATTTATTCAAAAGGGGATATAAAAATGTATCGGTCTTGCTAATGAACAGCTAACTGTGGATGTTGCTGTGGGAAACTACAAAAGGAATCACGTAGAAGCTCTGTATTGAGTCGACATTGTCTCCTCTGAATTGCAGAATCTTGTGTTTCCAGAGAAGTATTGCTCAACAAGGAAGTAACCAACAAGAAACTTGAACTGTTGCAAAACATAGACCGATGTGACCTGGACCAATCACCTTCTTTGCCGGTAGAGTCGGGTTGACTGGGATATCATCATTTCTGTCAGGGCAGTGCCAGGATTCGGCTACCAGGCAGAACTGTCAAGCAGGAGTTCCTCTACTTGATACGTCTCACAAATATTAATTCAGTTCTATGTACTTTTTTGTATGCAACTTCTCTCCCAATAGATTTGGAGGCACAATTTATGCATGCTTATAAATCCATGACAACAATCAAATGCCTTCCTGGAGCATCGTCTGCTTATTGAGAGCCTTCAAAAATATAAATTGGGGTCTCACCATCAGCCAGGGAGGTAGGCAGGGCAAGCATAGTGCTGTTAACCTCAAAAATAAAACCATCAGTGATTTTAATGGGTTTATTCTGGAATAACAGAAAATCGCAACTCGGGCATGCAAGGCATGCCAGGTACGGCAAAACCAGAGGCAAGTCTAGGGAACAAAGGAGAGGAAATCTTTTTTACGGAGGAAAGTAGGGTGGGGATACTCCAAACAAAAGGTCCATTGGAGTAAACTGGGAGCTGGAAGTATAGTGGTTTTTTTAATTGGTGGAGTTGGGACAGTCTCTCATTGGCCGGGCTGCTGCAGGAGGAGGAGAAATCTTTCTTCCTCCAGCCAGGGTGGCTAAGTGTAGACTTCTTCCTGTCGAGAACATACAAGATGAGTCTTTAACTGGTGGGGTCGGCGAAGTGCTTCCAGGGGTGGTAGGGCATGAGCGCTCTCTCTGCTCGCCTCCCAACTCCATTTTAGATGAGGCTTCCTTTATTCAGTTTCGTACTACTTTGCACTTTTCAGATGAATGGAGATAAACGAACATTAAACGCCATGTCCAAAATCACAACGCTGGTTCTCTAAGTTCCTCAGAGATTGACAATCAGTGCGAGGTTCTTTCTATCACCCCGTTGGTCTTTTATTTTAGCAAACTGTTTCAGCTCAAAACTGGTGCGTACCCATATTTGTGGAGGCTGGTCTCTTTCCTCTCCACTTATTTTCTTTTTCATGCTCTTCCTGCTTCCTGATATACCAATAGTATCCACTCTTGACAAGGAGTGAAGAGAGAATCTGATAGGTTCCTATGTAATAAATGGGAAACACAGGGAGAGGTCGAGGTGTGACTCAAAGGACCAGATTGCTAAATGGCCAATGAAACCTGGTAACATGCTCCTGTGATAGTTCAGATTCCTGTATCATGGTATTGGAGATTGGTTTCAGTCCTCACAGCAGGCTCCCCACCCTTACATCCTGAACTGTGCACTAAGGTGGCCCTGCATTAATATAGAGGAACTATTTTGGGTCCCATTCATAAACTATGGCAGTGATTGATTGATTGATAGATTGATTATAGTGGAATTTCTAGCATGGTTTGGAAGAATATTTCTAGGAAGCCAGCTAGTGTAAGAAGAAATGAGGGCGTTTTCCTAATTCTCCTTAACTTGTAACCAAAGTCGATGTCTGTCATACCTATGGGAAATCAGAATGATAGGAGGTCGTAGAGTTTAAGAATAAATGACCAGGGAATAATTTCCATGCGGGTTAAGGTCACTTGGCCAATCTACAAGCAAACACTCTCAGCTCCACATTTCTGGATACAAGGCTCATGCACACAAGGGAGGTCCACCTCGTATCCAAACTATACATATTGCTGATTTTTAAAACAGAACAGAATTCGTGTAAAATAGCCGATATCCTGGAGCCTGCAAATCAATAGGTAATATAGATTGAGGCCAGAAAAATGAAGGCTCAGAGATTGCTTCCTAAGGAAAAATTACTTCTTGTTATCAGAGGACAGTTCTCCTGAAATAGATTGCCACGCCGGGTACAGAGAGCTGTCTGCTTTTCTTCTTCTTGTTCCACTTTGTCCTTGGAAACGATGGGTCCCTCACAGGTGCAAATATCCAGGGCCGCCCTGCACAATGGGCTCTCATAAGTCAGAGCCACGAATCTGGACCAGGTACAGGGATCTTGTTCTGGTTGGGGAAGGGGTAGTGGGAGGGGAGGGCACTCCAGGAGCTCTAATTCCTTGGGCCCAGCAGCACCATCGATGGCCTGAAAGTCTCTTGGTGCGTCTGGACTGCTGGGTCCCTGTTGGACATTCTTGGAGTATTATTCCTGGCGCCAATTTGCATCCTCCTGATTGATTTGGAGATCTCCAAAAATGATGTAGCAATAACAAAAATAGCCTGAGATTGCTGCCCGTGTCATCTACTCTCCAATCGGGCAAGGAGGAGGGATAGTTCTTCTCCTCACTCAGTAGTCCCACCTGGTCCTTGGCAGAGTTGTTCGGTGACTTAACCCCAGTAACTGGCCTGCTGGTCAGGAGGGGATAAGAGAGACATCCTGAATAAAGTGCATAACGTCTTGCAGAAGAGAGGCCTCTGCACTAAATTCAAACACTCTGGGTGTGTGTGTGTGTGTGTGTGTGTGTGTGTGTGTGTGTGTGTGTGTGTGTGTGTCTAGCCCTTAACAGAGCAGAGGAGTGAGCCCTTCGTGCGGAGGACTCGGGGTAATCTGGAGATATAAAATTCTCACAGGGACATCGACACAGACGTACTTCTCCCTTGTGCCAGGGGCCCAACCGCCCAACCTTAGCACAGCAGACCTGCCTCAACTGCTATTACCGCTAACTCCTGTCCTTGGTCCTCTTTTTGAACACTTCCCTTCCCATTTGAAAGCCTCTCTGGGTGTTTCTTGGGAGGCCCTCTGACCTTCTCGCTCAGCATTTAACTGCTGATTTATCTCAGCTTTTTGCTACCTTTTTTCCAGGGCACTTGTAAAACTCAACAGCCAGGTAATTCACTGTCCTCATGATTACCGTTTCCCTCTTATTTCCACCTACCACGGGCAGCGTCCTCACGGGCAGCCAGGAGATGGCGGTCAGCTCCAAAATCCCATCTCGGTGTTGTGCTTGTCGACCAGTCTTGGCACGAACTGTCATGGGTTGGCATCGCCGGATGCAGATCCTGAGAAGGAGCTTAATGAATGCTCTTGAGATCAACGCCTGTGAAAGAAAGCAGGCTTAGACGTAGGAAGAAGTTGAATTTCCATGACCCATGGGAAGTTCTGGTATGGAGATGGCTCCTCAGGTCCAAGTCAGAGGTTAAGGGAACAGATCTTTAATACCTTCTGGAATGGTAAGTCAATAGATGAAAGCTGTCCCAGAAGAGTCACGACCTGAGTGCAGTTTTCTTCCAACACAGTAAAAGGTCACCAGCTAAGTGCTATCATTTGACTACTGGGAGAATAAGTCCTCGTTCTGAAGAATCCGGGTGGCACATGACAGCATACGCCAAATACAAAGCACCTGATTTAATCACTATAAAAACATGCTGCAGCTTTTATAACTGTTGCCATGTTACTCGTAAGGAAATGGAAGCACAGAAAAGCTAAATAGCTATTATCTCAAAGACAAAGCTTTGCAGGCCATACTATCTCTGAAAGAACTACTTGATTCTGCTATTGTAACACAAAAGCAGCCACAGGTAAAACCTGAAAAAATGCATGTGGCTATGTTCCAATAAAACTTTATTTACAAAAACAGGTGGTGGTCTGGATTTGGCTCACGGACCATAGTATTCAGACCCCTGGTTTCGAGGGTACAACTAGAGCAAGGCCTTGAAGAACGAGTAAGGTTTTTTTTTTTAGAGTAGTAGAGAAAGGACACTGTGGCAAAGGGAGATTGTGTGGTGTGATTAGGAATTTTAAGTAGATAGCAAAACTACAGTCAGTACAGAGCTGGTGAAGCAGGGGTGTGGCGGGACGGGGTTACAGCGTTAGGACCCTGGTTACGAGTGGGGATGGGAGGTGAGGATGGCAGATGAAACAATTGGTAAACCTCTGAGTGTTTACCCATATTAAAGAACAAAAATTCAACAGAGGCAATTTAAAGATCTAATTGACTTTATTCAACAATTGATGAATCAGGCAGCGTTTCTTCAACAAACAAAAGGGTTAAAGGAGTTGTACAAAAGGGAAGACTTTTAAAGGCAGAAACTGGGTGGGACAAGGAAGTTACTGGTAAAGAAAAAGATTGTTTCAGGCAAGGTCACTTCCTAGAGGGAATTATCATACAGGTTACCTCTTGTACTGATCAGGAAAATTCCAGGCTGAACGGCTTAAAAGTCCACTCATGGAAGAGGCTAACTGCCCTCAGGTTCGGTATTAAGTTTTGGTAGGACTAAACATAAGTGACTCCATTTTGGCGTGGGGTTTCTTTTTAACACTTAGGTACTTTTTTAACTGCCTAGAACATTGCCTCGTGTCCTTTGACTAATTAAATTCTACAGACCCTTCACAACTCAACTCAAGCAAGAAACATTTTCACAGTAAAGCCTTCAAGGCCCTGAGGCTGAATTGAATGCCTGCTTTGTTATTCCTATAACCCTTTAGGACCTGTCATCACATAAAACCATACATAAGCATCTGCTCACATATATCTTTCTCATTATAGGAGTGATTTTCTAGATTGGCTGTACATTTGGAATTAGAGCTTGGAGATACACACACACACACATACACACACACACACTCTCTCTCTCTCTATATATATATGTATATATATATTTAAGTTGTTTAATTTTGAGAGACAGTGTGTGTGTGTGCATGTGAGCAGAGGAGGCGGCAGAGAGAGTGGGAGAGAGTTGGGTACTCATATGTTTTAAAAGCTCTCCCATGATTCTAAACTGCAGCCAGGATTGAGAATAACTGCACTATACTGTGAGTTCCTCCAGAGCAAATATCTCCTCTAACTTGTCCTTTATCTCTAGCAACTAGCACATAGTCCGTGCTCGATAATGCTGATGAATTAGGCAATAAAGGGAAATTCAAGAATGCCATAATAAGGAGTTCAGACTCAAGGTGTAGAGACAGTTTTCAGCCTTCCTTGACCACCCTCAATAGACCTGTATTCTATTTCTGTGGATCGCTGGTTAGAATATGCAATACTGTATTGCTTCCGAGACGGTCTCCTCTATTGGCCTGTGGCTTCTTGAGGGCAGGGGCTGTGAGCTATTCACCTTATGTCCTCTGGGTTGGGCCCTGTGTTTATCTCAGCACAGGTGCTCAATAAATGTAGAATGAAACAAAACGAGATTGCCCCATTCTTATAAGTTATCCATTAACCAGAATCTCCAGGTCTTAGTACCATTATCTTCCCATGGCTCTGTTTTCCCCCTCATGTACTTGATGACGTGGAGGCTTTGTGCTTTAAAAAAAAAATTAAAAAATATAAAAAATAAAAAGCTGATGTCATTGAAGTAGGAAAACAAAATCTACAAAAAAAAAAAAAAAAAGCCTGGCATGAGAGCTGCCAACCAATTCTAGAAGAACTGCAGACATGGAGGTGTTTGTCATGGTCCTCCGTGCACCTTATGACCTTCCACTGGGGTTCCTCTCAAGTCCACTTGCCCCTACTGATGGCTCATTCTCAAAAAAGCGCCCCTTTCCCCTCTCCCTCTCTCTCACGCCAGAATTCCCTTACCCTTCCTTGGGTAATGGGAGAAAAATAAGCTGTACTTAATCGTTTAACAAACTTTGGACAAGGGTTAAGAAAGCAAGTGTGCATTTTGCCCTTGGCCTCTACCCAATTACCTGTGTTCAGCACTGTAGTTCTCAGGTTCTTCTTACGTAAAGTCCTTAATCATCGTTTTCTGCAAATCGAGCATTGGACCTCACCAAAAAATTACTCGTTCAAGTGCACTAAGGTCTGAATATTAGGTAGGTTTAAAGCTCCTGGGGGTATCTGTTTTTTAAAACAGCGCTTACCTATATAAAGAAGCCATTAAATGGCCCTGAGAGAGATGTATATGGGATTTGCACCCCCCCCCACATCCCACCCACATCCCCCATTTATTTCAGCTTACATTAACATATCACCTTTATTCTCTCACTAGATGAATAAAAGAAAATTACTTGGCTTTTTATTTCAGAAAAATGAATGATTCCTAATGTGAAAGTAGGATTCCAATAAGGGCCTTCTATGTCTGTGTGCTGTAGGGATTGGTGTTTAGCTCTTTGTCTTAGTGCCTGTTCAGTGCGCTGCCCTGGGGAAGGTGTCAGAGGCCAGGGGAAATACTTCTACTGTCATCCAGCGTTTTCCACCAGGCACAAGTCAGGAGATTCCCAGGGGGAGGAAAGGCTCTGGCTCAGGAATTCGCCTCTTCCCATCTTGGTAGCAAAAGTCCTGGCCCCAGGCTGACAGAACCTGGGACCTTTAAACAGTCAGCTCGTTCTGCTAGCTCTCCTGCCCTGCCTTCGCGTTTACCAAGGAGTCCTCTGAGGAACACTTAGCTTCTCATATAGATTCCACTTAGCAGGGATTCTTCTTGGCAGTCACATTTCTCACTGTCGCTCTTTAACTCTAGCATTTCGGGTTTTACACGGAGTCTGTTGTGAGCTCAGTGAGCATTAATCTATCTCCCTATATCTGGAACGTTCTGGGACTCTACCAATAGTTGGAGCTATAAGATTGAAGGCCAGAATACAGGAGGTGCCCTGAGCTCTGAGTGTGTCCCAACCAGCACACTTTCTTCAGAGATTCCCTAACCTCATCCTATGTGCTACTACATCCTACCTTGGTCCAGAAACCAAGTTAGGATGAGCTGTGGACACAGCCGGAGGATACGCGAGGGTCTGGAGGTAAAGCGAGGAAAATACGCTCAGTGTGCCATGATCAAAATGGCAGGAACGAAGCAGTCAGTGGAGACTCCAGACTCGCCTGGTTTATTCTCTGGCTTACTCAGGGGAAGAGGCTGCAGGCCTACTCTTTCAAAACCTTGCCTCGGGGCGCCTGGGTGGCTCGGTTGGTTGGGCGGCCGACTTCGGCTCAGGTCATGATCTCGAGGTCTGTGAGTTCGAGCCCCACGTCGGGCTCTGTGCTGACAGCTCGGAGCCTGGAGCCTGCTTCGGATTCTGTGTCTCCCTCTCTCTCTGCCCTCCTCCTGCTCACACTCTGTCTCTATGTCTCAAAAATAAATAAACATTAAAAAAAAATTAAAAAAAAAAAAACAGAACAAAACCTTGCCTCATTTCTTAATCAAAAAGAAAGCTAAATCGGTGTAATTTTATTTCATCTCTCATTGCCGGGCGAGGACATACATCAGACCCCCTAAATGAAACTCCGATGAGATCTCACCCAATCTGAGGAGCGAAACTGTATTGCTTTGCTTGTATTGTTGTTCATTATTATTTTTTTTTTCACCGTGTATTGCATTCTAAAAATAAGCTAGGTGCTAGGCAAAAAACTGAATCAGGCTCAAGCCCTGCCTAAATAAAGATGCTGGCTGCCAGCCTGTCTCACAGGAATCCTATGAGGGTTTTGAGCTGGTGAAGAACTCCCACAGAGAGTTGTCAAGATGCTAATGCAAATTACCAATCCACTGTAATCATATCAACATTGTGTGTGCATCAATCTTCCACTGTTATGAAGATCATGGATACACAATGCCTAGTGCATGGCAAGTACTCAAAAATGACAGTCATTGTTTTTAAATTATTTTCACTCTTACAACTACAGTTAGAAGAGAGAGCGCCCATGTAAAGCAGATTTTCCAGAAGAATGATAATAAAGTCATCTAACACACTCCCCCCCCACCACACCACCACTCCAGTGTTTGAAGGCCTTGTTTAAGAGAACTTCAAATGGTGAATGAATACATTTGCCATTTCCCATTCACTTAATATAGAGATCTCTTTGCAAATACATCAGAAATAATATGGTGGTAACAGGCACGTATAGAAGAAGTCATAAACCCTCATTTATTGTACCTTTTCCTTTCCATGCCAATTACATTCATCTCCTGATATGAATTGATTTTCCATTTATCAGAAGTCCCTTTTCTGTAGGGATGTGGATAACTAATGACAAAAAAATACTAACAAGTTCTTAAATATCTCTTTTCAGTCCCTTGCACACCCAATTCCTATCTTGTTCTAACTGGGCAAGCAGATGTGGTCAGACTCAAAGATGAGATGGCATTTGCCTGTCACTATGGGCATAACAATTACTTAACATCTGGCGAGTTTGTGAGTCACCAACATTTTTTAGACATCCCAGCATAGTGACTAGAGTATATAGCAGATGCTCAAAAATGTTTGTTGGATGGAAGGATGGATGGATAGATGGATGGATGGATGGATAGATGGATAGACGTATGGATAGATGGACGGATGGATGGACTGATTAATGGATAAACAAACTAGGTACCAAGGTTAGAATACAAATTATATATTTATATTAAATTATAAACTTACATTATATATATATAATTTTCCTCTAAGTAACTGTTGAAGTAGGATAGGGACACAGTTAGAAGTTTCTAGGGTCTAGGAAACATGAGAATAAAGTCCATTCATTCTTAGAAGCCAGAGAAACCTAAGTGCTCTGAATCCAAGACGTTACCCTACCTTGAAATATCTCTCCCACCTTCACCCCAAGCAACCCTAATGTTCATAATTCTGCCGTCACCTGCTGCTGAATCCTGTTGTTGAATGTGTTGATAAACATCTTCATCATGGTCTGACGAATGTATTCTTTTAATATTCTGATAACAGAATGCTATATAATTGCTCTCCTTTGTAACTCTAAATATGTTATCCTATACATACAAAAATATTATTTTAAGGAAGAGTCCTTAGACTTCTCATAGGCCACCAAGAGTCTATGGAACAAAAACCATTAGAAACCACTGCTTGAGGGGTTGGCTCAGTCTGCTGAGCATCAAATTTAGGCCCAGGTCATATTTGGTGGGTTTGAGCACCAGAATGGGGCTCTATTCTGACAGCTCAGATCCTGGAGCCTGCTCCGAATTCTGTGTCTCCCTCTTTCTCTCTGCCCCTCCCCTACTCGTACTCTGTCTTTCTCTCTTTCTCAAAAATAAATAAGCCTAAAAGAAAGAAAGAAAGAAAGGAAGAAAGGAAGAAAGAAAGAAGGAAAGAAGGAAGGAAGGAAGGAAGGAAGGAGAGAAAGAAAGAAAGAAAGAAAGAAAGAAAGAAAGAAAGAAAGAAAGAAAGAAAGAGAGAGAGAGAGAAGGAAAGAAGAAAAGAAAGAAACCACTGCTTGAAAGACAAGACCCTAATTTGCACACCTCATTTCCTCTCTCATCCAAATGGCAGAACTTCGTCACATGGGCACACCTCCCTGCAAAGAAGATTGATAGATGTAATCATTAATGATGAGTTCTTTGAGTGCTGCCTCTCCAATTATCCAGGATTGAAACACAGACTCTTTCAGTGCTGAGATAGTACTGAAAATGGTTTTCATTTGCTCTAAAGAAGGTCAGGACTATTTTATTATATTGATTTTATTACATTGGTATATCAAATGATTAAAACCCTGCTCGTCAGTGGTTTCCAAATAAGACTGATTACCAGAATCAGCTGACCACTTTAACATACACATATTCCTGGCCTCCATCCCCAGAGACTCTGGTTCAGTAAGCCTGGGGAGAAATCCACATACATACATTTTAAATTTTCTGTAGTAATTCTGATGGTCGCCAGATTTGAGAAACACTACTCAATTATTATTTACTGAGTACTAATCTGCCTAATGCAACCAGTCCCTCTTAGTGAATAATTTATACTAATTGCTTTGAGCGATACCACTAATGAATAGTAATATGTGTAAAATTTTGTGAAAATTCGAGTTTTCTTTTCTGTTTTTCAAGTTTCATTTTTCCTCTCTCCCTTCCTCTATTTTATTTCTCTCTCTCTCCCTCTCTTTTTCTCTCTCTCTCCCCTTTATAGTTTTTGCTCCACAACAAATAGGATATTGGATTATTAAAATAAGGAACATAACATCATTTTCTCATTTAATGAGATGACAGGTGGCTTGCATAAGACTTATGAAAAATACCCTGCAACGGTATAATCTTATTTCTATATATCTTTATTTTATAATTTCTCTTAAAAAGAGAAAAAATATGTATGTGTATGTTTGTGTGTGTGGTCAGTAAGTACAGGTAAGGAAATAGAGGCCCAGAGAGATGAGAGCCCAGAGGTACACGGTTCCAGGCGGTGGTGAATAATTTATACTAGTTATACGAGGGTTCAAGCCCAGGGATCTGAGTCTAGATAGGATGTCCTCAGTACATCTCTACTCTACTTCCGGGCCTGTGGGGCATGTGAAGTCAGACGTGACTAGACCACAGATACTCAGGTCTGAAGGTCACGATAGAGACCTGGGCTCCAGACAGAAGTGTGAGATTTATCAGCGCTTAGAGGTAAAGCCATGGGGTGGATGAAATCCCCAAGATAGTATTCATGATGAAAGTATTTGTATTTGTAATAAGAAGAAGACAGATTGGAGGGATGTCAACACATACGGGACAGACAGAGAAAAAAGAAGCAACTCAAGACCCCAAAGACCAATCAAATGGGAGAAAAACTAGCCAAGCGGGTGTTTTATGAAAGTCCATGGAAACAAATGTTGCGAGGAGAGAGCTTCCAACAGATTCAAAAGCTGTTGCAAGTTAAGTCCTGCAGGCGACTCAGAAGAGTCTTGGGCTTTAGAAACAAGAAGGTAATGGACAGCGTTGCCTGGAGTGCTGTCGGCGATGTCAGGCACAGGCTGCGGCGGGTTGAGCAGTGGGAAGTGGAGATGGCGAGTGAACACAAGTCTTTCAGGAAATTCCCTTATGATGAGATAGAAATTAGGTCCCAAAGAAGGGTTTTCAGAGATGAACAAGCACAGAGTGACAAAGTGGTCAAGATACAACCTTGTAATCAGACAGAATTCAGTTCGACTCCCGTATCTACCACATCCTTGTTGCCTGATCTTAGCTGGTGCTTAAGCCTCCTAAGCTTCAGTTCCCTCACCTGCATAATATGGAAGACAGCACTGAACTTAACGAGAGGTGGAAAGAAGTAAGTTAACAGACTGAACAGCCTCTGGCTCCAAGCCCGATACAGACTAAACGCTTAATAGGTGAGAATTGCCATTTCGTCGATGCTCTTCATATACCATCCAAGAGGGTACTGAAATGCCCATGGTGGAAGTCAGAGGCTGAAGACACAGGAAAGGGGCCTAATGTCTAGAGTAGCATGTATGGGAATGCCAGGGAAGATGAAATCCAAAGCACAGGTAGAGGAATTAACCATAGAAAGGAGAGTAAATTGGCAGGTGCTAGGGTAGGTAAGTTTGCAGGCTAAGTGGCACCAAGTAGAGTCACTTTCTGTCTTGTCTTTTCTATTTTTCTGAATGATTCAAGTGTTGAGGTCATCATTCCATCAAGGGACAGGGGGTAGAAGCATAGTTTTGATAAAACAAAATAAAATTTTTTAATATCCACCTTGAAGAACCCAAGGAACTACCTGGAGGCTGCGGATAAACATGGTGGACCTTCTAAAACCACGGAATTTGAACCATGTCTTAGGGACAGTGGGTTTATGGCCAATCCTGTGTGCGTCAAATGTGTCATGTAAAAAATGCCATGCGTTGTGTTTTCTGAATCATTTGCTTTCTCACCGACAATGAGGACTGATGGAAAACAAGAAAAGACCCCACTGCTTGTAAGCAGCCTCTAATCTCATTCAGTTGCATAAAGATGCCATTTTGCTTAGAGTCTCTTTTAAAAAACACCGCACATCTTCGAGAAAAGTATTGCTGTTGCTCATAATTATTGACATGACTCATACACCCTATTGATAAGTATGCTGGCACTGCTCTTTAAATGGCACCGGCAAAGAGAGAGAAGCAGGCAAGCAGCTTTTTAAAACATTAAGTTGCTGTTCTTGCATAAGAAATCTATGACGTTGAAGCTTAACTCCAAATACAATAGATTAAATTTGGAGGGTCAGAACTAGAGGATGTGATTCTACAACTTACACAGAAATCTGTGACTCTTTTCGGTAACCTTTAAAATATCAGTTAGAAACATGCATCTTTGCTGGAAGAATCACAGTGGGAAAACATCCCACAGTCTGTCACAAAAATACCAGCTAATGGGTTCTTTATGTTTTAGTTTGGTCGATAAAGAATATATATTTATCAAGCCACCATTATCAAAATAAAATAATGACAGGTGATTGGGAGTAATCAAATGGATATTTTTTTCCAAATCGCTCACTTAAACAAAAGAACATTTATTCTTCTCTTCCTTATTACAAAAACAATACATGTTAAGTATAAAAAAAGCATTAGAAAGAAACAGCTGTATTCCCCTCATAATGAAATAACCACTGTTCACATTTTCTTGTATGTATTTTCAGCATTTTTCTAAGCATTTGCATGTATCTGTGGTGTTAGCAAAAGAAATCACGCTATTCTGAAATTTTGCTTGGTTTGATAATATACATTTATGAATGTATGCAATGTTATTAAATAATCTTCAGTAGTGTTTTTTTGCTGTTGTTGTTAGCGGTTGTCTTCCGAATGTGCTAACATTTAGAATACTAGTCCCTTATTGCTAAACATTATTTCTCCACAAACTTTTTTTTTCTTGTTGATGCTATTAACTACAACAGAATAAACATCTTTCTAGTTAATTCTTGGTATATAACTTATTTCTTTCATATATATTCCTAAGGGCTTCAAAGTCAGGTTAAAAGCTATGCTTACTATTTAAAACATCTGTTTATGAATTCAACAGATGTTTCGTGATCATCGATAGATATTAGATACATATTTCCTGAATTATTAGCTAGAAGTCTAGACAACAGGAATACTCAGTAGAGCAGATACGGTTTCTACTCGCAAGGACCCTGAAGCCTCGCAAAGAGAGAAAATAAACAATCATTTGTAATATATTGTTAAAACGGCACTAGAAAAAATGCAGCAAGTAATCTATTTCCTCACACACACACTGACTCTTACTACTAAGCCTAAGGATGAAAAAATGTCAGTTTGAGGAGTGACAATGTTTCTCATGCTAATTTACGTTTCTTTGATTATTACTGAAGCTGAACATTTTTTAACATATTTATACTGTTCTGACATATTTTTGGGGAAAATGCTGCTTTAAAAAAACCTGTGCAACTCTTTGGCTTTTCTAATGCAGCTCCTAAAGCCTCATTTTTCGTTTTTATAAAATTTCTACAGCTCTTCAGAAATAAAGTTGAAATAATATTGTGATAAAAACTTATATTTATGGTATATGACTTTATAGAGTTTATTTATCTTTGGAACATCATAAGGAAGAATGAAGGAGAAATTTTTTTTAATGTTGATTTATTTTTGAGAGAGAGAAACAGCATGCGGGAGGGGGAGAGATGGAGAGAGAGGGAGACACAGAACCGGAAGCAGGCTCCAGGCTCTGAGCTGTCAGCACAGAGCCCGATGTGGGACTCGAACCCACAAACTGTGAGATCATGATATGAGCCGAAGTCAGTCGCTTAACCGACTGAGCCACCCAGGCACCCCAGAAGGAGATATTTTTAATTGTACATATAAATGCACGTTATCATAAATTATAAAGGTATTTGATGGTTCTAAAGAAGGGAATGAGGAATCAATTTCCCTCTCAATGCCTAAATTTATATTCTAAATATCTTTCTCCTATACGTATATTTTTATTTCTACTTATATAACCAGCATTTTGTTCAGTGGGAAGACCCCTAAGAACAGTCTGACATAGTGGACCTTAATGATCGTTTATTGACAACTACCATCTCCCCCCTTCTTATGTGTTTGCAGAATCCAATTTTGTTCTGTTTTCTCCTCCTGAGTGAAGATAACCCTTAACCCAGCTCAATGGTACACTCCTTTTGCTGTGGTGATTGGTTTGGGTCTCAGCATGTGACACATTTTTAGCCAATGAGCTGAAGAAGAAATCTGCTGTAACCTCTGAGAAAAACTTCCTCACTTTTACAAAAGACAAACACAGAGAGACCATCTCATATTGTCAAACGCTGTCGTGTCTGCTTAGGACCATGACTGCCACCTTGAAACCAAAGCTGCCGGAATGAGAATGGCCAAGCAGGAAATACAGGAAGATCTGGATCCTCAGTGACATCACCGAGCCCCTGAAAAAAATCAACAACGCTGCATGGGGGCCTTTCTTCACGACTTCCTCATAGGTGTCTTTATTGTTGAAGACATTCCATTTGAGTTTCCTGTTCCTTGTCGTCCACAATACACTGACTGCCATGCTTTGGTTCGAATATACAATGTAAACTTCAAGACTGTGAATTCACCTCTTTGAGTTCAGTTTCTTCATTGGGACAGAGAGAGAGTGAGAAAGAAGGGTGGAGAGAAAGGGAGAAAGAGTTGTTTTGTATTATCTCAAACCATTATTTTATAAAAGCAAAGTAATTTTAATATTAAAACATAGAAAAGATGTAATCTTAGGGGAAAATATTTGGAAGTTCAATGAACTAAACACTAAAAAAAAAACAACAGTATTCTATCTTTATCTTTCTCATTTCTTTGTGGAGTGAAAAATCCCTCTAGATTCTCATTGGGAAATCATTTGATAAGACAAGTCATATATTCATAAACTAAATAACGGTATATATAAATTTTTTGTTCTATTTAAGATAAGATTTCTGAAAAATCAGAGATCATGGAAAACAGGAAAGCTGAGGAATCTTAGTAGAGGCGTGAGGTCATTACCATGTGGTCAGTAGAAGTTAGATCAATTTCTGAAAAGAAAGGAGTAGATCATTCTAGGCAGTAAACCTCATGAACGAAAGCTCGCGGCCAGGAATAGTTACGGTGAATGAAAGGGCGTAGGGGAGCACTCCAGCCTGACGAGGACGGACATTTCATTTAGGGTGATGGATCCTAAAACCAGGACTAATGGACCTTCAGGACTGTATGTCTTCTCAGATGTCTTTGAGTTTTCAAAGACAATTATTATATTTAATGTTTTTGTTTTAGGGCTATTCTCAAGCATTCGCGTAAATATTCACAGATCATAAGGATGGCCACTTAAGCCTAGTCACTTCTGCAACATTACAGACCAATTTTGGTACTCATATGTGTGACCTGGTTCACGTGAGAACTTTTGGTTCACTAAAAAGAAGTATCACTTTTTTTTCATAACGAGGACTATTCTGTTATATATTTATTGTTTCCTTTTGCTTTTTTTTTTTTTTTAACACAGCTGGATTACATTTGCTAGACTCTCTTGGATTTGGATGTGGCCAGGTGACAAGTCTGGCCAAAAGAACGTGGCCACGAGTTATACGTACAATTTCCAAGTCGGACCCATGTAAGCGCACACCCCACGGCCCCTCCAGCACATGCAGTCTTTGTTCTTTTCCCCCATGTGTCAGCCGAACAGAAAGGCCACTAAGGACTAAAGGCGGGTAAATATGGAAGGCTGCCTGACCAGACTTTGACGTAAGTGAGAAGTGAACCTTTACTGGGTGCAGCCACTGAAAACTCAAGCCTTTCATGTTGTCAGAGCCAACGTTATCTTTAACTAGTACATAAACATTCTGCTTGAAGAGAGAAAAGTAGGTGGAAAATCAACCATCACATGGCATGGCAATAGTTTAGACTTGTTGAACCCAGCGAAACCTTCTTTCTGGAGTATGAGTTAGCAAGAATTCAACAACAGATTTGTAAAGCAATTAACGCATAATGAGAAAATTTTAGTTTCACATTCCTGTGATAATTCAGCTAGGTACTCTTTAATGTAGATTTCCAAAGAGGCAGAATGCTAACCTTATCTTCAAGAAAAATAACATAATTTATGGAGTTATAAATGACTCCATTAAAATTGGCATCTTGGGCGCCTGGGTGGCTCGGTCAGTGAAGCGTCCCACTCTTGGTTTTGACTCAGGTCAGGATCTCATGGTTTCGTGAGTTCAAGCCCCACTTCAAGCTCTGCACGGGCAGCGTGAAGCCTGCTTGGGATTCTCGCCCTCTCTCTCTCTCTCTCTCTCTGCCCCTTGCCTGCTCACACTGTCTCTGTCTCTCTCAAATATAAACATAAACTTTTTTTTAAAAAAGTTTTTAAAAAATTGGGATCTGAACATTTCTCATTCCTTGACATTATTAATAACATTCTGAACATTACATGCATGTGACTATCCTATTATTGCAGACTTATTACCTAGAGTAGTGCTTAGTAGATTTTTTTTTCAAATTGTTTTCAAAAGGTTTACTTAGTTTTGAGAGAGTCCAAGCGGGGAAGGGGCAGAGAGAGGAGGACAGAGGATCTGAAGTGGGCTCTGTGCAGGCAGTAGGGAGCCCAATGCGGGGCTTGAACTCGCACACTGCAAGATCATGACCTGAGTTGAAGTCAGACGCTCAACTGACTGAGTAACCCAGGTACCCCTAGACGCATATTTTTATTATTATTATTTTTTAATTTATTTTTGAAAGATAGGGAGACAGAGCATGAGCAGGGGAGGGGCAGAGAGAGAGGAGACACAGAATCCGAAGCAGGCTCCAGGCTCTGAGCTGTCAGCACAGAACCTGATGTGGGGCTCGAACCCACGGACTGCGAGATCATGACCTGAGCAGAAGCCGGACGTTCATCCGACTGAGCCACCCAGGCGCCCCTAGATGCATATTTTTAAAATGTTCTTTCTAGTACATTAAACTATATTTCTGAGTTTTTATTAATTCTGGCTGACCTCCCTCATAGCCAGCCCAAGTTTGTAAATCATGCACATTGAGAAGTCTGCATTCGAAATGTCCTTTATTTCGTGGGATGCTTGAGTAAGTCCTGTTGAATTGATATTCTACTAATACACCAGTAAGGGGCCAACCCATTCTCTCTTAATCTCAGTTCTACAGAAAAATAAATCCTACCATCACTGGACTGAAACTAATTAGAGATTTTTAGACATGGAGAGTTGTCTTAGCTGGAACAGGCAATCCTTTAAAGGAGTTTCTGTAGGCACTTAGACATCAGGAGGCATTGAAAATAAAGAAAATGCAAAAGAAAGGGACACACTGGCCCCTAGAGTGGTGCAGAACACCACAAGCTCTTGTCCATCTGGAACTTTCAGCTTTACATTCAAGGGACACAAGGCACTCTTTCTCAACCAGAGGGATAATCACGTATAATTTCTCATGGACAGCATGAGCGTCCTGATGCTTCGTCCTTTCAGGAGCTCACGCTGAAAAACCACATCAGTAAAAGGCTTTGTACCAGAAAAAGGCTATTAAGAAGTAGCAGGGGAGCCCTCTCCTTTGAAAAAGGGTGTTCAGAGCCATTCGAATGCACAGAACCGGTTAGCGGAGGGCACTGGACTTCTTACAGAGACAGCGAAGTGGAAGTCACACTGTGCCATAACGCATTTGTCCACCATGGAAACCGTCCCTCGGGGCTGGCTTCCAGCTCCCTGCAGCTTACTCCAAGCTGACCCCAGGCCAAACAACAGGAGGACTTTTTTATATTATTTCGAATTCGCCAAATGCAGGCAGCTTCCACTAGGGTCTCAAGGATCACCTGCCTCGTTGGGAATACTCGGCACAGGTGTGTAACTGGCAGCCTGTGGAGTGAGAGAGGTATCGGTCTCATCCCAGCTCAGCAACTAAGAAGCTCCGTGATGTTGGGTAACTTACTTAACCTTTCACTTGGCTTCAGTTTCCTTTCCCATAAAATGCAAATGAAAATGCCTACGTGGTAATTTGGGGGGTGGGGGGGTTAATTGTAATAACAAGAAAGAGCCAGAACATGGTGGGTACTCAGTAATTATTCATTTCTCTTCCTCCTGCTCCTCCTCCTTTCCCCACTCTGTTTCTCTCTCCCTCCCATTCTCCACCCCTTTCTTTTTCAGAATAAAACTGGTATATTTAGGCTAATTCATTGATCAATTTTGGGGTACCTACTATGTGCCAGGCACCCTGCTGGTAAGGTGTAGTCAAGGAGGGTTTTGTGCGAACAAATGTAGCATCAAGATTTATTGATGTTCTAGTGTTGTGTTATAACTTAATAGGCAAATTTAAACTACATCATGGCTTCTTGACTAAAGGCTCAAGAGTTGGATGTGAATTTCTACCCTGGAAAACTAATCCTCCTCTTCCTTGTTTGCTCTTCAAAATCCTGGCCCAGTGATGCAAAAACCTAGATTGTCTGAGAAGGAATGTGCTCCAAAGTTTGAAGGAGAGGAGAGTGTCCCAACTTTGGGAAAAGCTAGACTCCCCAAGCCTATGAGAGAGAGGGTGTTGTTCTACCAGTGGTGAGGATCTACTTTCCACTCTCACACAGCACCCCAAAGGTGAATGTCTCCTTACTGAGTATTACATCCTTGAAAGCCACAGCCATGTCCCAGGGACTAAATAGGACACAGAAAAAACAATATACTTTCCCTAGCAGGAGGAAAAGCTCCACGAAGATCTCAGCCAACTTCATGTGTTTCAATGCCTAGAAATAGATTAATTACTAGCATGCTCCTGGACCAGTCACTGTAAGAGAGATGGGATTGTCATAATTTTTTTGAATTATTTTTGTTTTTTTTTTTTAATTTTTTAATGTTTACTTTTTGTGTGTGTGTGAGAGAGAGAAAGCAGTGGAGGGCCAGAGAGAGACAGAGACACAGAATCTGAAGCAGGCTCCATGCTCTGAGCTGACAGCCCTATCTCTCTTACAGAGATAGATAGAATCTTTCATCTTCCAACATACTTTATTCTTACTTTGATCATTGCTATATGACTATATGATCCTTAGAGCAATGGCAACCATCTTGTGCTTGTGAGGGAAAAGCCAGGAGAATTGCACAGACATTCATTTGCTCATTCAACAAATATTGATTGAGCACTTACTACTGCTGGGTGTTCTAGGCTTTGGGGATACACGAGTAAATAAAACAGACAGTGTTACATTGTTCGTTCATCCAGAGCATATTATGAAGCTGAAAATATTAGCGTCACTATTAAGACACTATGAATTAAATATTGTGTTACTTGCAGCTCAAAGTATTCTAAGTGATATAAAAAGGTTCATTATTACTAATATTAAAAAGTGGATGAAACATATAAGCTGAATATAACTTCCTCTAATCCCCAACCCCAGGTATTTATTTGCATGTGTCACTCAGTATGCAGGACTTATACCCTATCCCACCCTCAAACGCATACACAAAAAGAAGGCAGGGAGGGTTTTCATGCTTATCTGGAATAGAGAAAAGAGTGATGTGGAACAGAAGGAGAAAAAGAGTCTGCTATCCACCCCAGCTCTCAGGGACTCCTTGTGGAGAAGCAGGGGTTACAAGCGAGCAAAAAAGCATTATGATCAAAGACTTTGAAGAAACTCTGCCTACCCAATAGCACTGGGCGCCATATTGTGACTTAGAGGGGAGAAGAACATGCCCCCGATCTCTGCACAGCACAGGGGGACAACTGGCAGGAAAATAGGGCAGCTGTGGAGCAGGAGCGCGGGAAGCCACATCCCCACTGAAGAGCCTCGCCCCGAGGGCTGTGCGGAAGAAGTGCACTACAGTGGCTAGCAGCGACAGACTTGAGTAATGACACAAAATTAGGACGTGTGTGGACTTACTTCTGAGTACAAGTGAGATACTCATGAAATTGCCAAAAAAATGGAGATGAGCCGCGGTCCTGACATACGTCAGAGAGGGCTGCGAGGAAGCTAAATTCAGGTCTTATTAATGCTCTTCATCTATGCCCACTGGTTGGATTGGTGAGCTAGGAGCATTCAGGTTACACTGCGATATTAAGATTAAAAGTTTATTTATTTTGAGAGAGAGAGAGAGTGCACATGTGCATGTGTGCGAGCAGGGGAGGGGCGAAGAGAGAGGGAAAGAAGGAATCCCAGGAAGGCCCTGTTCTGTCAGTACAGAGCTCACAAACCGGGAGATTGTGCCCTTGAGCCGAAATCAAGAGCCAGACTTTCAACCAACTGAGCCACCAGGTTCCCCCGCAATAATAAAATTAAGAAAAATGACTACAGCTTCTCTTTCCTTCATTATTTTCTAATTTACAGATAGCTTTTTTTCTGTCCCTTAATAGAAAACTCCCTTTTGACCCCCCAAAACCATAAATTAATTTATCACATTTTAGATCTTGAGACTCTCAATGAATTTCATCTTTTTCTTAGGGAACAGAAATAGAAGGTTTTCACTTGGAAGTATGGGACACAGCAAATTTATTTAAGGAGGATGCTCTGAAACACAGTTTCTTTGCGGTCAAAGACTTTTACAATTTGTTGACTTGGAGACCCCTTTGAAAATCTGAGGACACTCTAGGCTCCTCTGCAGATAAAGCCCATTGGCAAGCATACACTGGAAGCCTGTCCTTTCCCTCCAATCTTGGATCCTGTGGGATCCTAAGTTAAAAGCTTGTACTAGGTCTCAGCTTCTAGCACTTCTGTAGTTCCCTGTGGGAGTTAGAGTATAATGCTGCTAAAACGAAGTCCATGAATTTGGCCCGCCTCCCAGCCGGTTAGCATTATTGGAAGCCCCAGTACATCCCGGAACCTTGCCAAAATCCATCAAGTGTAGATGATTCAGTGCTGATGAATCATCTTTCCAAGTAGGTGTTCTTCCTGACACAGGTAATAATTTCATGTTCCACTGTGCCCAACGGAGAGCCTCCTCTCTCAACACAACTGTTCACTATTGTAGTGAAGGGTTGTAAAGACTGACACTTTGTACTCACAAAACAGTCCTCATAATAACTATCTAAATCAAAGGCACTTCATCAAACACTTTAGAAACAGTATCCCTTTCCATCCTTCCAGGAGGATAAGACTATAACTATTACTCCCATTTTAAGGTAAGAAAACTAAGGTTAAGTGTCATGACCAAGATCACACAAGTAATAAATAGTAAAACGCATATATACCCCAGTTTTATACTCTACACATTTGTGTCCTCCTCAAATTCATATATTGAAGTCCTAATTCCCAATGTGATGGTATTAGGAGGTGGGCCTTTGGGGGGGTAGCTAGGTTTGGATGAAGTCATGAGGGTATAGCCCCCGTGATGGGATCAGTGCCCTTATAAGAGGAAAAGGAGACATCAGAGTTTCTTCTCTCCCCACGAAGCATGTAGCAAGAAGGTGGCTGTCTGCAAGCCAGAAAGAGGGCCCTCACCGAAACCCACCCCTGCTGGCATCCTGATCTTGGACTTCCTGGCCTCCAGAACTATGAGAAATAAATGTTTGTTGTTTAAAGCCACCCAGTGTATGGGATTTTGTTACAGCCACCTGAGCTAAGACACCCAGGACGGTTGAGCCTGTGCTTTTCTCCTCTATGTTTTTGCATTCCAACTAATATGAACGTTACACTTTACAATAATCTTAGTCCCAAGTGTCAACCCCAAATTTAATGAGGTAACAAAAGCTCAACATAAACACTCTAAAATCTCCCGAAATAATTTCAATTGAAGAAGGTAGGCTTTTGAAAGACGATAATATGTACAAGCGTTGAAAAAAAGAAAAAAAAAAAGTCTTTTCACTTAATTGTTAAAATCCTCCAATCTATATCCTGCCCACATAATTCTCAACTAATAATAGCCTATTTCACTCAGTGTCAGTAAGGAATACAAAATGCTGTAATTCACATGTGTGTTACTTTGTTGTACATGCCTGCAAACTATAATTAGCAGATATCTTCTTCAAACATCAAGTCAAACATTTTTGAGAGTTTTTTTGCTTATAGAAAATTCAGTTGCAAAGAGCCTAGAAAAACATTTTTGTTAAAAAAAGAAGGGCAAGAAAAACAAACCCTGTTCTTTCTTCCATCACGATTTGACGTTGTAGCTACCATCACATTTGCTAACTCTTTTTAAATCATGTCTGAAATCAGTGTGACTTGAAGCAAAGAATACACCCATCGTCATATGAACATCAAAGAAAACACATCAAAGAAGATGACAACAAGGAAGGGCCATATAAGAAGAGAACCAAAAGTGAATTTTGAAATTGGATTTAAAGGTATCTTACTTAGGATACTGGCGACCTTGGCAAGAGTCATTTTGTTATTGATGAATGTGGGAATACAACTGCAGCGGCTTTGAACAAACAATTATGGCACCTCCATTCAATGGACTGCTCTCCAGTGGTTACATGGATCGAGGTGCTAAATTAGCAACGCATCTATGAGAAAAGCAAGTCACCAAACAATAATAGTATGATTTCATATTTGTGACAGTAAAACTCTCGGTTATAGAAATGTATATAGGGGTGGCTTAGTTGGTTAAGTGTTCATCCAACTCTTGATTTTGGCTCAGGTCATGATCTCACAGTTCGTGAAATCAAGCCCTGCATTGGGCTCTGAACTCCCAAGGGCTTGCTTGGGATTCTATCTCTCCCTCTCTCTCTGTTCCTCCCCTGCTCATATGTGTGCTTGCTCATTCTCTCTCCCAAAATAAATAAATAAACATAAAAAATGTATGTAGGCATAGACATGGATATCCTTATTTTATTTGTGAATACATGAGAGAATTGTCTGAAATGGCACATCCTTGTGCCAGAGACTCGATTTCAGCCACAGCTGTGGTAGATGATGCCACACAGGCTCAGACACATGCTGATTAATGTCCCACCAGAAGAGCACGATTGTAGTCTTTCCATACTCTGTGTTGGGGACTTCTCAAAGGAGTCCACTGAGCCTCCTGAACAAGAGTCACCCAGAGGGACAAGTAAGCAAACACCCCTAGGAGCAATACTCAACCAATGGGGAATAAAGGCTAATGGATAAATGCCCCAGCCTACCTACTGCAGCCTTTAAATGGACAAGTTTGGGAGTCATTCTGTGTATTGTGTGTGTGGTAAAATATACATAATATAAATTTACCATTTTAACTATTTTTCAGTGTATGGTTCAGTGGCATTAAGTACATTCAACCAACCTGTCATGGAACCATCACCACTAACCGTTTCCAGAATGTTTTCACCATCCCTAATACCAACTTTGTTTTCATAACCCCCAAATCTCCATCTTCCCCTCCCCTCCCCTCAGCCCCTGGGAAGCTCTAGTCTTTCTTTCTCTATGAATTAGCCCATGCTAGGTACTTTATAAAAGTGGAATCATTTAATATTTGTTCTTTACTGTCCGGCTTATTTCATTTAGCATAATGTTTTCAAAGGTCATCCATGTAGTAGAAGAATTTCATTCCCTTTTTTAAAAATTTCGTATTTGAATAATTTTGTCTCTTTTTTGATATACAGTTGACATATAATGTTGTATAAGTTTACTGTGTGCAATGTGTTGAATGGATCCATTTACATATTGCGATGTGATTACTACCGTAGCAGTAGCAAGCATTTCCCTTATGTCGTGTAATTGTCATAATTTCTCTTTTGTGGTGAGAACATTTAAGATCTAGTCTCCAACCACTTTAAAGTATACTATGCAATTGTACGTAGAAGCTGCATGTCATCTATCCATTCATCTGTAGACATTTGTGCTGTTTCCACCTTTTAGCTATTTATTATGAACGTGGTGTACAACTATCTGTTTGAGTCCCTGCTTTCGATTCTTTGGAATATATACCTCTAAGTGGAAATGCTAGTTGTGTGGGAATGCTAAGTTTAACTTTTTGAGGAGCATCCAAACCATACACTTCTTTAGGTCCTGGTGGAATTGAACCTCAGGATCTTGATACTGTGCCTGGATACTGGCTCCTCCTTCTTTCCTGCCTGTCTCTCCCACTCCCCTGAACTTCCACGCAGAACACCAGCAGCAAAGTCTTGCAAGTCCTTGTTTCAGGCTCTGCTTTGCGGGGACCGGAACTAGGACAACACCTTGTCTAAGAGTGGTTACACCTGGGAGTTAAGAGTGGAGAAAGGGAGACGTTCCCTTTTTGAGCTGTTGTTCCTGTGTCACATTTGTCTTTTTGAATGTTTATTATTTAAAACTATTTTTTTAATGTTTATTCATTTTTGAAGGAGAAAAAGACAAAGCATGAGCAGGGGAGGGGCAGAGAGAGAGGGAGACACAGAATCTGAAGCAGGCTCCAGGCTCCGAGCTGTCAGCACAGAGCCCGATGCTGAGCTGTGAGATCATGACCTGAGCCAAAGTAGGATGCTTAACGGACTGAGTCCCTGTTGTTTTGTGTGTTTAATATCATAAATAAGAATCCAGAGTACAGAGTTCCTGTGTTCTTTGGGGACATATATAAATGACTCCTCCAAAACAAAACAAGCCAGGCTGATCATTCTTACGGCTTTGTGCCTATAGAGCAAGTGATAGGGCTTTAAATTAATTTTTTATAAAGTTTTTAAGTTCTCGATCTGAGATGATGCTTTAGTGCTAAAGGCTGGATCCCTGAGGACTCTGCCCGAACTCGTATCGAGATTTTCGGTATTGGGGCGCCTGGATGGCTCGGTCGGTTAAGCATCTGGCTCTTCATTTTGGCTCAGGTCTTGATCTCACGTTTCATGAGTTTGAGCTCCGCACTGGGCTCTGTGCTGGTGTACAGCCTGCTGGGGTTCTCTCTCTCCCTCTCTCTTTGCCTCTCTCCCACTCGCACTTCATCTCTCTCTCTCTATTTCAAAATAAATAAATAAACATAAAAAATAAAAAGGATTTGGGTATCAATGTTCTCACCTCCATACTTCTCCCGAGACTACGGTTTCTCCTCTTGTCCATCTTGACCCCTGTATTATGCTCTCCCGGCTTCGCTTCCTTTCCTACTTAGTAAGGCACCATGGGACTTTGTGTTACAACCATTATTATGCCATCTTTTTTTATTCCCTTGTTTGTACATTTCACTCACCCTCCGATTTCTAACCTGGATTCATCGGAACATCTGTCTCCAGGCCGCCGAGGACTGCCAGAGAAAATGACTTCATTTTCTTAACGGCACAGGAAGGGGGCAGCTCCCGGTTATGGCATGCAGTCTCAGCAGACCCTCACCACTCTTTAGCAACCCTATTCTGCCTTGACCTAGGCTTATCGCCCACTCCCCACTGCTCTCCCTGACCCACACTTTCACCAGATTTCTTTGATCCATGTTTCCCAAAGGCGATGGAAATTATTCTGTGTTAAATATGTTTTTTTTTATTTAAAAATAATCTATATCTGAACATGTCTTTGGAGACCTAAAATGTACCATGTGCTTACCAACTGCCCAGTACTGAGCTAAATAATACGGTAGCTACCATTTACTGAGCATTTATTATGAATGTGTCACACAGTAACTGGCGTCTACTAAGTACTCAATAAACGTTGGCTACAAAATGATGAGCCCAAACTCAGATGTTTATAGATACGGTGTCAGAAAGCAAAGCAATCAGTCCCACTCCAGAGCACATACCCTTACTCCCTACGTCTTCCCTTATGTCCTCCTACGTTTTGGCTTATAATCCTTACAATATCACCAACTATAAAAACTTTTTTTTTTTTTTTTGCACTACATAAGCAGATTCCAGATTTTGGGGGTGGGGGGATGAGGGGAACAAACAGGTAAGATAGCTAGGAAAATTCTGAAAAAGACAAATGATAAAGGCAAATTAAGGCTTATATTGTATGTCGAAAGACAGTATAAATTCTACAAGTACTTGAAACAGTTTGGTAACAGTGCCTGAATAGACAGATAAATGGAACAGAATGAAGAACCCAGAAATAGGCTGAGATACATATGGGAATTTCGAATACGATAAAGGTGGCAGTTAAATTCAGTGCAGAAAAGATGGATTATTCAATAAATAACAATAGCATAATACAACTGGTTAACCATCTGGCAAAAGTAAAATTGGATTCCTCCCTCATTTCTTATAAGAAAATAAATTCCAGACAGAAAAGAATTTAGCCTGAAAAATGAAATTATAAATGTACTAGAAGAAAATATGGGAGAACTTTTTTTATAAGAGTAGAGCAGACGTGACCTTACTAAGCAAGAAGCAAAATCTAGAGGATATTAATAAGCCTACTGATGTATTTAAGACATACAGATGAAACTTTTCAGCATGGAAAAAAAAATACTTAAAGGCATTTGAAAGTAACAGACCAGAGAAAAATACTTGCAGCACATTAGACAGGAAAGAGACTAATTTCTTAAAACCGAAAGAGATCACATCAATAAGAGAAAAATTCACTTTCCGATGGAAAAATGATTGGATAACATGAAGACAAGTCACAATACAAAAAATACAAATGGCTTTTGAAACTAATGAAAAGATGAAAATTGTACACGAAATGACATGGCAATATGTTACGCTTATGGGGGGTGAGGGGCAGTGTTATACAACACGAACAGGAAATTGTCTGGAAGTAGGCATTATAACACGTTTCGTTGAGGAAGTGTAATATAGAACAAACTGTTCAGAGGCAATTTGATGATACCTCTCCAGATCTAGACCCACAGTTCTAGGAAGAAATCCTACAGGTTTGTTCACACATGTGAGCAAATTTAGAATGATCGCCATTGTAGCATATTTACGGTAGGACCGACCAAAACATAATTAAATGCCACTGCTAGGATTTTACTTAGTGTATCACTTTAATGAGAAACTCTGCAGGCATTAAAAAGAGAGAAGACAAACCTACAATGACAGGTATGGAATGATCTCCTATAACTATTTTATACAGAAAAAAAAAATCATGAAACAAACAAACCAGAGACAATGAAGTGTAATTTGTAGGCTTCTACTTGTTAAAAGAAGAAAGAAAGAAAGAAAAAGAAAGAAAGAAAGAAAGAAAGAAAGAAAGAAAGAAAGAAAGAAAGAAAGAAAGAAAGAAAGGGAGAGAGGTGTGTATATGCGTCCATATAGGCTTATATATTTATATAGAATATAACGATAAGACTACACAAGAAACTAATAACAATGGTTGCCTATAAAGAGATGGGGTCAAAACAATGAGTTTTCTTCCCATTATCTATTCTCCAGTTACTCCTTAGGAATAAAATGCCTCATTTTAGCTAACTTCATGGCCAACCAGATGACACTAAAGATGACATTTTCTAGCTTTCTTTGCAAACAGGTGTGGCTCAATTATGGGCAACACTGTGGCCATAAGAGGGGTTGTGCTCCTCTCCTCTCTCACTTCTTCCTGCCAGCCAGACTACAGAACTGCTTCCTGGAACGTAAGCTGCTCACCCAGAGTATGAGAGAAAAGCCCCATTTTGAAAATAGCAAAGCAAAAGAAAAGAGTCTGGGTCCGTGAACACAGTGGCCTCATCACACCAGCCTGGAACTGCTTGCCTTTGACCTTTTGTTTTTGTGGGAGAGAAATAAGTTTTTATCATGTCGAAACCATTGGTCTGTGGAAGTTTGTGTCACTCATAGCTGAAGCTAACCACAACTGATTTGGGATATGGGGGGCCAGGTGACTTGGGAGTAGGAATGGGGGTAGACTTCTATTGCTGAGTCCATTGTACAGTTTAGAAATATACTAGAGTATGGACGGTAGCCTGAAAAGTCTTCATAAAGGACTCTATTTTCTCTTTTCTTCATCTCCTCCACACTTTGAATGACTGTGGGGGCACCTTCCTTCCTTAAGATTATTACAGCTTCAGGATATTTAATTTATTCAAAAAGCCTAAAAGCCCACATGATAGACCAAACAATTTCTTCCTGAGTATTCTGGCTGTGAGAATCTATGAAAATCAGAGGTGGGTGTGCGCGTGTGTGTCCTGTGTGAAGAAAGCAGAGGAGAATATTCCTTTTAGCACACCTCAATCTCAGCTGGGTTCTTCCTCATTATCGACTTTCCGAGGCTGAGCCTTTTTATACCACCATAAATTAGGTTGTTTGTTACTAGATCAATTCTTAGCTGGAGTCGTTCCAATGCCGTGCTAGAAGAAGAGCTATTTTATTTAATTTAGGATGCGCTGGCAAGACTGCCAAACGTCAACAAGAGCCCAGCAACGCTCTCAGGCAGAAGGAATGATACAGAGCAACGATGTCGACATCTTTGCTTTCAATTTTGATTTACGGATATTGTTTTAGGAGAGTCAAAGGAAAGAAGGTAAATTTGGGAATAGCAACAAGGATGTTGGGGAACAGGATGCCTCTCCCCTTTCCTGTGGTTAGAATGAATTCTCTTCCTCCTTCTGATTATATACTACTGGTGTCCAATCCTGGCTGAGCATAAGAATCATCCTGAGGGACTATTAAAATACAGAATCTCAGACTCCGTATCTCTAAAATTCTGGTGCAGGAGATCTGTTTAAACCTAAATCTCAATATCTTTAAAAAGTTGCTCAGGTGATTTTGGCAGCTGGATCCTAGTTCTACATTTAGGAAGACCTGCCATAGATTGATTCGATATTTTTAGATGCTCGGTATGTGTTGTCTCATCAGACACAAGGAGGTATGCTACAGGGCTCGTGGCTACAGGCTAGCGTACTGTATATGTCACTACTATTGCCTTTTCCACAAACTCGGGAACACTATGCTCACATCGCTTTCTTTACTTTTTTTTTTCCAATTAATTACTCTGTCATCAGTCCAGTATGTCCCTTGGAACTTCCTCTACCTGTATTGTCTAAGGAAGGTTATCCAAATTAAATGGAGGTGGTGGAATGCAGACAATAAATAGAAAAAGACAAAAACAGGAATTCCCGTCAATTGAATAGTGTCATGGCTTCTGGCATGGGGTCCTAGCTTTATATCGGTCCAACGAAGTTCAAGAGATTAACATCTATCTACTGCTGCTGAGATACTCTTGCTGACCTAGATGAAGGATAAAGTAGCTGTGCAGGGCTCCCCACACCCCTGTCCCCCAGTGAAGCCTAGAGGTACCGTTCATTTTATTCCACACCAAGGGCAGAACTTTGCAAGGAGTCCCCCTGGGGCAGCCAGTGAGGGGGCGTGGTCTATAAAATTTAAAACAATAATACAAATTATTAGAAGGCAGTCTTTTATTATTACTAATGGTGATTCTAAACAAAGTTGATGATAAAATATTCCTCCCTGAAAAAGTCTTTCTTAGAGTCTAAATTCTAAAAAAATTATGGTTCTCGAAATGTGGTCTTGGGTCACCTACTTCAGAATCATCCGGGAACTTGATAGGCAGATTCCCGGGGCTCACACCAGACCAATGAAATCACTTGGAAGCAGTATTTGCTCACCCACATTTTTAAGGAAGCACCTGTATTTGCATAACTGAAAGATCACTTTGCAATTCTTCAGGTGGCTTGGGGATTCTGCCCTAGACACTAGAGAGGCAAATGTTTTAAGTACTTCCACTAAACAGGTATCCTGTTAATCTCAATATTCCAGGTACTGTATTATATGAATGACACATGCATATGGTGGGTTGCATTGGATTTGTGTTCTCCAAAAAGATATATTCAAGTCCGAACCCCCAGTATCTGTGAATGTGACCTTATTGGGAAATAGGTCTTTGCACATGTTATCAAGTCAAGATGAGATTGTACTGGATCAGGGTGGGCCCTAAGCAATTACTGGTGTCCTTAGAAGAAAAATTGAACATAGACACAGGGGAGACAGTGAAGGAGAGCAGAATATGTCACCCCACAATATGCCTCGTTAGCATAAGGATTCTACCCAGCAGGTTATTTTTAAGAAACAGAGACACGGTCAAAGCTCTGAAATCCAAGTGGAAGTTACTCTTTTTTAGGGGAAATGTACATTTCTAAAGGAAATCTCCATTTGTAAATGTGTAAGGGCATCCTCCTCTCTGTACCAGGAAGAAGAGGATGACCAAATCTCTAGAAACTCATCAGTGGAGAAGGCAAGGACTTCAATCTACACAAAAACTGAGACAGTGAAACTGAAGGACTACATAAACATCTGCTTTAGCGGGGCACTGGGTGGCTCGGTCGGTTAAGCATCAGACCCTTGATTTCAGCTCAGGTGGTGATCTCGCGGTTTGTGGGACTGAGCCCCAAGTAGGGTTCCACGCTGAGAGTGTGGAGGCTGTTTGGGATTCTCTCTCTCCTCTCATTCTGCCCCTCCCCCACTCACGCCCTCTCTCGAAATAAATAAACATACATTTTAAAAATCTGCTTTTTGCTCCTTTTCCTGCTTCTGTTCTTGCTAGGACCTGCACACGCACTCCACTTTACGCATGCCTGGTAATGCAAATAGCATATGTCCTCCTCGTAAGGGACAAAGAGTTCATGATTTCTCTAGAATAGGTAACATCTAAGGAAGGACCAGGTGAGAGACAGTGACCTAATGAAGCTATCATATGCATATTCCAGACCACCGGGATTAGACTTCTCCACACCAAGGTCCCCTGGCTCCAAGGAATAACACCTGGGCCCTCATCTGTGTTCTAATTGGTTCCTGAATGCCTGAGGGGACACATACATTAGACCACCATCCTCGAGAAAAACTCCCAGGCCCCGAACAAAGCTGTGACTCATGGTCCTTTCCTTTCCGAGTCTCCCAGACACTCTGTCTGTATCTGCTCTCTCTATATATCTTCAATAAACTCTGTTTTCACCTCCTGCTGGCTCATGTTTGATTTCCATCCTGAATGAAGTCAAGACCCTCTTGGCTAGTCCTGAGGGATCGTTTCTGGGTCCTCAGACCTGGCCTGCCAGCATCAAAATCACACTCTTGTTTGCTGTGCTTTTCCTGGTAACTTCCTAGAACTGGCCTCACCCCAACCCCAAACATCTTTTGTCTCTAGTTAGTATGGTATTTAAGGAGGTGGCCTGGACTATTTCTGGGATTTACTCAGCTTTCCTGTGTCTCCCCCATGTTTACCTGATATTAAACTTCTATTTGCTTTCCTTCTATTAATCTGTCTTCTATTACAGAGGTGTTTCAGCCAAGAACCTGCAAAGGTAGAGGGAAAATTATTTCCCCCCCCCCAACAACGGTCATGTGAAGATGGAAACAGTTTAAGGTAATGCAGTTGCAAGCCAAAAAACTGCCAAGGATTGCCAACAACAACCACAAGCAAAGAGAAAGGTAAGGAAGGATCCTCGCCTAGAGCCTGCAGAGAGACGATGGCCCTGCCGGCACCTTGAATTCAGACTTCAAACCTCCAGAGTGGGAAAATAATACATTTTTGTTGTATTAAACCACCCAGTTTGTGGTGATTTGTTACAGCAGACTTAGAAAATGAATACACATGTTCCATAAGAACCTTCAAAAGCCAGCAATAAATAATCTATACTAAATGAATGATAAGAACACTACTGTGTTATGATACCTGGGAGGATGTCTAATCATGTTGCTGAGATCATATATCCAACTTTAACTGTAAGCCAAAGACTCTGGCAACATCTCTATTAGTCCACAAAACAAATCCAGTAAAAAGTAGCAGAATGGGCCCCCCCTAAATATGCCTCTCTTTGGCACAGGGATTATTTTGGGCCGATTATTTTGAGAAATTGCAAGCACAGAAGCTCAGAAAACAGAATAGAAGTTACCCTTTTGTAAGGGAATTTATATATATAAAAGAAATCTCATTTGTGTCTCCAAGGGTGTCTCCTTCCCCGTACCAGAAAGAGAAGAACGACTAAATCATAAGAAACTCATCAATGCAGAAGGTACTTAAATCGGCATCACAAACTTTATCCTTGTTTACTATGCTTTTCCTGGTAACCGCCTGTTACTGGCCTCACCACTTCCCACACACATCTTTCTTTTGTCTTTAGCTGAAGAAAGTATTTAAGGTGATTGCTTAGGCCGTCTTGGGGAGTTACTGTTCCCTGGATATCTCCACTGCACACGTGATATATACATGTTCATAAACTTGTTTGTTTTCTCTTGTTAATCTGTCTTTTTTTATAGGGGGTCTCAGCCATTCTATACTCAGAATGGTATAGGGAAAATTATTTTTCCTTCCCTCTACCAGCAAATGGTATATTTTCATGCCACTTCTCCACAGAGAGTATCTCTGTGATGAAGTTGATTGTGGGGCTAATCCCTCCCACATCAGCCTAATGATGATGCTTTGCAGCCTAGCTGTTACTCTCAAATGAAAAATTTTAGAAACCTGTTAACTATGATACAACAGGAAGTTACTCAAATCAGAGGGCTGAAAGTTAACAGTAGAAGGGAAGAGGGGGGAGTGACGAAAGGAGGAATGTGGGGTTTTTTGCAGTTCCAGCTAAGGAGATGCAGAGTTAAGTGTGTCACCTAAGTAACCCCTTACACGAGCCAGCTTGAGCCGGACTGAAGATAATGTGTCCTGATGTCACCCTTAGCTTATTATAATACTAAGACCTACTACAAGTAGGGGTTTCCACCATTCTCTTCAACACACAATGTACGTATTAGCATGCTGACATGCTGAATATGCACAATTAAACCAAGATGCCTAAGTAATAGAATATGCTCAAGTCCCTTAATGTATATGCGAGCTCCCTGCCTCTGAATAAATGCACTGAATAAAAGCTAATACACTTAATAAAAGCTTCCTGTACTAACCCCATGGGGAGACAGGCTTTGAGACTATCTATTACTTCCTGCAAGTCATGAAGCCTATTTGCTCAAACTAAAAGGACTTGGGCTGATATACTGGCACCCCAAGCAGTGAACCCTTTGCATTTGGTGACAAACCTATTTTATGATATACAATAAAAAAAATACCACTATCCTGATGCACTATTATAGTACTAAGAACAGGATATATGTTGTTTAATCTATTTATTGCTATGCAACAAATCAACCCAAAACATAGGTACTTAAAACAATGATTTATTATTTGTCTTGATTCTGTGGGATAAGGCTTTGGTCAGGGCTCAGCTAGACAGATAGTTCTTTCGTTCTGTTAAAAGATAAACTGAGGCATATTCAAATTTTAAAAAGTTTGAGCAAAAATTTATTCAAATTGAGCAGCATCCGATCTAGTGGATAGAAAGGAGCTCCAAGGAGCTATACAAAAGACAGACTTTTGTATGCGGAAGAGAGAAAGAACAAGCAAATCCCACTAGGCAATAAAACTGATTGGTTATTGGAAGGCTGTTTTCTTTAGGGGACAGCAGGGTTCTATCAGGCAGATTTCCTAATTAGTGCTGATCAGGTGATTCGTGAATGTCTAGTTTAAGATTCTATTTCTGAGAGAGCCAAAAGTTAAGTCTTCATTTGGTAACATGAGCCCTCGCATAAGCAACTTGATTTGGGGCCTATTGTCTTGTTTTTAACAGTTCCATGTGGGCTGTTGATTCAACGGTATTCATCTGTAGCTGAGTTGGGCCCGAAGGTCAATAAATAATTATTCTATAACATATATAATTATATATTTTAAATGATGAGCTAAAACACTTTTTAAACGGCTAGTTATAAGAAGAAGGAGGGAACATGGGAAAGAGGACAGCAACAGAAGACTCTAGAAATATACCTTCTTTTGTGTGTTTGGCTTTAGAACGATCTAAGTATTTAACATTAAAATTAAAACAAAAGTGAATAATAAAAGCAGCCTCTGAACTTAAAAGTAATAGTAAACAAATGAACCTAACTATATTGTAGGTATTATAGTTGGTAGAATAATCAGAGAGAGAGAGAGAGAGAAGATACAAAGGATTTTCAAACACAGAAACTGGGGGCACCTGGGTGGCTCAGTCGGTTGAGCGTCCGACTTCGGCTCAGGTCATGATCTGGCGGTCTGTGGGTTCCAGGCCCGCGTTGGGCTCTGTGCTGACAGCTCGGAGCCTGGAGCCTGCTCCACATTCTGTGTCTCCCTCTCTCTCTGCGCCTCCCCCACTCGTGCTCTGTCTCTCTCTGTCTCAAGAATAAATAAACATTAAAAAAAATTAAAAAAATAACACAGAAACTGTATATTCTGAAGGGGTACATTAGAGACATATTCTAAGGACAAGAAGAGCTGGGGAGAAAAAAAAGAAACCAACCATTTTCAGTAATCTTGTTGGAGGTGGTAAGTGTTAGAATTGCTTTCTGAGATGACTATGTGCATTGTATGGTAAAAATAAAATGTCTAATTAGGCTGGTGTCATAGAGAACTGAAATCCATGTGTGTGCCATTACCAGGAGGTATAGATGTAGAGCTGATGAAGTTAAATAAAAATCAAGTTATAACTTGGAATTGACGGTATAAAGTATAAATTCATGATGTACTTCATTTTAACAACAGCGAAAAGCAGACATGTTCCCTAACTTTAACTACTGAAAAGGCAAAGAACCAGTGACTGACCTGGTAGCAATGCGCACCCTAGGGTCCAGATTATGATCTCTAACTATCATTTCTCTCTTAACGCAAACAGAGCTCTTTGGAAAAATGATTAATTATGGGTCTAGAGCAAGAAATGTAAAAAAAAAAAAAACCAAAAAACTGGAACATCATGTTATTCAAAATAGGAAAGAAACTACTGAACATCACTGGGGTTGTGTCAAAAGTAGTCAGACATCAACCCACATGAACTCTGCTGGGCTGAAGCAGATCTGAGCATCAATGAGCGTAATAATTCAATGGCCTGAAATACTTTAATATGTTTAAAACTATGAGTTTGTAATTATACTAAAACTAAAATGCATTGGTCACCTTTGGAAATGCCGGGAAAACATCTCATTATTTTGAAATCCGATAAATGAAGGGAAAGAATCATGGCACTCCTGCCCTTGAGGCCAAGATTCTCTTATAGAAGTCTTCTAAAATGTAAATGAAAAAGTGATGATAGGCGATCACTATTTTGAAACCCCCAATGAATGTCACAAGATAAGAGACATGAAGGCATTATTTCCCTCATGATGGAAAAACACATCTACAAAGTAGCGTTGAAAAAAATTTTCATGTTAAACTTCTAAATCTGTCAATTTATAGGAAATGTGGCAAATAAAGGAATACTTTAAATTTAATATAGAGATGCAATCCACAAAATCCAAACTATGGAAGCTATAAAATAAACTACAACCAAAAATTCAAGAAAAAGAAAGAGAGAGGGAGAGAGAGAAATGTAAGAGGATCCTATAGCTTAAAGAGACTTTGAAAAGCTATCAGCAATAGCAAACTATGGGCCTTACTTGGATTGCAATCCAAAAGAAACTATAAAAAGAGTTTTTTTTTTAAATAATCAGTTCAAAGTGATGATACTGATAAACTATTGTAAATTTGTCTCCAAGTAATGATAATGCATTGTCGGTATGTTAAAAAAAAAAAGAGTCCTTATTTGCTAGAGATACATACTGAAATATTTGCAGAGGAAATTATATGATATTCAGGACTTTAAAATAATCTCAACGAGGGGAGAGCTGAAGAAATATGGACAAAAAAGAGCTTGACCATGTATTAATAATTTTTGAAGCTAAGTAATGAACACAATTAGATTCATGATACTATTTGCTCTACTTTTATATATGTTTGAAATGCTCTAAAATAAAAAAATTTAATCAATATTTATTAAGAAATTAGACAAAACCCAGTTGGTAGGATGACAGAATTCTCTAAGCCCCTCTTTTTACTATCATCTTTTCCCTAATGATTAGCTTTTTGGTAAGCAGGTCTTATGCATCTTGGTATACTGGGGTCTTACCACACTGACTGGCATATATTAATTGCTCATAAATGGTTACTGAATGGTTATAATCACTTTTTTTTTTTAATTTTGATAGAGAGAGAGAGCATAAGCAGAAGAGAAGGGCAGAAGGAAAGAGAATCTTAAGCAGGCTCCACACTCAGCACAGAGCCCTATATGAGGCTTGATCCCACAGTCCTGGGATCGTGATCTGAGCAGAAATCAAGAGTCATACACTCAACCCACTGAGCCACCAGGCATCCCCATGATAATCATTTCTAGCATCAGTAGTAAACACTCTATTATGCCGGTGACATTTGCTTAATCACCCGTAAGTCGAGTAGGCTGCTGATAAGCATTAGCAATGAAACAGTTCCTTTCAATTTTCCTATGAGTAAGACTAGGCACACTCCACAGTAAATGTTACACCAAGTAGATATTCCTGTACTGAGTCCCTGTGGTAGCCCTGGTATCAAACCTCAGCCACTTACAGGCTTCTCTGCTCAAGTATCCTATCGCGCATTACCTCTCAGAAATAACTGAAATCTTGGCATTCTTCTCCTTGCTGAAGTTGAGAAGCTTTGGCCAAATGCTAAGCTTCTGAAAGTTTTGCTCCTGATTCACTGAATTTGAGCACTGTCTAGTATACAGTGGTTAGGGGCAGGTAAGAGGAAATCTGTCCAGAACTGAAGGGAAAAAAATACGGAAAATAGAACCTAAATGTAAAATGATAAGCTATGTATGTGTTTCCAGAATTTTAAAAGGACATTTTGATATCACTATTAAATTTGGGCACATTTGTCAAAATTCCTTATTCTAGTACGATGCTTATGTGTGCTGGTATGCTGACAATCTAAATTTAGAAGAAGAAAACCTATATATGGGAGGAATGATTTGAATTTCTACCCGCCTGAAGGTAAATCTTATGAACAAGAAACGGTTTGTGGGGGGTGAAACAGAGACATTATAAAGGTAGCCACCTCTGTTCCTGAAAGGCGTTCACAACAGCAACAGATGGGATTGCAGAATGCAAAACGCAGCACGTCGTAATTGGACATGTAATCAATCTGGTGACTTTGAGATATCAAAAACATTGGAAGGGCAGCCATTATGAAAAATATCTTGGCTTCCTCTTTCCAAGATACTCTTGGCCACTGAATTATGTCCTTGTGGAAGACATCTGCTTGTAGGTGATGACTGAGAAATGGAATAAATATATAGCACAAATCTCTGCCCCCAATTCCCTACTCTGCCCGCCATTACTAGTACACGTAGGTGTTAATTTGGTAGCTGTCCCAGATTTCAGAAAGACAGGGATGGCTTCCAGCTAAAAATGGTGACTCGAGGATACATTTAACTACCCTTTTTTTCCATCCAAGTTTTCTATCGAAATAGCCTTTAGGTATTATAAACAGGAAACATAGCAATGTTGGTAATTAAGAAATGAAGGTATCTTTGTTAAATATCATCAAGATGGGAGCATGAAGAAAAGGCCTTTCACTCTAGGTTCCTTCGAAGTCTGGAAATTAAATGAAAAGAGACCTCGGCAAATTCTGACCATACAGTAGCAAGGGCTAGAGATAATGATAAGCCATTGGTGACCTTGTCAGGGGCACATATAAGTCAGCCGCGACCTCGAAGGAATGCACTGTATGCCAGAGCCACAAAGAGCAGGAATCTGGGGGTCCTTCCAAATATCTTACGCTGACCATGGATGGCCATGCTAAAAAAAGCACAAAGAGGCTGCCACTAGTCTCTCTATACAAAGGCAACTCTTCCAGCAGAAGGGGCTGCTGTCCCAGCTAAGCTCAGTCTCCCTTGATCTGAAACTTCAAATCCCCAAGATCTCTAAAGAACTTAAATCACCAACACTGGACCAACTCAGCCCTCCTTCTCTCATTTAGCAAATAAGGAAAAATAGGAAAAGAGAGCGAGTCAAAACAAGGCACCAATCTGAATGATGATCTGAGTAATAAGACTGAATATTCTTATATGAAATTTCAGAAATTCTCTGATTAGTTGAAGAGGATTCTGCATATTGGACACAGAATAAGCAGTAATTAGACAAGAGAAAAGCTGACATTGCAAAAATAGAACACCTGGGCACCTGGGTGGCTCAGTTGGTTAAGAGGCCAACTTCAGCTCAGGTCATGATCTTACGGTCTGTGAGTTTGAGCCCCACATCGGGCTCTGTGCTGATGGCTCAGAGCCTGGAGCCTGCCTTGGATTCTGTGTCTGCCTCTCTCTCTGCCCTTCTCCTGCTCACGCTCTGTCTCTCTGTCTCTCAAAAATAAATAAACATTAAAAAAATTAAAAAAAAAAAATAGAACACCTGATTGTCAAATGACAAATCAGTGAATTAGAACCCAGGCCCTAAGCAATCCTCTCAGAACTTGGAGAAAAATGATAAATAAATAAAAAGGGTAAGAGAAAAGCTAAGAGCTGTGGAGAATAAATTCAGGAGATCTAATATATATTTAATAAAATTGACAAAGTCAGTTTAAGAGATAAAAATGTAGGGGCACCTGGGTGGCTCAGTCAGTTAAGCGTCCGACGTTGGCTCACGTCATGGTCTCGCAGCTCCTGAGTTCGAGCCCTGCATTAAGCTCTGTGCTGACAGCTCATACCTGGAGCCTGCTTTGGATTCTGTGTCTCCCTCTCTCTCTCCCCCTCCCCCACTCTCTCTCTCTCAAAAATGAATAAACTTAAAAAAAATTTTTTTAAGATAAAAATGTAACATTAACATTGGAGAATCTGGAAATATTTGATAAGTTAACCTAGGGTCCAGATTATAAAACGACAGACAAATTACTACAAATGACTACAAAAACTAAAAAGAAAATGTTTTTAAAAAGTACAAGGTACAAAATGACCAATAGGATTTACAAAATGTATATGCAAACTTTACCACAGATTTGACATACATTATAATTTTAAAATCTTTTGTATATATCTGGTGATATTCATAAAGGAAAATATAATTTCTTTGAAATTCACAGAGGAAAATATAAATTACAAATATTCATATAAAACAAATAATTATAAATTATCAAACTTTATTTCAAACATGGGAAAAACTCGAGTATTTAATTTTTACAAAGAAACTTAAAAACAAGTAAAGCAACTTGCCCAAAGTTACACATCTTGTAAGAGGCAGAGCATGAATTTCAAATTTCAAAGCATCTTAAAAAAAACATGTAAAGCTTCCCAATTTATATTAAGAACTCCCATAAGGTTGATAGCAAACCTGACTGAAATAGCAAACACACACACACACACGCACACACACACAGACCATGTAGGTTATTTCTCTTTAATATAGATGAAAAAATGCAAAAATAAAATACCAGAAAATTGAATTCATACTAAAATAAAATAATACAATATAGCAATGTTTATT
The DNA here is from genome assembly GCA_030068075.1 of Paguma larvata. Classification (NCBI taxonomy): domain Eukaryota; kingdom Metazoa; phylum Chordata; class Mammalia; order Carnivora; family Viverridae; genus Paguma; species Paguma larvata. The sequence goes on from CM057832.1 coordinate 77,340,059, forward strand.
TCAGTAATGCAAGGATTATTCACTCTTAGAAAATATATAGTATTGTATTAATATATCGAAGAAAAAATCCGATGATAATTTTGATAGATTTGATATATCAATCAAAGGCATGTGCTATAGATCAACATCATTGTTTGATAAAAACTCTAAACTAAGACTAAGACATTTTCTTAATACAATTCAGACTTTTTTTCCCAAAAAAAGAAGTCAGGACCATAGTTAAGCAAAACCTATATGTATATTTGCAGTACTTAATATTGTTCTAAGTAAGCGGTAAGACAAAAAAGAAAAAAGAAAAGAAAAGAAAAAAGAAACGATTTCAAAAAGGATCATATTCATTAAAAGCGACACATTTTAATCCTCCCCACTTCCCACCTTAGCTCCTGTTTCTTACAGTCTTTCACCCTTATGAGACTTACAAATTCAAGGCAGAAGACAGCTGCTAAGTGAGTTTTGCTAAATTCCTGTGGTTCCCACTAAACACATCAAGAATTAATTCCTACGAGTAAGAGTGTAGAGTCCCTCCCATAGACTATGAAAGATACTAATCATACCATTATAGTTTAACAATGGATCTTATCCATTATCTCAACAATGGTTGAGGATAATATGACATAAGAGAAGAGAAAGTCCACGAATTTTTTTTCTTCCTTGGTTTAGGTTAGAAGATGCAGGAGAAAAAGGAGAGAAGAGAAAGACATGGCCAAAAATTCACCTCTCCGAAATCTGTTCATTTAAAGGGACGGAGTGATGCGAACTGAGGCAGTCATGAAGGGCAGGGAGCTTGTTCCCTATCACCCTAGTTGGGATTCTAAGAAGAAGCCCTATAGGAGGCTGTATACCCACATCTTGCTGTCAGGTAAAATTGACACAGATAGAGCCTCTACAGTATTTTATGAAATCGAAGTCACTTTCAAACTAAAAGATGTAATAAAATAAGATGCTATGAAACCGTAACACGCTTGTAAGATATAGCCCAATTTCATAGATGATGGGATGTGAAAAAAATAACGCACAAACTGGAATCAACAAAATATGAGTACTCCTTAAGCTGTCATGTCGGGCGTCTTAATCTCAGCAGCCTCTGTATCTGAATCAACACTTGGCATATAGTAGATATTCAATAAGTGTTGACGTCAAGGGGAAGAAGGGAGAGAGGGAGAGAGAAAGGGAGAGATGGAGAAGGAGAGAGAGAGCAGGAGGAAGAATGAAGGAATGAAAGGAACGAAGGAAGGGAGGGAGGAAGGAAGGAAGGAAGGAAGGAAGGCAGGAAGGAAGGAAGGAAGGAAGGAAGGAGGAAAGGAAGGAGGGAAGGAAGGAAAAAGGACTTGATTTACCCAGCATCCGAATACAGTCCTCAGAACTATACATAACCATCTTCCCTCTCATTCTTTTAAATTCCAAATACTGATTCATATTCCCAAACACTTCTGCTCTAACCAGCTCAGAAATAACACAAGTTCTTCCTCCAGAGGATCTCAGCTTGCCCCATTGTCTTAAGTCATCCGAGATCCTATATCTAGTCTCCTTACTTCTAATTTGGCCCTTTCTCCTGTCCAAAGCATGCCTCAAAGCATTTTTGTCTACACTGTTCTAGAGGCCAATTACAGAAAACAGAAGAATTTCTGAATGTGTGAAAAACAGAGGAGAAACTGATTTCAAGGAAGTTGTCTAAGAGTAAACAGGACTTGAGCTGAAGCTTGAAGCGTAAAAAGAACACACCGGCCAGCGGTAAGACAGGTGGAGGTAAGCAGCCTCTCACACGAACCCCAGCATGCTATGTCAATGACTCGAAATGCTAAAAACCTTTGATTGCTCAAAAGCTAGCTTTTCATATTTTTACATTATAATTTATGTTTCATGTGCGTGAATGCACACTCTGTTTTCTTCTTACGGTTGGCTATAATTAAGCAAGATTTCCAAAATCAAGTTCTAGGTGATTGAAAAGGTGCATATTTAACAGGTGATTTTCTAGTTATTTATAGTAGCAGGTGCCTTGACCAATACAGTTTTAAATAGTTCCACTCCTGGAAATTGTCAGTCTGTTTTTCCTCTTAATTTGCTTGCTTCTCTTTCTTGCTCCCTTTAGCTTGAAACAACTCCTCTTCCAGATTACTGAAATTTGAAGAAACAACTTAATCCTTTCCTTAGCTCTCTCTTCGTCTTTCTGTCTTATTCTTTATTTAATTTAAACATTTTGAAATCCTGGATACATTCAAAAGAATGCACATAGCATTTTTGTAAGTTATGAAACATAAGAGTAAAACCAATAAGGACCAGGACCGTGATGGGGCAAGTGAGGCATTCGTTGTGGGTGCAAAATTCAAGGGGCAACAATGAAAACATGTATACTTAGGATAAATAATATTTTGATGGAATATTTTAAAAATCAGAATTAAGGGGCACCTGGGTGGCTGAGTCGGTTAAGCATCCAACTCTTGATTTTGGCTCAGGTCATGATCTCACAGTCCATGAGTTCATACCCCACACTGGGTTCTGCACCCACAGCATGGAGCCTGCTTGGGATTTTCTCTCTCTCTGCCCCTACCCCACTTGCACTCTCTCTATCTCTCAAAATAGATAAATAAACTTTTAAAAACATCTTAGATAAAAACCAAAATTAATGTGAAAGTATCCATAGCAAACCAAATATGACAATTTTAAATAAAGAGGATCTGACCAGGGCTCCTGGGTGGCTCAGTCGGTTGAGCGTCCATCCGACTCTTGATTTCCATTCAGGTCATGATCGTAGCGGGGTAGGATCGAGTCCCAAGTCGGGCTCCATGCTGAGCATGAAAAATTGCTTAGGATTCTCTCTCTCTCCCTCTCCCTCAGTCACTCCCTTCATCTCTCTGTCTCTGTCTGTCTCTTAAATAAATAAATAAAAAAATAAATAAATAAATAAAAAAATAAATAAATAAACGATAGGTTCTGACCCCGTAGTTTTACAACACTGCCTCAGTTGGCTCACTGTAATTTCAGCTTTAGTTCTAACATACTTATATTTTAAAAAACAGGTGGGGGGTGCCTGGGTGGCTCAGTCGGTTAAGCGGCCGGCTTCGGCTCAGGTCATGATCTCGCAGTCTGTGAGTTCGAGCCCCGCGTCGGGCTCTGTGCTGACAGCTCAGAGCCTGGAGCCTGCTTTGGATTCTGTGTCTCCCTCTCTCTCTCTTTGCCCTTCTCCTGCTTACTCTCCGTGTCTCAAAAATAAATAAACATTTAAAAAAAAACAAAAAACAGGTGGGTAGCCTGAGGACTGTGGTTTGCCAATTTGAGTTTTTTAAATATAGCATTAAAATAGGATTTATCTTTTACTGAGTTTTGGGGGACCCCTTAAATTTGCACCTGAGACAAGTCATGGTCCCGCCCATTGCACAACTCATGAAATGGAAAATGTCCCTCAGTTTTGCTTGTTTGTAAACTTTATAAAACTAAAATGTAAACTTTATGCAACTTGAATCCATTAACTGAAGCCACACTTTTTTCTTCACTTACTTAATATTAAGTCTCGGCGAGTCCTCCAAGCTTATGTGAGCAGCTATAAATCATTCATATTATGGTTTTCCAGATCTGAACCTATCTATGGTTGCCAGCATATACATGTTTGAGTTGTATATGTTCCTAATTACACGCGTGGTTTGTTTCTAGTTACTTGTCATTACAAACCTTGCTTCTGTGAACATTCCTGTACATGTCTGCTGCCCACAGTCTGCACATCCTCTGGGCCCCCGAGTCTACTCCTGAGAAGAGAATTGCTAAGTCCCAGCATGTGTGCAAGTTGATATTAACTAGAAAATGCCATATTATGATCCAAAATGCTGGCACCAAATTCCACTACTACCAACGAGAGTTTCTGCTATTCCACAGGCCCAACAAATAGAACAACTCTTTAGAACTTTTTGATTTTTGCTAACCCAGAAGGTGTGTCATTGGTGTCTCATTGGTGTTTTAACTTGTATTTCCAGATCAATAATGAGATTGTGCATGTTTTCATATGCTCGTTAAGTACTCAGAGTTCCTTTTTCAGAATGCCTGCTCATACATTTTGCCCAATTCTATGTTAGAATAGAATCTAATAGATACAGCTATAATAACATATAGCAATATAATAGAATATATACATAAGCTTTGTTGGTCATTTAATATTTTCAGAAATTCTTTATGTATTCCAGCCATGAATCTTTTGCTATATGTGTTCCAATGTCTTCCCTAAGTTTTCGCTTTGTCTTTTTACTCTCTTTATAATATCTCTTCACTCAAAAATTCTTAATTTTAATGTAGTCAAATATGTCGTTCTTATCTTTTACTAGTAGTATATTTTGTTTCTTGCTTAAGAAATCATTTCCTGCTGTTCTGTCATAAAGATAAATTTTTATATTTTCTTCAAATAGTGTTAAAACTTTGGCTTTTGCGTGTAGGCTTTTCACTCATCTGGAATGGATGTTTTGGATACGATGTGAGGTAGGGGTCTGATTTCAGTTCTTTCAGTGTGGATAACCTATTGCTCTGGGAGCATTTCCTAAAGGGACATTCTTTCCCCACTGATCCGCAATGCTGCCTGTTCCATACATCAGGTTTTGATACATGCGTAGGTTAGTTTCTGCTTCACTGGTCAGTTTTTAAATCTTTGTGCCAATGCCACATAGTCGTATGTAGGAGAGTTTTCAAATAAACCTTGATATCTAGCTGGTGGTATCTCATGTCCTTATTTCTTTTTTTTTTTAATTAATTAATTTATTTTGAGAGAGACAGAGAGAGAGAGAGAATACTAAGCAGGCTCCATACTGAGCTGAAATCAAGAGAAATTAAGACTCAGATGCTTAACCAACTGAGCCGCCCAGGTGCTCCATCATCTCCTTACCTTCTTCTTTACTTTTTTTTTAAAGTTTATTTATTTATTTGGGGGGCATACGGAGGGAGAGAGAGACACTCCCAAGCAAGCTCTGCACTGTCAGGACAGAACCCAACGCAGGGCTTGATCTCACAAACCCTGAAACCATGACCTGAGCTGAAATCAAGAGCCAGATGCTTAACCAATTGAGCCACCCAGGTGCCCCCCGCACCCCCCGCCCCCCGCCTTACCTACTTCTTGTTAAAGAGTATCCTATTTGTCCCTTTTAGGACCAATTTGTCAGGTTCAACTGAAATAACTCTTTGGGGATATAAGTGTACATTGAATCAATTTAGCAAGATCAATTTGACATCATATATTTGTCTTCTTTTGTACAAACACGGTACATCCCCCATTATTTGGTTCTTTACTGAGGTGGGATGAATGATGGCCTCAAAAAGATATGTTTATAACCCTCGGAACCTATGAAGGTGACCTTATTTGGAAAAAGGGTTTTTTTGCAGATGTAATTAAGGATCTCAGGATGCTTTCACCCCGGGCCTTAAATCCAACATCAAGTGTCATAAGACACAGAAGAGAAGGGCATGTGAAGGTAGAGGTGGAAATTGCTGTCATACAGCCACAAGCCAAGCAACGCCTGAAACCGCCAGAAGCTTGAAGAGATAAGGAAGGATCATCCCTTAGAAACTTCAGAGAGAGGGAGGCCCTGCTGACATCTTGGTTTTGCATCTCTGCCCTATGAGACTGTGAAGAATACATTTCTGTTGTTTTAAGCCACCAATTTGTGGGAATTTTTTACAGCAGTCATAGGAAACCCCTGTGCTCTTAATAAAGTTAGAATTTCTCCTTGATTATGATTATGCTTATCTTGTTGTATTTATCCTCAAATTTCTTATGTTTTATTGCTACTATAAAAGGCATCTCCTGGAACCTATGTTTGTTTGTGGCTTATTGATGATATATAGGAAGGCAATTCATTTTTGGGTGTTGACCTTGTTTCCAGAAACTTTGTTAAGATCTTTCTTTTTAATCAACTTGTGTCAACATTTTACAGTAATCTTGTATGAAAGCAAGAAAAAAAAATTTTCTTTCTAGGTCAGTTAAAACATTTATTCCTGGTAGGGAAATTTTCTAGGGGAAACAAAATGGATTAGATACAGAAAGAAAGAACGGTCTAGTTGAAGGTCACCAGATTCTTAACTGGCAGTCAGCTTGATAGTCAACTGTGTGAGTCACTAGTTACCCAGAGCAAGTCTTCATTCCATCAAAATTTATTAAAAATTTATTGGAGGGCCGCCTGGGTGGCTCAGTCGGTTGAGCGTCCAACTTCGGCTCAGGTCATGATCTTGCGGTCTGTGAGTTCGAGCCCCGCGTCGGGCTCTGTGCTGGCAGCTCAGAGCCTGGAGCCTACTTCAGATTCTGTGTCTCCCTCTCTCTCTGCCCCTCCCCCACTCATGCTCTGTCTCTCTCTGTCTCAAAAATAAAACAAAAAACATTAAAAAAAATTAAAAAAAAAATTTATTGGAAATGCTACATTTTCTAAGAAAGAGGGTGTGATTTACAGCCTGAAAAGGACTGTGGCTCAGATCATTTTTTCGTTTATGATGGTATCGTTACTTCAACAAGCAAGGCTTCCTGCTTCCACTCTCCTTCGTTGCCCATTTGTTCTCAGCCTGTAGCCCTCATTTTAATTCTTTTTGACATTTATTTATTTTTGAGAGAGAGAGAGAGTGAGCATGAGTTGGAGAATGCCAGAAAGAGGGAGACAGAGGATCTGAAGCAGGCTCTGCACTGTGAGCACAGAGCCCGGCACAGGGCTGCCATTCATGAACCGAGGTATCATGACCTCGGCTGAAATCAAGAGTTGGCCGCTTAACTAACTGAGCCACCCTGGCACCCCTGTAGCCCCAATTTTAAAACACAATTCTAAATCTAATCATGTTATTCCTAAGTACTAATAAAAACTCAGTGTTCCTGGAAAGAAGCCGAAGTCCTTAAATGGCCCATAAGGTCCTGCAGGGCTTGGTCCCTGCCTGTACGTCTCACCTCTTATCACTATTGCCCTCGGCTTGCAACCACACTAGCTTTCTCTTAGCATCTGAGAATCAAACTGCTCCCTCACCTGTCAGGTAGTTCTATAAACTATTTCCTTTACCTAAAATCCTCTTTCCCCAAACTCTTGGCTGGCCAACTCCTCACATCCTTCACAGCTCAACTTAAAGTCACTTCTTCAGAGTCTTCCCAGATCCTTCCACTTGAAAAATGAGTTTGAATTTCCAGCCCCGCCCCCACACCTTCCTTATTGTTTCTTTTAACTCTCAGCATCTCTCCCTGCCAGCACCCATGGATTTTTTTTTTCTACCATTATTTTGTACTTTTAAACTTATAGTCACTGAAGGGTACCTGGATGGCTCAGCCAGTTGAGCATCTGACTCTTGACTTTGACTTGGGTCATGATCTCATGGTTCGTGGGTTCAAGCCCCTCACTGGGCTCCATGCTGTCAGCATGGAGCCTGCTTGGGATTCCCTCTCTCCCTCTCTCTCTCTGCGCCTTCCCTGCTTGCTGTCTCTCTTTCTCTCTTTCTCACTCAAAATAAATACATAAACTTAAAAAAGGTAAAATTTATTTTAAAAATTTATAGTACTGAAATTCATAAATGCATAGTCTTATAACCACTACCACAAATAAGATACAGAACAGTTTGATCCCTACAAAAATTATCCATTGTATCTTTTGATATCTTTAGTCCCCCCACAACCTGGCAATCACTGTGGCTTTGCTGTTTCCAGAATGTCATTTAAAAACAGTATGGTACAGATATAAAAACAGACACATAGATCAATGGAACAGAATAGAGAGCCCAGAAATAAACCCATGCATATATGGTTCATTAATTTACAACAAAGGAGCCAAGAATACACAATGGAGAAACAACAGCCTCTTCAAAATTAGATAGTCACACACACACAAAAATGAAATTGGACCATTATCTTACAGAATACACAAAAATTAACTAAAATTGAGCTAAAGACTTGAATATAAGACTTGAATCCATAAAACTCCTAGAAAAAAATATAGATGGTAAACTTCCTTGACATAGGTCTTGATAAATCATATTTTTTATTATTTTTTAATTTATTTATTTTTGGATGATTTTTGAAATCTGACACTACAAGCAAAAGCAACAACCCCTAAAATAAACAAGTGAGACTAAATCAAATTAAAAAGCTTCTACTTAGCAAAGGAAACAACCAACAAAATAAAAAGGCAACCTACTGAATAGGATAAAATATTTGCAAATCATTTATCTGTTAAAGAGTTAATATCCAAAACATATAAAGAACTCATGTAACTCATACAACTCAATAGTAAAACACCAACAGTACAATTAAAATATGGGCAGAGGATCTGAATAGACATTTTTCCAAACGAGACATACGCATGGCCAACAGGTAAAAGACGCTGTGCATTACTAACCATCAGGAAAACGCAAATCAAAACCACGATGAGATATCACTTTGCCTCTGTCTGAATGGCTAGAATCAAAAAGACAACAAATAGGTATTGGCGATGATGCGGAGAAAAAGGAACTCTTGTGTATGGTTAGTGAGACTATAAATTGTGCAGCCACTGTGGGAAACAGTACGTACGTTTCTCAGAAACATTAAGAATAGAACTACCATATGATCCAGTAATTGCACTGCTGGGTATTCATCCAAAGAAAATGAAAATACTAACTAGAAAAGATATAAGCACACCCCCCTCCCCGTTTATTTACAACATTATTACAGCATTATTTACAACAGCCGAGATATGGAAACGCCTATGTGTTCATCAATAGATGAAGAGTTAAAGAAATTATATTTATCAAAAAAGAATGAAATCTTGCCGTTTGCAACAACATGGAAGTACCTCAAGGGCATTATGCTAAGTAAAATAAAGTTAGACAGAGGAAGATGAATACCATATGATCACTCTTACATGTGGAATCTAAAAATAAACAAATTAATAAATGACCAAGCTCACTGATATAGAGAAGAGATTGGTGGCTGCCAGACGTAGAGGTGGGCATAGGAGAAATAGGTGAGCAGTTGTTTTTTTAAGTTTCAATAAATTGAATTTTTTTAAGAAAACACACATAGATACCATTTTAGGAAGAGAGTGGTCACCATTGTAACCATCTCCTAGGGGAGGAAAATCTCCTCATCCTATTTTTTTTTGTAGTCGGTCCCTCCCCTCCCCCTCAGCCTCTGTCAACCACTATAGTTTTGCCTTTTCCAGAAGGTCATGTACGTGGTACCAAAGCATAGGTATCATTATGGATATGATTTCTATCATTCAGCATTATGCAACTGAAATCCATTCATGCTGTTTGTGCATCGATAGTACATTCCTCTTTATTGTTGAGTAGGAGTCCATGGCACGGAGGTATTGCAATTTGTGAATTCTGTTCACCAGTGGAAGGACATCTGGACGGCTTCCAATGTGAGGCAATTATGCATAAAGTTGCTATAAACATCCATGTGCAGCTTTTTGCGTAAACGTACACTTTCATGTCTCTTGGGTAAATATGTAGGAGTGACACTGCGGTGTCATATGGCAAGTGTATGTTTACCTTCATAAGAAAGTGCCAAACCATTTTCCCAAGACACTGCCACTCTGCATTCCCACCAGCAATGAATGAGAGAATTCCAGGGGGTTCTGTATCCTTGTCATTGCTTGGTAATATCAGGTTTCTTTTCACTTTATTTTATCCATTTTAACAGTGTATACTGATATCCAATTATGACTACAGTTTGCATTTTCCTAATGACTAATGATAGTGAACACCTTTTCATGTGCTTATCTGCCATCTGTATATTTTCTGTAGGGAAATGTCTGTTCAAATCCTTTGCCTATCTTTTTTTTCAATCGGGCTGTTTGTTTTCTTGTTGAATTTTGAGAGTTCTTTGTATTTTCTGAATACAAGTCCTTTTACAGACATATGGCTTACAAATATTTTCTCCTCGTCTATGATTTTTCATTTTATTCTTGTAACCATCCATTGGAGAACAAAGGGTTTTAGTTTTGATGAAGTTCAATTTATCAGTGTTTTGGATTATTTCTTTTTCTTTTGTGAATCATGCTTTTGGTGTCTAAGAACTCTTACTTTATGATCACAAAAATTTTCTCCTATATTTTTCTGGAAGAGTATAGTTTTATATTTTATATTTAGCTGTATGATGTATTTTCAGTTAATTTTTATATAAAGTATGAAGGTTGGGTTCAGGCAAAATTTTTTTACATGGATACATAATTATTCCATTGCCATTTGTTGAAAAAACTATTCTTTCTCAACCTTTGTTAGAAATCTATTAACCACACACATGGGTCTATTTACTGTCATTACGGTGGAGAACCTACTTTATCTGAATGGTACTCTTTCAAAATTTTAAGATTCATTTATGAATCATTATGTGGTCTGTTTTAGTGAATATTCCATATGCACTTGAAAGAATTCCAGGTCTTCTATGTCTTTGCTGATTTTATGTCTACTTATTCTATTTATAGCCAAGAGGATATATCTCTTGGGGCAATTGTTGTAGTAGTTGCTATAGTGATTATAACACACAAATCCTCTCAATCTTCTTAGAGCTAATATTTTGCCACCTCAAATAAAACATAAAAGCCTTACAACCATATTGGTTCCTTCGCTCTTCCTTTTTTTTTATTAGAGTCATCATTTGTACTGCACTGAAATCCCCACCGGGGGCAGAGAGAGAGGGAGAGAGAGATCCCAAGCAGGCTCCACACTATCAGTACGGAACCTGACACAGGGCTCAAACTCACCAACTGCGAGATCATGACCTGAGCAGAAACCAAGACTTGGATGCTTAACCAACTGAGCCACCCAGGCGCCCCTCCCTTCCCCATTTCTTAGAATGCTTATCTCATTCCCAGTCTTTACTCTTTTCTAAAATAAACAGCTGGGGCTATACATTTCCTCTGAGTAAAGCTTTAAAGGGAAATCTGTAGTTAAGTAGTATTCTCATTACCAGTCAGCTTTAATTTCTGATACCTTCTTTGATACTTGATATATTTAGAAGTCTAATTTTTAATGTTCTAATACATATTTTTAAGTTAGCACTTCCTTTTGGACTTTTGCCTTAAATGCATTGGTAAAAAAAAAGAAAAAAGAAAAAAAGAAAAAGTTCTACATAATACTGATTCTCTGAAGTGTGTCAAGATTTACTTTAGGCCTAAGAAGTAGTCCATTTTTAAAAACGATCTGGGGGGCGCACCTGGGTGGCTCAGTTGGTTGAGCGGCCAACTTCGGCTCAGGTCATGATCTCACGGTCTGTGAGTTCGAGCCCCACATCGGGCTCTGTGCTGACAGCTCAGAGCCTGGAGCCTGCTTCAGATTCTGTGTCTCCCTCTCTCTCTGCCCTTCCCTGCTCATACTCTGTCTCTTTGTCTCTCAAAAATAAATAAACATTAAAAAAAAAACAAAAAAAAAAAACGATCAGGGTGTGCCTGGGTGGCTCAGTTGGTTAAGCGTTGGACTTTGGCTCAGGTCACGATCTCACAGTTCATGGGTTCGAGCCCTGTGTCAGGCTCTGTGCTGACAGCTCAGAGTCTGGAGCCAGTTTTGGATTCTGTGTCTCCCTCTCTCTTTGCCTCTCCCTCTCTCTCTTTCTCTGTCTCTCTCCCTTTCTCAAAAAATAAACATCAAAAAAATTTTTTAAAAATGATCTGGGTGTTCTTTTTTTTTTTTTTAATTTTTTTTTTTAACGTTTATTTATTTTTGAGAGACATAGAGTGAGCAGGGGAAGGGCAGAGAGAGAGGGAGACACAGAATCTGAAGCAGGCTCCAGGCTCTGAGGAGCCATCAGCACAGAGCCCGACGTGGGGCTCGAACTCACAGACGGTGAGATCATGACCTGAGCTGAAGTTGGCCGCTTAACCGCCTGAGCCACCCAGGCGCCCCCTGGGTGTTCTTGAAAAGAGGTATCTTCTCCAATTATTAAGTATAGAGTTCTTTGTCCTTTAGATCAAGATTGTTCACTGCGTTCCTTAAATATTCTTTATCTACAGTGATTTCTCCTTTTAACCTATCAAACACTGGGACATAGACACTAAAATGTCCCACCATGATAGTGTATTTGTCCATCGCTGCTTTAGTTTGATCAGTTTATCCATCACTTATATATTATCTATATGCTTTATATATTTGGAAGCTATGTGATTAGAAATATACAAATTTAGTACTATTTGTCTGAAAAATTCAGCTCTGTATCATTATATAGTAATCGTTTTTATCTCTAGTATTATATTTTTTTTCTTTAACTTCTACTTAGGCACACATATAGATGCACATATAGATGGAAAAAGACATCCAAAGTACACATGATCAAAAGAAACTTCTTTTCCCTAACTTTATTTTGTCCTTATGTTATAAGTGTACGTCTTATAAACAATATACGAATGTGTTTTCTTAAAGCTATTCTGACAATCTATGATCTTTAACTCTAGAATTAAGTCATTTTAAATTTATTGTGATTATGATATATTTGGATTTATTTTTCCATCTTATTTCAAGCTTTCATTTATTCTGCTCCTTGTTTCTCCCTCCCTCCCTCCACCTCTCTGTCTCTCTCTCCCTTTCTCCTTACATTTAAACTGACTGTAGATATTTTTTCTCCTTCCATTTTGTCCCTTAACCGGTTTGGAAGATATACACCTTATTTCTATTCTCTTAGTCACTAGACTATAAATGGACATTTAGCTTAACAAAATATAAAGTTAGTCTTTACTTGCCTCATATACAATATAAAGATTTTGAAATCCTTTAAATGCAATTACTTTCTTCTTCATATGCAATTATGACCCTACAGTTTAGCTCTATCTTAATTTTAACTCCACAACGTATTAACTCCATAACTTAAGTATTAGAGTTTTTTTTTTTAATTTTTTTAATGTTTATTTTTAAGACAGAGAGAGACAGAGCATGAGTGGGGGAGGGGCAGAGAGAGAGGGAGACACAGAATCCGAAGCAGGCTCCAGGCTCTGAGCCGTCAGCACAGAGCCCGACACGGGGCTCGAACTCACAGACCGTGAGATCATGACCTGAGCAGAAGTCGGACGCTCAACCGACTGAGCCACCCAGGCGCCCCATAGAGTTTTATAATATCAATATTTGTTTCTATATTCCAATAGAGTTTGCCATAATCTTTACTCACTATTTGGTCTTATATCTCAAACCATTTTGGGGACCATCTCCCTTTTCCCTGGAGTATATCTTTTAGAAATTCATTTGGGCAAATTTGTCTTTTTGGGGGGAAGTAGATTCCATTTTTTTCTTGTATTGAAAGTTCTTTAATCTTCATTCTTGAAGTATAGTTTTTCTGCATATATGCTCCAGGTTGCTGGTTATTTTATCTCAGCACATTGAAGGCACTCCTCCGCATCTTCTGGGTTCTATTCTTCAGAAGTCAAGTGTCAGTGTCATTGCCAGGCTTTGTTTATGAAGTGCTGTTTCTCTCAGGCTACTTTTAACATCTTACTTCTATAATAGGAATCTGAAAAACCATGACTTTCATGAAATTATCAACCATTAACTTTTGTAAATTGCTCTTCCCACTTTCTCTCTCTTATCTCTTTTTGTAACTTTATCTTTTATACCCTTGCTAACACTCAATCTGTCACATTTTTTCCCATCTTTGCATTTCTATGCAGAATTCTGTTCTTTATTTTGTGGCTGTTGTTTTGTTTTATTTCTTTGTTGTTTTCTGTGTTGCTTCTTTAGATCTCTTTTCTAATTCACCAATTCTTATTTACATTTGTCTGCCCTTTAACCCTTACACTATGTTTTAAAATTTTATTTATTTCCCCATCTAGACAGTGAGCTCTATAAGGTCAAACACTTTTGCTTGTTTTGTTTACTGCGGTAAACCCAACCACTAGAGAAGTGCCTGTTTCATAACAGATTCTCAACAAACATTTGCTGATCGACTATTACACGTTATATTCTTGGAAACTGAATTTGCTTTTTTTCCCGCCTGATTATCTATTTGTTCAATTTGGTAGCCTTTTATTTCTTTTGTCAAATTTTATTTCTTCCTTTTATTTTGGTAAGCACTAAAAAAAGTCTTTTGTATTCTGGATCTAATCATTCCAAATTTAAATACCTTGCAATTCTAATTCTGCATATTGTTTCCGTTAACACTTGTTCAAAGTAGCCTCTTTCCTTATGTGTTTTAAGCTTGCTTTAACTTTGTCAGATTCTTTGAGGCCTGAAATGAAGGAAGACTCCTCCAGGGAGGATTTTTGCTGGTTTTACTCTACCCGAGGGCACTAGAATCTACTTTAAACTCTAATCCACAGGCACCTGGCTGGCTCAATTGGTGGAGCTGACTCTTGATTTTAGGATTGTGAGTTTGAACCCTACATTGGGTATAGAGATCACTTAAAAATAAAATCTTCAAAAAATTTTTTTAAAATAAACTTCAGTCCTTAATCTGTAGCTCTTACAGAGATAATATAAATTCAATCAAATCTATGAAAGAGAGTCTTTTTTTTTTTTTAATGTTTATTTATTTTTGAGACAGACAGAGACAGAGCATGAGCGGGGAGGGGCAGAGAGAGAGGGAGACACAGAATCCGAAGCAGGCTCCAGGCTCTGAGCTGTCAGCACAGAGCCCGACGCGGGGCTCGAACTCACAGAGCGTGAGATCGTGACCGGAGCCGAAGTCGGACGCTCTACCGACTGAGCCACCCAGGCGCCCCTGAAAGAGAGTCTTAAGAGGAGGCATTTCTTTTCTTTTACCTCCTTCTAATAATATTATAGCCAATATTACAGTCAGCTTCTGAGGGGTGAGTTTTCTTTTTCTAATTCACCCAAGAACGTAGCTCTTCCTATGTCCTGGATTTATATAAGGTGATTACTGTATAAGGTAGTAAATCTAGGTCCTGCACTGATCCAAGACTTTGCCTCCAATATTCCTAATGCTCCAAAACTCTAAGCCACCCACATCCAGAGGTTTTAATATATACAAAGAATTCAGGGTTCACTTACTGTCTTAGTCGACTCAAGCTGCCAGGACAAAATATCACAAATCAGGTAGCTTAAACGATTTATTTTCTCACAGTTCTGAAGGCTGGAAGTTCAAGATCAATATTTTAGTAAATTTGGTTTGTGGTAAAAACCCTCTTCCTGGATCGTAGATGGCCACCTTCTCACTGTGCCTTGTCTTCGTGTGAACCTTTCTTCAACAATTGCATGCTGGGGGAACTAGGGGCAAATGTGAGGTCTGGTGTCTTCTTACAAAGACACTAATCCTACCAGATCAGGTGCCACCATCTCTAAATACAGTCACAATGGGGGCTGGGGGGTGGTGGTTAGGGCTTCAACATATGAATTTGGGGGCAGGGGACACAAATATTCAGTCCAGAACATTTACCTCTAGGTTCGCCTGTACCTCTTTATTCCTAGCTTCAGAGGATTTCCATTAGTTTCTTAAAGGGCTCATCAGATTATTTCAAAAGGGGTTTTTTTTTTAATTGTTGTCGAATATTTTTAGATGTCACGTAGCAGACATGAGTTTCAAAATCTCTAGCTTTTCGTATCGCCAGAAAAAGACATCTCTTCTCTATGTATAATCTTGCAGTAGGCAATTCTATCCAATCTCGTATACATGCTTCAAATAACACATCAAATTTATATTTCCAGCCCTGACTTCTCTCCTGAGATTGAGACTCACAGCCAACCGCTACTTGACATCTTTACTTGGAAGTTTACGGAATATTTAAAACATAATGTATCCCAGTCAGAACTCACAGTCTTCCTCTCAAAATTTTCTCTTCCCCTCATTTCCCTATCTCAGCAAATATCATGATAACCACTGACTCCCTCAAGCCAGAGAACCTAGACATCAACCTTGATGTCATTTTTCCTTTCTTCCCACATGCACTGCAAGAACGGTGCCGTCTTCCCTATTTTAAACACAGGCCCTCAATCTGTCCACTTCTCTTCACCTCCTTTTTCACCACTGTTGTGTAGCTTATCTGGCCACCTCTACTGCCTCCTAAGCAGGGACCTGGTTCTATGCTCACCCTCCTGCAGCGAGGCTCCACAGAGCAGCTAAAGCCATCCTCCCGTCACATCTCAAGAACTTTAAATTCTCCATTTTCTTTCCATTACCCTGCAGTACAAGTCTTACCCTCACTTTACAAGGCTTAATGCTCCAATGACTGTCCACCTCTCTGAGCTGATCATGTACATGCTCCCCTGAGCTCCCCGCACTACGGACCCTCTGGCTGTCTTTCTCTTTCTCAAATATACTTAGTGCATTCCCACCGTAAGTCTTTTATTCTTGCTGTTCCCTCTGCAGGAGCACACTTCCCTATGATCTCTGCTTCGCTGAAGTTTCAGCTCAGACGTTATCTCCTCAAAAAGATCTTCTCTAACCGCTGCTAACTATTTCCTATTTGTTCCTCTGGATCCGCCATCCACTCATACTCTACTCTGGTCATTCGAAAGCTGACCTTCACAGGATAAATCAACCAGGCCTCCTTGATCTCTCTTTCCATTGGGTTTTGCCAATGGGAAGCAATGACAGAAAATAGGAGGATAGGAAGAAAGAAAGATCTGAGTATTTATTTCCCTGGATCCCCCTACACTAGGTTGCTGGTTGGTGGTGGCCATGTTCCTGTACCAAAGTTTCTAACAGTTGACCACTTTTATAGGTATAACCTCCCATCGGGTTCCACTAAAGTCTCCCTTCCCTTATCCCTCCAGGCCCAGGTTTAACAGTTGCTACCATTTGGGGGCCTGGAATGTTCCAGCATCCTTGTTAGTTTCCCTTCACTAAATTCTTTCTCCCTGAGCATGCCATCTGTGTCCTGGTATTTCAGTTGGCCAGGGCTGCCACAACCAAATACCACAAACCGGGTGGCCTAAACAATAGAAATTTATTGTTTCACAGTTCTGGAGGTCGAATACCCGAATTCAAGTTGTCAACAGGGTTGGCTCCTTCTGAGGACTGCGAGGAAGAATCTATCTGTTCCATGCCTGTTCCCTAGGGACTTGTGGATCGCTGGCAATCTTTGGCATTCCTTGCCTTGCGAGTGCATCATCCCAGTCTCTGCCCTCACCTTCACATGATGTCCTCCCTGCGTATGTGTCTGTGTACAACTTCCTCCTTGTTCTAAAGACACCAGTCTTATTGGATTAGGGATTACTCCAATGACCTCATCTTAGTGAACGACATCTGCAATGACCCTATTTCCATTCTGATGTATAGCGGTTAGGACTTCATATGAACTTCAGAGAGGCACAATTCAACCCAGAGCACCTGCTGGAACTCTAAGAGAGATTTCCCATCTACCATCACTCTCTATCGCATTTCCTTAGTTATTTTCTTATCATTTGACGTCATTTTATTTATCTTTTATATGTGTATATATTTACTTTCTGGTTTTCTTTCTCTCTCAGTAGACTACGGGGACAAGCTGTCATTTACCTTGTCTTTTGCTGGACTGTATAGCATCAGAGTAGGAGACCAACAAATAATTATTGAATCAATGAATAGATGGCAATATCTAAAGTTTGGTTTAGGAGCTTAAACTGCGATAGACTAGTTATTACCTATATTATTATATCTATATTATAACTATGTATATATCTAGTTATTAACTATATTATTATAGTATGTAGTTTATATTACAGTATTTACATGCTACTATGACATCTCCATCACCCATAAAAGAAGTTCAGACTCCCTATTTTCTTGGTATTTTAGAAAGCAGCCTCATGAATAATGAGGACACTTGGGTGTTTTTTGTCCCAGATCTCCGTTTACTCATTGTGTCATATTAAGGAACTCTTGTAACCTCTCTGACCCTGAGTCACCCCAAACGAGAATAAAATGCTTCCTATCCCTAATACCAGAAGACTTTTTAAAGGTTAATTACGGTCCCAGGCTTTGCGGAATGTGGAGTGAGAAAGAATCGCAAGCAATTATTCTCTTTATGGTGATTATGGTTACTTGTGGGACACTATTCGGATCCCAACTTCCACTCAAAGATGTTAAGAAATACTGAAAGAAAAAAATAGCTGGCTGGTCAAATAAATTCAGGCAAGATCAGGTTAAAACAACTCAGTAATTCTCAGAGCTTTTGACAGTTCACCGTATATTTCCGTTTTCCGTAGTACAGCATCATATACATTTTTTCCTAAAATTATCTGACCATGCAAAATTTTTTCTTCAAACCATCATTTATAGGGCTAAGGATGGAAAAATGATAAATTAGGGACTTCTGCCTAAGCTAAATAAGTCAAAATCACTTAAAAGATATAGTAGACTTTTAAAAAAAATTTTCACGTCTATTTATTTTTGAGAGAGAGAAAGAAAAACAGAGAGACAGAGTGTGAGCAGGCAAGGGGTAGAGTAGTAGACTTTTAAACCACAGCGAGAAAGAGGAAAGGATTTTCCAGCTTTAGATGCTAGCAGGTGGCTAGCCGTGTCTTCAAGCTCCACTATAATATAATTCAGCATCAGTCCTCAGCAGAGAATGGGATTACATGGACTCCGCAATTAAATCACACCTCTTACCGTAGTATTAGAGCACTTTTGAGTCCTGCTCTTATCCTCCTCAGCATAAAGTTAAAAGTCTGCCCTTCACATTTTTCCTCATCACAGTATGTACCAGAAAACAGAGGGAAGCATCCAAAATGTGACTCGCTAGTGGTCCTGTGTCCGCAGGACAGGCACCAGCCCATTTATGTCATACACACTCCTCTTACTGTGCGTAAGAAATTGAGGTTTGTAATATACAAAATATCATTTGCTGCTACTAAGGATGTTTTGTCTAAGCTTGCAGGCTTAGAGTTCCTCCTTCTGTTCATGAGCAATGGGGGGGATAAAATAAAGCTATCAAGTTTATGAGCTGAGAGAACTATAGAATATTATAATCAAGCCCTTTCATAACAAAATTGAGGAAATTAAGGCCTAGGATGATGAAGTAATTTACTTACGATCATGCGAAGTCTTTGCATTATCACAGAGGTGACCATCCAGGGAGGCAGACAATCCCGTCCTCATTTGCCTAGATAGAGCTCTCCCGCGGTGTTTCAGCCTATCCAACATTAAAGACCTGGACTCGCAGCTAGCTTAAATTCTAGGATTTCATTCAGAAGGTGACATCCTAGAGGCCAGGAAATTCTTCCTTCTAAATATCAGGGGGGAGGGGCGCCTGGGTGGCTCAGTTGGTTAAGCGGCCGACTTCAGCTCAGGTCATGATCTCACGGTCTGTGAGTTCGAGCCCCACATCAGGCTCTGTACTGCTGGCTCATCACAGCCTGGAGCCTGCTTCAGTTTCTGTGTCTCCCTCTCTCTCTGCCTTTCCCCTGCTCATGCTCTGTCTCTATGTCTCTCAAAAATAAATAAATGTTAAAAAAAAATTAAAAAAAATTATTTAAATATCAGGGGGGAACTATCTAAAAGACAGAAAAGACAGCAAAACAACCCTTAGAAAAAGCTAGGGTTTGCTCGTGTCCTTAGACCTTAAACACCAGCCCAAGGAGAGTCCATCCAATCTCACTGCTCATTCTTGCCACGTACCCTCCTCACAGCCTTTTATCCTCATATTACTCCAGGATTCTTTCCCCTGACCTTCTTGCCATCAAAGATATCTCATTTCCCAAACGAAAAGGTTTTACCTAGCAAAGAAAACTATCAACAGAACAAAAACGCAACCTACTGAATGAAAATTTTTGCAAATTATAGATCTGATAAGAGGTTAATATCCAAACTATATAAAGACTTATACAGCCCAACCCCAAAAGACCAAACAATCCAATTAAAACATGGGCAGAGGATAGGTATAGACATTTTTTCAAAGAAGACAGAGAGATGGCTAACAGACACATGAAAAGATTCTCAGCATCACTAATCGTCACGGAAATGCAAGTCAAAACCACAATGAGATATCACCTATACCAGTCAGAATGGCTAGTACCAGACAAGAAATAACAAGTGTTGGTGAGCATATGGAGAAAAGAATGCCTGTGCATTGGTGGTGGGAATATAAATTGGTACAACCACCACAGAAAACAGTAAGGAGATACCTCACAAAATTAAAAATAGAAATATCATAAGATCGAGTAATTCCACTGCTGGGCATTTACCCAAAGAAAATGAATACACTAATTTGAAAAAAGATATATGCACCCCTATGTTTATTTTTTTAATGTTTATTTATTTTGAGAGAGAGCAGGGGAGGGGCAGAGAGAGGAGAGAGAGACAGCACAGAGCTGTGCTGACAGCACAGAGCTTGATGTGGGGCTCGATCTCACAAACCACGAGATCATGATCTGAGCTCAAGTCAAAATCAGATGCTCAACTGATGGAGCCACCAAGGCATCACAGTTCCCCTGTGTTTATTGAAGGATTACGTACAATAGCCCAGATGTAAAAGTAACCCAAATTTCCATTGATAGATGAATGGATAAAGAAGATGTGGTGTGTGTGTGTGTGTGTGCGCGCGCGCGCGCGCGTGCAAAATGGAATATTACCCAGCCCTAAAAAAGAATGAGATATTGCCATTTGTGACAATATGAATGAACCTAGAAGGCATTATGCTAAATGAAATGAGTCAGATCAGGAAAGACAAATACCAAATGATTTCAGTTGTATGTGGAATATAAAATAAATAAATAAATAAATGAACAAACAAACAAAAAAAAACAAACAGACACTTAAATATAGAGAACAAACTAGTAGTTTCCAAGAGGAGGTAGGTGGAGGAATGGGTAGCTGAAGGAGATTAAGAGGTACAAACTTCCATTTACAAAATAAATAAATCACAGACATGTAAAGTACAACATGGGGATACAGTTAATAATACTATAATAACTGTGTATGTGACAAACGGTAACTACACTTATTGTGGTGAGCATTGAGTAATATATAGACCTGCCAAATCACTATCACTATTTTGTACGCCTGAAACTAACATAACATTGCATGTCCACTCTACTTCAATAATAAAAAAGAAATTGAAAAATGAAAAGATATTCCATTAATTGACAAACATTTACCAAGCACCTGTTGTGTGCCAGGCATCCTGCCACAAGGTGGAGATGCCAAGACTGCATTTCTTCGCTCAAGGGCTTAGAGTGTGGGGAGAAATGATATAAAGAGATAGTTGTTTAATACAGTGTTGAGCGAAGGACTAAAGTAGAAAGGTTAGAACTAAGCTGTTTCCTCACACACTGACCAGTAGGGTTACGAGACTGTACACACAGCCCTTAGCAGGGCTCTCATCCATTCCCTCTTTTCCATCCTTTATGCTTCTGCTCTAGCTCTAGGTTGTACTGTGTCTTAACTGAACTAGTGTTAACACCTTCCTAACTTTCTCCCTGCTTCCAATATCACTTTTGCCAACCTAAATTTCACTCTTCTCCCAGAATGATCTTATTAATGGAAACCAACACATCTAACATAGTAGAGATGAATAAATATCTTTTGAATAAATAACGGCACTCCTCTGCTTAACAAAATTTAGTAAATTCCTAATTCACACAGAGGTGCTTGCAAACTTGCCCACCGACTTGTCCCTAATAAGAAGGGAAGGGAAAACACATAAGCCCCTGAAGGTATTTTTCATTAAAAGGCACAAATGCAAGATGTACAGCTCGATAACATTTTACATTTGTATAAACGCATGTCCACCATTCTGACTGAATATAGAACATTTTCATTTCACCCCAAAAAAGTGTTCTCGTGCTCCTTCTCAGCTCAGCTCTCCTTCCCAGAGTTAACCCCTCTTTTATCTTCAATCGCTATACACTTGTGTTACCCGTCCTTGAACTTCGTATGTTCAAGGCAATCATATAGTTATCTACTGCGATTTACTTGAGTGTCATTATTTTATATCCAGTCACCTTTCCTTGAGCATCTCAGATAGAAATTTCCATCTCCGAGCTCCAAGACACTCAGTGGCCATTTTCAGGGCCCGACAATCCGTACTGAATTCTTTGCTTCCACCAAAACCTATTCCCTATAGAAATCAATTAGAAAGAATCTGAAAAACAAATTCTCATTAAAGGAAAGAAGATATAGATACTATATATCAAGAAAATATCCTCATGATTAATACCTAAGAGGTTATGCCTGTACAAACATAGTTTTGAGGACTGACTAATCGGATAATGTCACCATAACACAAGGAAATAATTGTCTGACGGTGGGCCACCAGAGCCAAAGACAAGCTTGTAATGAAGATAGGTAAGCAAAAGGAAAATGTCCACAAGGAGTGGAAGAAAAAAGTAGCATCAGCTGAGAGCTTATTATAGTCTAGGCAGAATACTAGCTAAGCACTAGAGATTTGAGAATGAATATGCCACACATTGCTCTAAATTGGTATTTCTTTAAAAAAGAACAATTTGCTAATGTGTGTCCAAAGCTTTATAAATGGTTTATGTCTTTGTCCTAGTAGTTCCATTTCTATAAATTTATCCTAAAGAGATATTCGAACATGAACAAAAATATGAGAAATACCCAATTTGTGAAAATTATTAAATAAATTACAGTAAATCCATATGGTTGAATATTACAGAACCTTCTTTTTGTTTTTTTGTTTGTTTGGTTGGTTTTTTTTTAGAGAGAGAGAAAGTGGAAGTGGAGGAGAGGCAGAGGGAAAGAGAGGATTTTAAGCAGGCTCCACACTCAGCATGGAGCCATACATGGGGCTCAATACCACAACCCTGGTATCCTGACCTCAACCAAAATCAAGTCAGATGCTTAACCAACTGAGCCATCCACACACCCCACAGAACCTTTAAAATATATATTCTTGGGGCATCTGGCTGGCTCATTCAGTAGAGTGTGCGACTCTAGATCTCCAGGTTGTAAGTTTGAACCCCATGTTGGGTATAGAGATTATTTAAAAAAATAAAAGACCACAGGATTTCACCCACATGTAGAATTTAAGAAACACAACAAATGAACAAAGGGGAAAAAAAAGACAGAGAGAGGCAGACCAAGAAAATAGACCTTCTTTTTTAAAGACAAGGTTCAAGACTTTTTATTTATTTGTTTTATGTTTATTTTATTTTTGAGAGAAACACAGACAGAGTATCCAAAGCCGTCTCTGCACTGACAGCAGTGAGCCCAATGAGGGCTCGAACTCACACACCAGGAGATCATGACCCAAGCCAAAGTCGGATGCTCAACCGACTGAGCCACCCAAGTGCCCCAAGAAAATAGACTCTTAACTTTAGAGTACAAACCGATGGTCACTAGAAGGGAGAGGGATGGGTGAAATACATGATGAGGATTAAGGAGTGCACTTGCGATGAGCCCCAGGTGATGTGTGGAAGTGCTGAAGCACTGTATTGCACACCAGAAACTCATATAACACTATGTGTTAACGAATATGAATTTAAATAAAAAGCTTAAAAAATAATATCCAACATATTGATAATGTGGTTACATTTGGGGAAGACACTAGCTTTGGCGGGAACATGGCCAAGGGAGATTTTAATATTCTTGGTATTTTGATTCAAAAAGAATGCATTCATTTGGAACTATATATTCATTTAAAATAAACACTATTTTTTAAAGTCAAATTGCTTTCTGAATACACCAACTATGTTCTGCTATAAAGATTACATGGTATTTTTTTTAATCAAAACCAACTAATTTATATATGAAGAAATATATGTCCACAAAGCTCTGTACATCTGAACTAATATATAGCATAGTAAACACAGAAATCTTCAGGCAAATTTATAGTTAATCAGTTTAAGTGTTGACTTAGTCTTATATTAAATTTATGAGTAAGGAACTTAAGTTCCAAAGACACTGGAGTGCTCGAGTGAAAAAATTCCTGCCTATTTCCTTGGACTTGGATGATTTTTACTGTTTAAACCGTTTGGAATCTAGTAGATCAGTAACTTGCCTCGTTAGTTTCAGTTATAACAGTAACAGACTTCATTACCACAGAATATTTACTCGTCCTTAACCTCTAAAGAAATTCAGACCTAGGAAAATTCCCCAAAAAACCTTCAAGAGGCAGGTAGGTCATAAATTATAAATATTATTTTTTAGCCAATCTATTTCTTTCCCATAATTTTCAAATAAGTATTAACTACTGGTAACTATCATATAATGTTTTACCTTATAAGTATGATCATTTGTAGTGAAAGCATTAGTTTATGAGAATGCATATATAAATATTTTCCTTTAGGCTAATAGTTAGAAGGATTTTTAATAGGATATTATTCTCTATACATAATCTATCTCATTTCTTTTTCTTTTCCTTTTTTCTTTTTTTTTTTTTTGCTTTAAGCAATTATACTTCAGAAAATAAAATAAGGGAGGGAATGGTATTTGGTAATAAAAAAGACAGCTAAACTTAAAATACTCTGGAACTAGAAGTTTTATGGTAAGTTTTTGATAAAGACAGCTACCTTAGTTTTCCTCTTTCATGTATTTATACTTTCTCAATGAAGCAAATAAAACTCAGCCTTTGTATAATAACTAACATAAATGTTATAATAGCTAACTTTAGTACTTCCTCCCCAGGAAAGATTTAATTGTGGGATGTATTTTTCCTCCCTTTTCTTTTTTGGCTAGAAAACAAAGAATGAGGATTGTCTCCAGTGATGTTTTTATCTTACTCTGCCTCTTGGGTGGTAAGTCATTAAGAAAGCATGAATCAAAAAAAGGGAAAATTATCTAAGAGATTGCAGAATTACAGTATCAGTGGAGGATGACCTTAAATAAGGTAATTAAGGTGCTTATGGCAAGGCCTGAGGAAGCACTTTTAAACAGTAGTAAGAGCTAACATTTATTGAGCATTTACTATGCCAGGAACTGGTCTAAACATCACATCTGTATTAATTCACTGAACTCTCATGACGACCCTATGAGTTAAGTCCTGTTATTTCTCATTTTATAGATGAGAAAATGGGGCTGCTAGATGGCGGCCCCACGTTGCTATTGTTATCACTAAGCTGGAGCTAACTAAAGGAGCCTGGAAGCTTGTATTAAAAAAGCAAAGAAAATGAATTAATTAGATCAAATAAGCATAGACACAGGCCTCCTGGCACTTTGCCTGTTAAAGGTGCTGTTCACCGTCTTCTTTCATGTATAAAAGAACCAATAAAGGAGATAATAGGGCACTTTTGATTCCTTTTACAGAATTTCTAAGTCTCCTCAAATTATTTAGATATGCCTGAAGGTAATACCTCCAAACAGGTATGTTCAAGCACCATCATGGGAATTCTCCCTCTCAGTAATACTGCAGGAAGATGATAATGAAGACAGTTGCTCTATGCGGAACCCAGGCTTCTTTTAGAGTCAACAAGATTTAATGTACGAATGAGTCACCTAGGAATCTTGCCAAAATGCAGAGGCTGATTCAGGAGGTTGGGGTGGGACCTGATGCATTTCCAACAAGCTTCCGAGTGATGCTGGTGCTATTAGTCTGGAGACCACATGTCAGTAGGGAGACTCCAGAACACATCCCAGAGATACAATTCTCAGATTGAGACTTGGAGACCATGAGTGGCAAATACTGGGGTCACCAACTGAAATGCCTAAAGTGTTTGGTCAGCTAATATCTCTCCTGCATTTTATGTTCTTATACCAGTCTCTTATAAAAATGTGGAGAGAAGCATATGGATAGGTGAAACATCATGTGAGAACATACCCAGGGTCTTAAATACCATGAAAAAATGGTTTCGGAAGGGGACCATATTAATTTTGCTGGATACACAAGGAAGTTGTGAGGATAAAAGAAGAAAATTCTGCATAAAGAGAAACCTTGAAGTAATGGGTGCTATGAGGTAAGGAGTGGTTATTTAAAAAGATCACTCGTGGGGCACTTGGGTGGCTCAGTCCATTAAAAATCTGACTTCGGTCCAGGTCGGTCATGATCTCGCAGTTCGTGAGTTCAAGCCCCGCATGAGAGCTGACAGCTCAGAGCCTGGAGCCTGCTTCTGATTCTGTGTCTCCCTCTCTCTCTGCCCCTCCCCAGCTTGCACTTTCTCTTTCTCACTCCCCCTCCCAAAAATAAAAATAAACTTAAAAAAAATTTAAAATAAAAAAGATCACTATCATCATTATTATGAAATATATTTAAATAACTAGATATTATTTAGAATATATGTTTAAATAACAATGTGGATGTTATAATATAAATAACAAAATATTAAAAAAACAATAATATGTAATATATTATATTACATATTTATAATTATATGTACATAATTTATATTTTATATTATTAATATATAATTATATATTATATATGTACTTATATATTATATATTATTTATTATATAATAATATAATTCATATAAATATAAAAATAATATTATATAAAGCATAAATGCATATTTATATATTATATATAAATTCATATATAATTTAAATTTACATATAATATATTTATATCTTTTAAATGAATTTATATAAATTTATTTATTTAAATACATATTTATATAATATATTATATAATTATATTTCTATAATTTATATAAATAATATAATATATTGGATGTTTCCTGTTAATAAATAAAGTCATAAAATGGTATAGCATACTTCAGAATTAATCACTAAGGAAACTATTCATTTTATATTTAACCCAAAGCTGTAAATTTAGTTGTCAAAGACATATGTTTATATATTAATGTTAATAAAACCAACAATAAATTTTCAGATAAAAAAGGACAATAGAAGAAAGGACTGAGATCTGAGGACATATTTATACTTACTCAGGCAAACGAACAGATACAGTCAACAGAAAAGCCTAAAAGCTAAGGTATCGTCTTCAGCTACGGATAATGTCGGAGCCAAAGTTTTAAGAAGATATGGATACTGGGTGGGGGGATCAGGAGGAGGAGGGACTATCCGAAAGGGAGGGAAAGAAGCTAGAGCGGATCTCCCCCAGGAAAACAGGCATGGGTCTTAGGAAGGCAGAGAAAGAGCTAGCGTCCTATGAGCCGTCCACCGCAGAGGAGCCACTGGCTCCCAACGTCTGAGCCATCGGTGGATCCCTAAGAGCACGGGGTGAGCCTGAGAGGTGGCGAGTGCAGGAGGAAAACGATCTCAGGCACGACTTAAAGGTCCAAGCAGCCCTAGTATTCTGGGCAGGCAACGGACCCAGATTCTACTAAGAATCAGAATACCCAGAAAGAAGAGGACATCAGTATGTTTGGGATACAAAAAAGGCAGGCAGCTTAGGGACATGGGGTGCTTGCTTAGAAGAAGGGCTTGAGATTCCAAAAGACCTTTTTTATTTTTATTATTTTTTTTTCAATATTTATTTTTGAGAGCCAGAGCATGAGTGGGGTAGGGTCAGAGAGAGGGAGACACAGAATCCGAAGCAGGCTCCAGGCTGAGACATCAGCACAGAGCCCCACACGGGGCTTGAACTCATGAGCCACGACATCATGACCTGAGCCAAAGTTGGACCTTTAACTGACAGAGCCACCCAGGCGCACCCCTCTGACAGATCTTTTAAAACTCCTGTCTCTGCCATTTGTACAAGCTACTTAAAATCTCGAGACTAAACATCTTCTTTTATGTGAATGCGAGCAGTATAATACCAGCGTAGAAGGGGTATTGTGAAAAATGATCGCGCTAATGCATGTAAATTGCCCAGCAGAGTCCTTGGCATAAGCTTAGTTCTTCAAAAAATATTTGTTGATGGGTTGTTGATTATGGATTGAAAGTCTGTCTCGCTCAGAGAGAGAACCAACTGTGACATTTCCAAAGTGTCTTCAGACGAGAATAGTCAACAGAGGTTAATTAGCCTCATCAGCCAGACTATTTTCTCTTACAAGTGAATACGGCAGAGGGAGATGGGAAATAGAATGTGAAAACTTCTAGTAAACTCTTCCTTCGGGTCATCAGTGAAGAGGAGTGACGTGGCAATGGTCTTCCTATATTAAAAGATGGAAACTATAAACACCGAGGCAGATTTGGTCTAAATTTTAGAAGACTCTTTTAACGGGCTGAGGTGTATTTAATGGTGATGAGCTCCCCATCAGTAGCAAGGCTCCCTGCAGAAATTACTACAAAGGAGATTCTTGAATTCACTGGAACTAGTGGTCCTGAAACACTGGTCCAGACATCAATGTCCAAATCACATGCCCTCCGCTGTTTCTGCAGATCTACAATACAGATTTCTGAGCCTCGCGTCCTACAGATTCTAACACAGGTCTGTAGGAGCCCTGGGAATCTGTGTTCATTTTATTTTAACTGCGTGTAGACATGAGAGGAGCAGTCAAATTCGGAAACCGATCCTCTAAATAATATCTAGCTTCCAAGCTTACCTATGTTCAGGAATCTCTGGGCTCTTTCTTTGTAATCAAGATAAATAACATTTTATTATTATTATTTTTTAATGTTTATTTTTGAGAGAAAGAGAGACAGAGTGTAAGTGGGGGAGGGGCAGAGACAGAGAGGGAGACACAGAATCCAGAGCAGGCCCCAGGCTCTGAGCTGTCAGCACAGAGCCCGACGCGGGGCTCAAACTCACAGACCATGAGATCATGACCTAAGCCGAAGTCGGACGCTTAACCCACTGAGCCACCCAGGAGCCCCTCAAAGTAAATAACATTTTAAGCCACAGGATCCGAATGCTGGATATAATCAATATGTAAACATTAATTAAGCAATACATATTCACGGAGAACCTACCACACATCTGGTACTACCTTAGGCATTGAAGTGGAGTTCTAATAGTGACTATATGGTTGAAATCAAATTTTATGGCTAAATAACTATTTTGATTTAATTAGGCGCTGAGGAGCTGAGTACATTTTTACCAACTAAATTGTTTAGCGCCCCCCCCCACCTCATTTCTAATTAGTATCTGTTCTAGGTTCCAATTCATGAACGTAGCATATGCTTTGAAATTTCTCCCACTCTCAAAATAAAAACAATTTTAATTTATATGAGTTTTTAGAATTATTTTTTTAAAGTATTGTCTACCTTTTCCATTGAACGTCACGATTTTTTTCTCTCCCTTCGTCTCTTCTTTTTTTTCTCTTTCTCGTCTCCACTTCTGTTCTGTCCGTATTTATCTATTTTCTCTTCTGTACTTGGAGGTGCCGGAGGTGTGGTTTGTAGATTATGCAACCTCTCAATCCCCTTCCACGGATGTCTTTTGGATTTTGGAACCTGCAGAACAAAACCTGGTCAGTATTGTATAAAAGAGATTCACATACAAGGTAAGTCTTGACACTTAAAGAAAAAAAATTATTGAAAATGAGTACAGGAAAAATCCTCATATAAAAGCAAACATTCAGTGAACACTTACTACATGCCAGAGGCTGTCCTAAGGGCTTTCCCCTGGATGACATTACACTAACAAAACGATATGAGCTCGATCTTGTCACTATCCCCATTTTAAAGATGAGGGATCCGAGGCGCTGGAAGACGAAGGCATGTGCATGATGTTACACAGCTGATGAGTATTGGAGCCAAGATTCGAATTCAAGTATTTTGATTCCAGAGCGTACATTCCTAGTGAATGTCTATACCGCCTCATTCACACCACTCACGTCCTCACAAAAAATGAGTACATAATTTGCAGGGCCCTCCTAAGCACAGGGTCTGTGCAAGTGCACAGGTGACCTGCCCAGGAAGGCAGCCTTCCCTGCATAGGTTAAGGGGTAAGTGCAAACGTCCAAATGGTGACAGCATTAGAAGAAAAGACTGACGAAGACTGAAAGGGAGGAGGCCTCTTGAACACCCAAAAGACCAAAGTTGTTAATTTGAATACTTCAGTATTTTAATGAACAACCCCCACCCCAATTTTAAAGATAAAAAATAAACTGGATGAAAAAAGTTAGAATAACAGAAAAAAAAGATACTAACACTTATCCAGAATAAGGAACTTCCAGAAACAATTTTTTCTTAATGTCTATTTATTTTTGAGAGAGAAGACAGAGTACCAGCAGGGGAGGGACAGAGAAAGAGGGAGACACAGAATCAGAAGCAGGCTCCAGGCTCTGAGCTGTCAGCACAGAGCCCAACACATGGCTTGAACCCATGAACTGTGAGATCATGACGTGAGCCGAAGTTGGATGCCCGGCCACCCAGGCGCCCCAGAAACAGTTTTTTTTTTTTAATTTTTTTAAACGTTTTATTTATTTTTGAGAGACATAGAGACAGAGCGTGAGCAGGGGAAGGGCAGAGAGAGAGGGAGACACAGAATTGGAAGCAGGCTCCTGGCTCTGATGAGCCATTAGCACAGAGCCTGATGCAGGGCTTGAACTCACAGACCACGAGATCATGACCTGAGCCGAAGTCGGCCGCCCAACCGACTGAGCCACCCAGGCGCCCCAGAAAAAGTTTTTAAAAAGACCAACATCAGGAGGGGAAAAAAAAAAGTTTGTTAAAGGAAATGTAGAAACCGTTTTCAGGAAAAGAAATATAAACAGAACCTAAAAATATAAAACAAAAATATAAAAAGCTGCTCAACCCACCAGTAAATATCAAAGAAATGCTAATTACAGAAATATGATATTTATAACCCATCAAATGGGAACAATTATAAAAGTTTTATAATATCAAGGGTTAGTGACGGTATGGGGAAATGTGAACTCTCATACATTTCTAGTGATAATTTTGATTAGGTTAGCAATTTTTTAGACAATAAGGGAATTTCCATTGATATTTTAAATGAACACAGCCTTCTACAAAGCAATTCTATTTCTTGATATCTACTGGAGCAAAATATTCACACGTAACACAAAAAAGCATGATATCAAGGTTATCTCTCAATATCATATTTAATTGTAAAGTAACAGAAATGACCTAAATGTTTGTCTATGGGCTAAGTGTTATTTAAACTATAAATGGGGCGACTGGGTGGCTCAGTCGGTTAAGAGTCCAACTTAAGCATCCGACGTCAGCTCAGGTCATGATCTCGCGGTTTGTGGGTTCGAGCCCTGCATCCATCTCCGTGCTGACAGCTCAGAGCCTGGAGCCTGCCTCAGATTCTGTGTCTCCCTCTCTCTGCCCCTCTCCTGCTCACACCTTGTCTCTCTCTCTCTCTTAAAATAAAATAAACATTAAAAATATTTTCAACTATGATGTAGGGATGCCTGGGTGGTTCAGTTGGTTGAGCATCGGACTCTTGATTTCAGCTCAGGTCATGATCTCAGGGTCGTGGGATCAAGCCCTGTGTCGAGCTCCGTCCTGGGTGTGGAACTTACTTAGGATTTGCTCTCTCTTTCCTTCTGCCCACCCTCCCATTGCGTGCTCTCTCTCAACAAACAAAAAAACTAACTAACTAACTAACTGTGATGTATATTCAGGCTATGGAATGCTTTGAAACACTTAGAATGAACTAGACCCCTTTCTTAACATGGGAAAAATCTCTAAGACACTTTTGAGCAGAAGAAAGGCAGTTGCAGAACAGGAGGCGTGGTATACCATCTGTGAATAAACATCTGCACAATGCAAAACTCTAAATTCCTGTATGGAATTGGAAGGAGAAAATAAAAAGTTAGAGGAGATCAAAGTTAGTTGGGAGAGAAGAAGAGAACTTGAGGGTCCCATGTGATGGGTTTTGGTATTAAGAGGGTTATTGATGGGTTTTATCATCTGAATTTGAAAGCTATTGCATTGCAATGTAGCTAACTAGAATACGTTTAGGTGGGAGTTCCTGAAGGCAAAATGTATAAACCTAGAAGTTTTGCTTTGTCTTTCTGTTTTTTTTTTTAATGTTTCTTTATTTTTTGAGAGAGAGAGAGAGAGAGGGAATATGCAAGGGAGGGGCACAGAGAGAGGGGGACACAGGATCTGAAGGGGGCTCTGTGGTGACAGCGAGAGAGCCCCAGGGCAGGGCTCAGACTCACGAATCCTGAGATCATGACCTGAGTTGAAGTCAGTCACTTAACCAAATGAGCCACCCAGGCGCCCCGGTACTTTTGTTTTTAACCTATTAGTCTGAAGCATCTAAGGCCAAGTAGGTTGCATCTCACAAGGACTTTCCCTCCCCCCAACCCTGACCCCACCCCCAAAATGGGGCTTGAACTTACAAACCCAAGATAGAGTTGCATGCTCTACTGACTGAGCCAGCCGGGTCCCCCAACCCCTACCTCTTTTGTTTCCCTCAGGTGGAATTCAGTGGTTTTCCATTCAAGGCTGCACAGAGACCCAAGCGGAGTGCTTCCAGAGAGAACTGAAGTCTACTGGAATTCACTCTAGTCACTGCTGCCTTCATACCTTTTGCAATTTCTGAGCCAGCGGCCCATTTCCAAGTTGCTTGACTGATCGGCCGGCCTCAAAGTCTGATCTGGTCGTCACAAGACCACAGGCTGCCATCGATCCGCCCCGTGCAAAACACCTCATATTTTTCAGGTCGTGTGAGTTGCGGTCTAACCCCAGTTCTGGTTTTCAAGGTGCCCCCCTCTTCTTCCCCACCACCTCCAACTCCTCCCAGAAACATCCTCTTCAACACGTCTCTCCTCTCCTCTTTCTGCTCCGTTCCCCTCCTGGTGACTGCAAAGCCACAAAGAAGTAAAAATGTGTTTCCCCGGAGTCCAATGATGCATATTGTGTCTAGTTTACTAGTTTCCTTAAATATTTCCACATTCCGAAATACAGTTACACATGAATTGTATCACAAGATACCAAGGGACCTGAGAATGTTCATTTGGCTTCCAAAGCAAACCGCCTTGCTCTTTTGGGGTAATTTACGGCATAGGAGAAACTGATTTAACAAATACCATAGGAAAAATAAGCCACAAATAAGCACAGCAGGCCGATGAGACCTGTGAGCCCACATGGCACAGAGTTCCAGCAGGTGTGAGGGTTGAGCCTTATTTTTCCTTTTTTTTTTTTTTTTTTTTAATGTTTACTTATTTCTGAGAGAGACAGCGACAGAGTGCAAGCAGGGGAGGGGCAGAGAGAGAGGGAGACACAGAATCCGAAGCAGGCTCCAGGCTCTGAGCTCAAACTGGTGTGGGGCTCAAACTCCAGAACTGTGAGATCATGACCTGAGACGAGATCATGACCTGAGCCAAAGTCCCACGCTGAACCGACTGAGCCACCCAGGACCGGTGCTTGGTTTCCCTGTCTGGATTAGGATTTGCCCACATGCTGGATTTCCGTCCCGTTGCCATGCCTCTGTGCTTTGGCTTCTCGAACAATGGCAGATGAAGCAAATTAAATCTGAGTAGGAGAACAGGTGCCCATCCACAAAGAATTCTAAAGGATTGTGAATATACTTTGGCCTCCATATTGTACCACATATTCAATTATTCTCATCCAAGGCCCTACTTCAGCGACTTCCAGATTACTTCTTTTCAAATGCTAAAGTTGTTTTTCTCTGTGTTTTCAGGAGCTTGAGAAATCCAAATGGTAAATAATGAATCGCAACAAACCCTTCTTTGTTGTCTTTTCCTCAGAACCTAAAGCAATATTTCACATACGGGTGGCCCTCAATAAATGCTCTTCTATAAACTTTGAAGAAAAACAAGTGTTAAAGAAAATAAAAAACAGCCCAAGGACTTAGACTATATTTATGAACTAAGGAAAAAGTTTCTTCATCCTAGGGTTTAAGTCCATTTGCCATTATTCTGTCACTTTATGCCTTAGCCACATTGTTAAACAGACCAGTTAACTTCATGGAGACACTACTTTTAATTTTCTTGGTTTTTTTACACATAATGTTATTTACCCAACATCATGGGGAGAAAAAAATGACAAGATCAGACAATCGGTGACTAACCATAAGGCTTCCCAAACTTAATTTGAAATCCCAGTGATATAATGACAAGAAAAGAAGGAAGCAGGCACCACTTATGGCGCCACTAACCGGGAGTTGACCTGGGAAGTCACCTTGAAATCTCTACACTTCATTCTCCTCGTGTATGAAATGAAAAGGATTGGATCACATAATCTCTCAGATCCCTTCAAGTCCTCATACTTTATGACTTGACACTGACCCCTCTGGTGCTGAATATGTAGAAGAAAGACCTTGCTTATACAATCAACATTCCTCTAGCTCAGTGTAATCCAGGAATCCGGAAGGAGAAATGGAAGTCACGTCAAGAGGTGACCTTCGCTGGAGCACTTTACTACCTGCATGCCTAGTGGGACCCGAAAGTCAGCACAGAACAAAAATAATCTTCACATCCTTGATGTGGGATGCTGAATAATGCCTCTCCAAAGATGCCCACATTCCAATCCCTGGAAGCTGTGAATATGTTATGTTAAAGAGCAAAAGAGGCTTTGTAGATGAGCTGAAAGATTTTGAGGTTAGATTTTCCTGGATTTATCTGGGTGGGCCCAATATAATCACAAGAGTCTTTGCAAGAGGGAAATAGGAGGGTCAGAGAGGGATTTGCAGATGCTACATGCTAGCTTTGAAGATGGAGGAAAGGGGTCACAAGCCAAGGAATGTGGGCAATCTCTAGAAACGGGAAAAGTCAAGAAAATGGATTCTCCCCTAGATTTTCCAGAAGGAACAAAGCTCTGCAGACACATTTTCAACCTCTAACATCCATAACGGTAGGATTAATTGGCTTTAAAAATTTCTAGGTATAATTGACATATAACGTATCCATTATAGGTGCGAAACACAATTATTTGATATTTGCAAATGTTACAAAATAGTCACCACCATCCGTGTACTTTAACATGCAACTCTACACGCAGTTACAGAACATCTGCTTTCTTTTAACACGACTTGTGACAGCTGTCTTGGGAAACAGATACTCTTGATCACGCACAGGATGGTGCGGCATTTCCCCTCCCCCCAAGGGCAACGCGCCCAATCCGTGGTTTACGTGAATCTGATTTCAAGAAGGCGTCTCAGTGTCCTATTATGTCCCTTTCATCCTAACAATTTCTCAGTCACGATTTCCCTTGAAACACACAGATGGCCTATAGACATGCGATCATATCTTTCCAGCCTACACCTCCCACTCAAGTGCCTATCCATTCAAGATTTCTTTGGCTAATAAGTATATTCTTTGCTTATTCTTCGCACCTAAAGACAAAGTGATAGCCCGATTTTTATCAGTTTATAGGACATCAGACTGAGGGGCCAATAGATCTGAGGACCTCTCTTGATTCCCTGAATACCAGGCTGGCTTCCTTGTTAATAATATTCTTTCCTGCAACTGAAATACAAGCTTCAGTGGTGAATGCCCCTTAGTTCATTTAAAAGAAAAGTCTTTGCAATCAGTTGGGGGCATATGGATGTGGCAGGGAAGAAACTGAAGTTATCTATTAGCAGAGGAGGAGTGGGATGTTTTGTCCTGTTTCCACTCAGTTACAAGATTTTCAGAAGTTCCCATGAGAAAGTTTATAAGTGAGATGGCTAGTGTTGTCTTCCCCAGTATACTATGAGACCCATGGCTCGTAGGTGGCCGAGGGGGAGCTTGTGGTGTGAAGTACCATGTAATCTTCGCCCATCACGAATGCCAGCCCCTGGGGGAGCCACAGCGGTAGACAAGAAGCTGAGCCAGTGTGATGGTGCAACCGACTCCTCGGCACAGCTTCACGTCTCTGAGACACGAGACTCGGGGGTCTCTGAAAGAAGCACGAGAGCAAAGAAACAGAAGGAAATGGGATGGTTGATGACGGACCTCTTGAGTTTCTGAAGCAATTCTGAGTCTGACTCAGGACTTTGGACAGAAAGAAATATGTCATTAGGTAACGATGAAGAAGCCTGGAGCCCTGAATGTTGCACGCTATGGACACAGGCAGTCATCTTTTTTTGTCTGTCTTCAATGTCTTCAGTAGAGGACTCCGTGTGCTGAGACTTTTCTGGCTAAAACGGAATGCTGAAGTACAATGTTGGAGACCTGGGAAACACCCACATCCTTGGGGAGATCGGGGGCATTGCAGCACTGACTGATTATCCAGAGGAGTAAACACTCTCTCTCTAAGGCACCAACTCATATTTCTGTAGGTCCTACAACTAAAGGCCCTAGAGGTGGTTGTACCCACTGGTAGACACGTTTCTCCTACCTTGCATATTTCATTGATCTTTGCAGACCACGGCGGGTAAGTCATGTTGTAACCTCTTTTGGCTGCACCTCAAATCCTAACACTCCAATTAACAGGACAGATCCAGAAAGGCAGCTCCATAATCTATCCTTCTCATAACTTGGTGGTGTGAATATACCTTCTATTTTCTCATGCTCACATGCAGTGAGTAAAGTCAAGAGATCTGCCATCCGAAATTATTGTGTAGAATGGAACTTCCAGGAAGAGCCACAATTAGCAATTTTGGTGCCAGGGCAAGCACAAAATATGCCCTCAAATTAACTTTGGAATTTGTGTCTTGGCTCCCATATGGGTGTTATCGATAATACCATCTGGAGGTTTCCTGTTTTAACTAATTATTCTTGCTAACTAGGTGTTAAGCTCAGTGATACTACGTGCATGTGCTGTTGAATTAATTGCACAGTCATTTTGAAAACTGACACACTGTAAATTTCAGAGCCTGGGGCAAATGCGTAGTGACCAGGAAGAGTTAACAGCTCTGATTACACAGAGGGAAGAGACAGGAAGAAGTAGTAGTCCGTGACAACAGAAATGTGAAGCACAGAGGACTCTTTAATTTGATAAATATTTATTGAGCAATTCCTACGTGTCAGGTACGGTGTAGATGATGAGGATACAACAGCGAATAATTTAGATGTCCATGCAGATACTACCAGGATACGGCAATAAATCACAAAAAATTGGCATTTGTCATATAATATAGTAGGTCTGTAATATTAATAATTACAGGACGATATATGGAACTCAAAAGGGGGGTACCTACCCCAATGATGGTCACAAAAGGCTGTCAAAGGAAGTATGAGTAAGCCAAAATCTGAAAGACAGGGAATCAACCAGAATGTCTGGGGGATTGGAGGTTTCTGTTGCTTGAGATCCAGGGTCCAGGTGAACACAGAATCTCCCCAGAAAAGCCTAAGGGCATTCAATGAACAGCTTTTCATTTTAGGAAAGTCACAGTGGCTTCAGTTTGGAAAATAACCGGAACTAGAGGCTAGGAGAGCATTTAGGCTTTTGCTGCAAGCCAGGGGAGAGATGATGGGGGGCCTATGACAGGTAAGT
The DNA here is from genome assembly GCA_030068075.1 of Paguma larvata. Taxonomy (NCBI): domain Eukaryota; kingdom Metazoa; phylum Chordata; class Mammalia; order Carnivora; family Viverridae; genus Paguma; species Paguma larvata. Next base: position 77,376,999 of record CM057832.1, read on the forward strand.
GGCAGTGGGCATGTAAGAAGAAGAAATAGTTCTTGCACTTACTAAGTGCAGGAACCCTTCCAGGTTCCAGGGATACAGCAATGAACAAGTTCCTGCTTTTAGAGAGCTTACTTTGTAGTGGATTTTATGTTGTAGTGGAACAAGCCATAAATAACCTAATGTCTCATAACTTGATGTCAAGCAAATACCACGGAAATAAAGTCAGATGGGTTAAGGTGATGATATGTGCTCTATTTTAGATAGGATGGGTAGAGCGAGCCATCTCTAAGCAGAGACCTGAAAGAGATAGAGAGTAAGTCATCTACAACATGGAAGGGGAGCATTTATAGGCAGCAGGAACTTCAAGGTTCTCCTCTGGATATATTAAGCTTGAGATGCTGATTAGACACCCCTATGGAGACTGCTAATGTGTGGTCAAATATGCAAGTCTGAAGCTCAAGGGAGAGGTCTGGCTGGAGAGAGAGAAATTCGAGATTCATCAGCAAAAATAGGCTATTAAATACCTTTGACCTGAATGAGACTACTTAAGGAATGAGTGTAGGACTGAACCCTGGGACCCTGCAAAATTTAGTGGTAGAAGAGAAGAGAAAGAATGGTCCAACTTCCGTATTGGAGAAGTCCATTTAATAGGGGCCGGAAGAGATGTTTAAAAAGAGCCCTTCCACAGACTCTGCCACAGGGACTGAGGTGATCTGTAGAAAAAGATAGTAGGAAGTCAGGCCAAGAGAGAGTCCAGCTCATTGAACCTCGGTTGAACTTCCCTATGAAAATGGCACTAGGCATTTGGGCATATGGGTTTGAAGTTCAAGAGGGAAATATGAGCTGGAGACAGATTCGTGTATCCAGCATCTAGGTCAAAAAATAAGGTCATTATAAAAAGTGAGAAAAGAGAAGAGGATCAGGGCAGAACTTTTAAAAAGACATTCATCGAATGTGGTTCAGCAGGAAATGAGAAAGCAATCTATAAAGGCTCAAGGCTAAGTTCAGGTTATTGCAGAAAAGGAACACATATTAGGACTTAGCATATGGAAAGTGGCTAAGCTTCAACCCTGAGGCTAAGTGGAATAAGGTCTATGTCACGAGAAGAGCAGAGGCTCTGAGGCTAAAAAATACCAAGGCTCTAAGTTCTGTTCTACTATTTACTAACTGCGTGACTCTGAACCATTTACCCAACTTTCTGAACTTCAATTTCCTTTGTAAAACAAAGTCAATAGCATCTACTTTACTGGATCTTCCAGAGGGTCTGGTACGTGGTAGATGCTCACTACCTGCTCCTTTCTCTCTACCCTGAAAGTTTTCATCAAGAAGGCTGGGCAGGATAAGTACTATCCAATACTAAAAATAGGAATGTCTGGTGGGGCGCCCGAGTGGCTCCCTCAGTTAAGCATCCTACTTCGGCTCAGGGCACGATCTCACGGTTCATGAGTTTGAGCACTGTGTCACGTTCTCTGCTGTCAGAACAGAGAGTGCTTTAGATCCTCTATTCCCCACTACCCTACTCTCAAAAATGAATAAACATTTTAAAAAATAAAAAATAAAGATTTCTATTTAATTCCATGATGAGGAAGGATCGCAAAAGATGTAAAGGCCGTGGTAAAAAGACAGATGCAGACAGATCCATGAAAGGGGGAATGCGAGACAAACAACCGTAGAGAAAAGGAGCAGAGCAGCGGCTTGAGAAAACACACTGCTACCAAAAAGTCACATGATCTTTGGCAAGGACTTAATGTCACATCCTCCCTTCCACCCCTAGAAAAGACAGGACTGTTTTATAATCCCTGAGATTCTTGAAAGCACCCACTTCTGATGGTTCCCAATGGGTATGGGGGTGAAGGAAAGCAATCCATGAACTCAGAATAGAAAAAAATTATACCTTTATTCCTTTATTTTCACTCATCTGTAACTGAAATTGAGCACTTCCTTCTATAACAAATAAAACCAGCCTGTCATGATAGTATTAGAGGTACCTGTGACTGTGTTATCAAAAAATAACAAATATTTTTATATCGTATTTTTGTTATACAGACAAAAGATATTGTGATGCAGATTATCTCCAGATATCATTTATCCTCATCAACACTTAAAAATGAGAGTCGTCATCGTATCCAGCACTAGATCGTATCTAATACCTTGATAAAAACGCAAATGTATTATCATTTATTTGGGCTTTTCATATTTCAATATTCCTTTGTAATCCAACATACTGTATTTGAAGCACTTGGAAAGACTATGCTGAAAAGGGGTCTATCTATGTTACCTGTTTCTATGTAACTAATCACCACAAAACTTCATGGCTTGAAATAACAATCATATTATTATTATTATTATCTCTCATGGTTCTGGGGCTGACAGTTGCACTGAGCAATTCCTGTTTGGGGTTTCTTATGGAAATACAGACAGTAGCTGGGACTGGAATGATTATTTACATGTTTCACACCTAGGCTGGAACTTGAACAGCTGGAGGCTAAGACAGGATGGGTCTCATCCAGAATCTCTCTTTTTAATTTACTTTTTGAATCGTTATTTATTTTTTTCATGATGATAAGTGTACTCTTTAATGCCCCCCACCCCAGAATTTCTTTAAGTGATAATTCCACGTGGTCGAACATGGCAGTTTCAGGGTAGCCCGACTTCTTACAATGGCAGCACAGAGTTGTGAGAGACAAAGCCAGACAGAAGCTGTACCGTCTTTTATTACTTACGCTCAAAGTCCCCCGGCACCTCACCCTCCTCTGTTAGTTGAGGCAGCCACGAAGACCCACCCAGGTTCATGGGGAGAGTACATAGACTCCACCACTTATATGGAAAGAAATAAGCTTTTGGAAAAAAAAAAAGAGACCCAAGATATAGTTAAGACCATTTGTGTCCAATATAGTCTACCACAGGACCCGTAAATTTCACCAGCCAGTCAAATGGGTTTGTGGCACTGGAAAAAACAAAAGTGTTAAGAATCCCCTTCTAGAACCTCCTCACAACCAAAGTTCACTCACTTTACATAACTCACCCTAAGATACAAATCATTTCTTCTGGATCTTGTCTGCTCATCACATCTAGTCTATTCTCTGGTTCATTGGTTCATGACCTTGTTTCTTTGAAACTGTCTCTTCTAATGACCCCCACCTCCAAAACAACACAAGCAAGTGCACACACACACACACACACACACACACACACTCAGACACATACTCTTCTAGATTGCATTTTCTGGGCATAAATCCTCCATCAGAACCAAAATTAGCCTGGTTGAAAGTCACCAGAGGGACACCTGGGTGGCTCAGTTAAGTGGCTGGCTTTTGATTTCGGCTCAGGTCAGTTTGTGAGTTCCAGCCCTGCATCAGGCTCTGGGCCGACAGTGCAGAGCCTTCTTGGGATTCTCTCTCCCTCTCTCTGCCCCTCCCCTGTTTGTGTGTGTGTGTATGCGCGCGTGCGTACTCTCTCAAAATAAATAAACTTTAAAAAAAATAAAGTCACCAGAGAATCCTATTCTCTCTCTTTCTGAATAATATTTGTCTAAACAACTTAACATCCCTGGTGAGAACACTGTTAAACCCTTCGGTCCTTGGCTCTCAAGCCTGTAGCCAGGCCTTAGTGCACCTTTACCCTCCTTGCTGCGCTGCCCTGAACGCCTCTGCCATCTGGTGGCCAACAGTGGTATAACTGCACCCTGCTAGTCCAGCCAACCAGTTCCCTTCATGGCTTTTTCCCCATCCATCAAGCCAAAATGCCCTAGTTGTAATCTCTAGCTTCCAGTGTCCTGCACCAAGTGAAGCAGAGGCAAGAGCCTTGTGTTGTCAAAACAGGTGATCTTTGTGGCTAGTACAAGAGCCAAAACCTGTAACAGTACCTGCGGAGATGATCCAATGTCTAATAGAGTAAATACTTGCGGATGAAAAAGAGGAAAGGTAATGCTTGGAGCATAATGAATTCAATTGGTCCAATGGACTATGTAACTCTGAAGTTCAAAAAACAAGTGAGAATCTTCTAGCATTGCTGAAGACCACAGGTGGATTCTGTCCTAGCTCCCCAACTGGCCAGCTGTGGGCAAGTTATTTAACTTCTCTGATCCTTGCTGTCCTCATTAACAATGTGGTGATTATAACATGTACCCTGTACCGTTATTCTAGAAAGTAAATGAAATACCTACGAAAAACACCTAGCCTCGTGACTAGCAGGCAGAAAGTGCCCAGTCACTGCTTTAATTAATGTTACTATAAAGATGGTTCGAAATGTCAGAATCTTTTTTGTTAAGACTAGGCAAACATCCATGTGCTTATGAGAAGAAAGAAATGCTAGAAATTTAGGGGGGGGGTTAGATACACAGGAAAACCTGAGACAGAAGTTGGAACTAAGACTTTTTATTCATGGAGAAACCATTTACAATCTTTTTTTTTTTTTTTTAAATAAAGGCTCTCCCATGAAAAATTGTAACGGGTCCCTGTCCTGCCTCATGTCCGCTAAAGGAAGAACTGGAGGGAATGAGGTCAAATGGTTTGTTAGTAACCATGCTGAAACCAAAAATACCTCAAAGAATTTTATGGATTCTTCTTATGACTCTACTCTCAAAAGAATTGTATTTCTCCTTAAATAGAATCAAGTCCCAGCTATAGACTGGCAGAATATGGTCTGAAGTGTCACCTCCAAGGTGGAGGAGCCCTAATGTAATCAAACTGTCACCAAGCACCTGACGATGTCCTTCAGATATTATACCCGACTGAGAGTGCAGTTTCCTTCCCTGACGCGAACACGCTGGAAATCCAGCAGTGGCAGCAGCCGGTAGCCAGTAGGCTGCCTTGTGTGAGGCAGCCCATTCTTTTGGGAAAATGCAGAGCCTCCATTCCTACCAGTATGGCCAACTCCTTGCTCAAGCAATGGGTGGCCAGGGAAAGGTATTGGCAGTGATTCACTGAGTAAGTCATCTGGTCCATCTGGTTATTGAGCATCTCCCTGGAGCAGATGACATGTGCCCACTCCTATGGTCCACCTTCATGTCCCCAGTTTTCCAATCTTGCTAGTTTCATGCCCCTGACTAACTAACCAAGCCATCTGTCCCTGTCTGGGAACTTATGTGTATTCGTATCTCTGGCCACTTCTCCCACATATAAAGCAAACAACCAAGTGTACCAGTTGTATCTCTGTCCACTGGGAGGATTCCCCTCACTCTGCCTTGAAAGTCAATATTGAATAACTATAATGTGACAGCTGTCCATTTTCTTCTTCCCCCAATACACTGATCCAACCCACCCATGGACCAGACACAAGAATTTTCCTCTTCTACCACGGAATCATCCGGAGGCTGCTGTGAGATCATGTGCACGAATTGAGGAAAAGGCACTAGTGCCACAAAGGTGACACTCTGTAGACCTGCTTTGGCCTGACGTTTATGAACCATCTTCATCATACAATGCATTGTGGCAGCTCCTTATGACGTGGTGGTTATGATGATGTCCAGCCGGTGGTGAGCAACACTGTTCTCATTATCACGATGATCCGTTGCTCAGTCTCTACAATGTCACAGTACCCATCATGGAACCGCTTTTCCTACGGTGTGTGGTTCTCCGCTACAGAAGGCATGACTATGTCCAGAACCCTGTAAACCTGTGCTGCAATTCTCCTATTGGAGAAGATATTTACATCTAGCATAGATACATCTTAGCATGACTGGGTCTGCTGGATCACTTAGCACAAGTTTGGGAAGATTGTAGTATAACCCTGACCGACGGTAAAGTCCTCTCTTGCTCTGGTCTCCACTCAAAACTAGCTGTGTCCCAAATCCAAAGAGACCCAACAGGCATTGAACCTGTTGAGGGTACAATGTGCTAGAATTCGGTTTTCTACTGAAAGATTATAGTCCCAGCAAACCCCAGACAATTGGACCTCTAATAACTTTCCCAATATGGCAGCCCTCTGAATATTTTTCATTTTATCTTTCATCCTTTGGAGCTAAAGCATCCACGGTACTTGATACTTTCTGTTCACCAGGTCAAATTAACATTCTATCAATGATATAATGGATCAACATGTTATGCTGCAAAATATCGAGATTGTCAAGGTCGATAGAGATTATTTTGTGTCAGCTATCAGGACAGTTAATATAACCTGAGTCCAAGTCAGTGAGTGCATCACTGTCTGCTCCATGTTGTGAACACCTCGGACATACTTCACTGGCAGAACTGGAAAAAAAAAACAACTACATTCCCCATATATGAAGCAGCCGTTTATGGCATACTCTGATAGTCACATATGGAATAGCATATCTGCAACAAATAGATGCCACATATATTACAGGAGCTATCATTGGGGCTACCTTTGCTTAAGTTTATATAGCCCACCTTTATTGCAACCATCCATCTGGTTTTTGCAAGGGTTATGCAACTGAATTGAATAGCATTATAATGGGGAGCCTTTAACATTTTGAGCTCAGACCCTGTATCTGTATGGACAGGGCTTATACGGAAACTTCCCCAGTGTGGACTTCTATCTGGGGAAGAACTGCAGGAAGACACACTGTATTTACCTGCTGGAGGGTTGGAGAAGCCTACCTTCAGGGACCACTCTCCCCTTCAAATGATGGGCTGTGGGTGTGAGAAGTACTGAAATAGGAAAACCAGGAGAGGAATCATTTATAGTGGAAACTGACATCACTCTTTTGTTCATCGAGTCTTATTTTCTTTCCAGTTATACTAATCAAGCATTCCCCAGTTGGTGACCCATTTGTCTCAGCCTTGAGAACACCATAGTCTGTTAACCATCACTGCAGATCCTTGCAGGTCAAGGCGCTATGCCCGACACTCCTCTTGCTGTTCGTTGTAACAGCCATGTCTCCCTTGAGCCCGATGCTTACATGCTGCCACTGGCCTCTGTTACTCTGAAACTTACTGCTCCCATTGACACCAGGAGGATTGATTTTGCAACGGCACCTGCTATTGTCAGTCCCAGCCTACAAAGGCAGCCATCACCGACATTTTCAACGATTCTGGTGCCCCTCACTAGTGCATTCCTCATCTCTTTTATAAAAGGGCCCTCTGAGCCCTCTTTGAGAATCTCATCAGCAGGTAGCTTATCCAATCTTATGTAATAAATCTATTCTAGCATGCCCACCTCTCTGAGCATACTGACCCCTTCTTCCATAAGCTTCTACATCATGTGTGAGCTTCAACCGGCCACCCAGAAGGATATTGGAACCAGCCCTGTGTTTCTTTGCCAGGACATTTAATCCTGAGTCATGGGATTGGGGTGCCTGGGTGGCTCAGTTGGTTGGGTGGCCAACTTCGGCTCAGGTCATGATCTCGCGGTCTTTGAGTTCGAGCCCCGCGTTGGGCTCTGTCCTGACGGCTCGGAGCCTGGAGCCTGCTTCCAATTCTGTATCTCCTTCTCTCTCTGCCCTTCCCCTGTTCATGCTGTGCCTCTATGTCTCTCGAAAATAAATAAACATTAAAAAATATATATTTAAAAAAAAAATCCTGAGTCATGGGAGAGTGTTCCAGAATCATTTCGCTGTGCCTAACCAGCTTTATATTCTGCTCCTCCACCTCCTCATTCACCTCCATACAGAAAAGATCCATTCCTGCACACGCTTCCTTGGTTCTGCACAGTACATACAAGCCATGCCCTCGATAAACATCTATTTCTCCTATAGCAGGTATTAAACCTCCCCTCTTGGGTTATGCTGAGACTTGACCCTAGTCATTGGTCTGGAAGCAATGAGCTGGAGGGTAGGGATGAGAGTGTCAGAGAGTGTCAGCCCTTGAGAATAAACATCATCTTGCAACACAGCCATCTCAGGTAAGGCTTTGGATGGTCTCCAGGGAAGGGAGGCTGTTCTCTCTCCTCTAGCAAGGAGGACCACTGCTTCTGCCAGCTAGGTGGGTTCGGAGGAATGCAGGGAGGGCTATAAGGTTCTCAGACACATCCTTGCAAATTTATTTACCCTGGATCCCTGACTTTAGCATAGGAGACTGGTGGAAGCTGTGCATTCTAGTATTTTTGCAGCCCTCTCACCTTATTACTAAACTGAGGTCCTGATTGTTAGCACAGCCTGTTCTATAGCTACAAGAAACAAGGACCTCTTCATGTGCTGCCAAGCAAGCCTTCTGGCATTTACATCTTCCCTTGAGGTAATTGTTGGCTGACCTACGTACTCTTCTTCTTTTCCTTGAAAGATTCCAAGGCAGACACCCAGCCAGCTCCATCATCTTTAGAATCACCACTGCCCCAAACCACTAAAGTTCCAGGCCTCTGACCAACTCAGTGCTTTCCCTTTCATTTATGCCTCATCCCAACCCATACGCCGAGAGCCTTAGCATTGTGATGCTATAGCATTGCAAAGGATTAACACCACCCCTCTTACCCCTAGCCATGTCATTAGTAGGTAAGGCGTTTCAAGAGGTCTATTATAATGTTCTGTTTTCTAGGGCTGGTTCTGGCATCAAATGTCTTCATTTAGATTTTCCCTAAAGCAGAACTTGAGACTAGGACTTGGGACTTGTGGGCAGGTTGTTTATTTGTGAGGTGATTCTGGGAAACAAGAGTGGGGGAAAGTGAATCAGGGAAGGAGGAAAAGTCAGTGTTAAGAGTGTGTTGTCACGGTCACTCCTATCTTGACCCCTGGTACCTTCTGAAAAGTAGAGTTGTCCACCTGAAGGATGGAAGGCTGGAGCATTTATTCCCATTGGTTGAGGGCTGGTCCTGAAGCCATTAACCCCCCTCACTTCCAGGCTGCACTTGGCAGGGTTACCCTTAGATATTAATTAAGGTAATAATCTATAGAAATAATACAGCCTCATGAATTCTGAGCCCTGTGGACATAGATTCTTTCTTTAACAGAAAAGACCCTCATAATCATAGACTGATAATGTTCATACAGTTTTTGGTTTTTCTTATAACGGACTCATGGTAACACTACCTGCTTACTACATGGATTCATTGAAATAGATCATTTTAAAGCTCTGTTTCAGGGGCGCCTGGGTGGCTCAGTCAGTTGGGCGGCCGACTTCGGCTCAGGTCATGATCTCACAGTCTGTGAGTTCGAGCCCCGCATCAGGCTCTGTGCTGACAGCTCGGAGCCTGGAGCCTGCTTCGGATTCTGTGTCTCCTTCTCTCTCTGCCCCTCCCCCACTCATGCTCTGTTTCTCTCTGTCTCAAAAATAAATAAACATTAAAAAAATTTTTTTTTAATAAAAAAAAAAAAAAAAAAAGCTCTGTTTCAGTTCTTTTCATTAGACTAGAAAGCCCTAGAAAAATAAGCAGTGGAAACTTTAAAAGAATTTTTAACAAGATTAAATATAGATACCAATTTAACTAAGATTTCAGTAGGTCTATTATGCCTTAAACTTATTGTCTAAAATGTTAATTATCTTGGCACTGAACTTTAGATTTCAAAAGGTTGTTCCTGTACAAATTTCACGGTGTTTAAATGCTATGAAACTCCAACATGAGAACATAATAGCCATTCTAAATAGTCCCTTCAACATCGAACACACACAAACACATACGTATGCACAATTACATTTAGTAATATATTTGGAAGACTCTGACTGTTAGGAAATAATCATAAGAAATATTTGAGATTAATGAGGAATATGGAAAAATATTCAGAGAAATAAGACCTGAAGAATTTGGGTACATGCATGACCCTGGACGTCTCCTGGCCAAAAACCAAAGTCCCCATGAGCCTCCTCTTAGGAGATATGAAAGGTAAATCAGTATTGAATGGGTCAGATTATTGAGTAAAAATAAGCCTGACTAGCAGGTCTGGTGCAATGGGCCCAGAATGAGGTTCCCCCCGAAGTCATTTCATGCACCTAACTAGTTTCCTGGTGGTTGTTACTTTATCTACCTCTTCCTTGTAGGAGAAGTTGTGGCTCTGGGCTTTAAAGTCACATTCTAGGTCATCACTGAGCACTGCACTTCATCAGATTGGGAAAGACCTGCTATCAGTCCAGTCTGAGAGAGGGCTCCTCCTGTGAGATACTAAGAGGCAGTAGAATGCAGAGCAAAAAGCATGGATTTAGGCATCGGGCACATCTGGAGTTGAGTCCCAGCTCACTGAACAACACTGGGGAAATTACTTAGGGTCTCTGAACTTCTCTTATCTATCAAAGGAGGAAGCTATTAACAGCCATCCTTCAGGGCCAGTCACAAATAATTTGTGTAGGACTTCCGTACATATTGTCCTCTCAATAAATGGCACACGTCATGGTGAAAAAGTGTGGGCTCTTGAGTTCCTGCCACTTACTTGTGGAGTGATCTTGGGCAAATTAGTAACCTCTCCATGCCTCAGTTTCCTCATTTGCAACATTGGGAAAATGACAATACCTTCTTCACTGGCTTGCCGTGAAGAGAAAAAGCATGACTGCTCTCAGTACAGTGACCGCCCTCTAGTCATCAAACATGCCAGGCTTATTAGTATTTCAGGAATTTGTCCCTGCCTTTTCCCCTGCGTGCAATTGGTGTGTGTGTGTGTGTGTGTGTGTGTGTGTGTGTGCACGTGCACGTGCGTGTAAGCATTTAGAGCAGTGCCTGGCACAAAGTAAGTGTTCCATAAAACTGAGCGACTGCAATGTTACTATTACTCTTTACTTCTGTGGGACTCTGAAAATCCTGAGATCAGTCTCTCTAGAACTAGTTCCTTCATCTCCCCCAAATTTTTAATCTCTTCCAAAGCTAGGTGAGCTTCTGCTGCATATTCCAGTCCACTAAGAAACACATTCCCGGGGCACCTGGGTGGCTCAGTCAGTTGGGCATCAGACTCCTGATTTCAACTCTGGTAATAATTTCATGGTTTGTGGGTTTGAGCCCCATACCAGACTCTGTGCTAATGGTGCAGAGCCTGCTTGGAATTCTGTCTCCCTCTCTCTCTCTCTGCCCTTCCCCCATTCACTCTCTCTCTATCAAAATAAATAAATGAATGAATGAATAAACAAACTTTTAAAAAAATGAAAGAAAAATTTATTTAAAAAAGAAAAAAGAAATACATTCCCAGGGGCGCCTGGTTGGCTCAGTCGTTAGAGCATGTGACTTGGGATCATGGGTTCAAGTCACACATTGGGTGTAGAGTTTCCTAAAGAAATAAATACACTTAAAAAAAAAAAAAGAAATACACTCCTCCTCAAAAAATTAAAAATAGAATTACTATATGATCCAGTAATTCTACTACCGGGTATTTACACAAAACAAATGAAAACACTAATTCGAAAAGATGTATGCACCCCTGGGTTTACTGCAACATCATTAACCATAACTCAAGTGTCCACGAATAGATGGATGGATCTAGAGGGTATAATGCTACGTGAAATAAGTCAGAGAAAGCCAAACACCGTATGATTTCACGCCTAGGTGGAATTTAAGAACAAAACAAAGAAATAAAGGAAAAGAAGAGACAAAAAAAAAAAAAAAAAAAACCAGACTCTTAACTATAGAGAACAATCTGGTGGTTCCCAGAGGGGAGCCGGGTTGGGGGTGGGTGAAATAGGTGATGGGGATTAAAGAGCACATTGATCGTGATGAGCGCTGGATAATATACATAATTGTTGAATCACTACGTTGTATACCTGAAGCTAATCTAACGCTGTTTTTTAACTATCCTGGAATTTAAAACTTTTTAAAAAGAAAGATATACATCCCTCTAGGACATTCATTTCCCAGTGCCTCTGTCGTGTACCCAGAATGTGCACAAAGAAACACCACACCTGTTCTCACCATGGCCATTGTTTCTACTTAGTACTCAGCTGCAGCCCAGAGCATGACACTGGACTTGGGAGCTAGAAGATTCAGGTTTCAGGCTCTACGTAGTCTTTGCCCAGTGACCTTTCGATCCAACCTATAACTTTTTAGTGTCTTCCTTTCTTTGTTTTTAAGTACCAATTACCTGATGATCTCATGAGAGGATTAAATGAGATAAGTAATATAATTTGTGTACATGTAAATACTGTTGGATCACTCACCTGATTAATGGTTCCCCTTTCTCTGTAGAACAAAATCTAAACTTCTTGGCATGGCCTTTGCCTTCAGACCTCATCCCGACCCTTCCCTTCCCCTCCCTCTGCTCAATATACATTGGCCTCTTTCTATTCATCAAACACCACATTTACTTATAGCACTGCGACTTTGCTCTGTTTTCCCCTGCTTGGAATGTTCTTCCTCCAGACCTCCCCAAACTGTGTGCTCTGTTGTCTGTCAAATATCCCTCTGGGAGGCTTCCCCGCACTGCCGGCCTAGTCTGAGTTCCCTGCTCCCAATTGCTACCTCATCACTCTCTCTTATGCTCCTCGTGGTACTGATCATCACCTGAAATTATCTTGCTCACTTCTTCACTTAAGAGTTTTCTCCTGACAGCAGCGGCCATGTCTGTTTGGTTGACAGCTCTCCCCACCCAGGGTCTACAGACAACACCTGGCCTATGAGAGATGCTCCTTAAATATTTCTGAACGCAATATTCCAAAAAAGTGGAGGGATGCAGGTGTCCTGGGGTAGGTCTGCAGTGACTGGCCATGGCCAGGGGAGCGGAGGAGCTCCGCACATCCCAGAGGCCGTCTTTCTTAGGGATGCTCTGAACAAGTATCACTTTAGGCCAAAGCATGCAAGTGACATGGTGTGGGAAAGCTCTTTTGTGAAGAGAAGGGCTGTGATCCCCCAAACAAAACACAGCACCCATAAGAAGGCAACCATCACTGAGAGGGAAGCCAGACCCAGGAGAGAGCACACGGAAGATATCAAATATGGGGCCAAAGAAGAAGGAGCAAAAGGGCCTCATGAACTGGATTTGGAGCCAGAACAGCAACATGGCGGCGTGGCTGCTGTAGGAATGGTCTGTCCGAGCAAAAAGGACCTTGTATGTATGTAACTGTTAGGGCATTGTGATGGTAAAAGGCAGATTGACCTTGAGTCTGCTCTAGCGTTGTTTCTCAATTACGTGTCCTTTTCCAAAGATCCACGTTCACTTGGGCCTCACTCCTGACTCTCGAAGTTATCCCTACAGACTGCGGGAATTGGATCCCGCCACCGTAAACGGGGCATCAGAAAGTGGCTCGATCCTTGCAAAATTACTCTGAAAAAGGCAACACAGTAGGGAACTATCTGGCAGAATGTAGAACCCAGTCTCCTAGATAGCGTAAAATTCGTTACACTTAGGTTCAACGTCCGGGCCACTCGCGGTCTGGCTTTGGCTCCCACTCTTACAGTACCTGTGCCCAAAACCTTGATCCGGGATCAATTCCACTTAGTGGCTTGTGGTTGCTGGTCCCTCCACCAGTTTTCCTAGCCTTGGGGCCTTTTTCCTTCCTTCTTTTTACCTGAAACAGACTCTTCCCTGAGTTTTCCATGGCTTCTCCTACTTACCCAGGGCTTGCTCGAATGTTATCTCCTCAAAGAGGTTCTCCTACTGGAAAGAAATTTCCTTGATGGGGTGCCTGGGTGGCTCATTTGGTTAAGCATCTGACCCTTGATTTCAGTGTAGGTCATGATCTCACGGTTCCTGAGTTCGAGCCCCTCATCGGGCTCCATGCTGATAGCACGGAGCCTACTTGGGATTCTCTCTCTCTATCAAAGTAAATAAATAACCTTAAAAGAAAAAAAAAAGAAGGTAACCTCCCTGAAAGCAGGGATCTTGTCTGTCTTATTCACCCCCTATATCCTCTCGCTCCTAGAATGATATCTGCCCTGTACGAGGTGCTCAATAAATATCAGTGTACTCTCTGAGTAGTATACAAGTTCAGGCTTTTTGCTGCTCTGTTTACATTCACAATTCCGCACTACAGAGGTCTCTACTACCTATATATTTTGTCGGTGATTAATTTAGCTTCAAGTTTAAAGCACTGACTTTGGAGTCGACCAGATCTGGATTTTTATCTTTGCTTTGATACTTCTAGCTATATGATCTTGGGCAAATTATTTAACCCCCTCTAATGCCTCTATTATTTTAGAGATACCAACACTTGTGTCACTTAAGAATGAGAATTAAATAATATATGTAAGAGGCTTAGTGCGTGATAAGAACTCAATCAATGTAACCCATTCATATTATAGATGAATGTTATTGTTATTATTTGGGCTATTTTTACCATGTATGCACTTTGAGAACAGTGTGACTTACAAACTGGCCGGCTGGTGGCTCTGCCTGACCAAACGCACAGTCCATACTCTACAATTCGCTCTCGCATGTTTACTGAACAGTCACAATGAGTGAATCTTAAGATATAAGGAAGACTTGGGGAGGCCACAGATGGACACGGGAGGGCAGTTCACATTAAAAGGGGCTGCGTGGAGGAAGACAGCAAGTTCTAGGAACAGCAGCTAGTTCTACATAACTAGACTATCAGTTACATTCATCCATTTATTCATTTGGAAACCATTTTCCAGTCACCCACTTTTAACCAGGCACTGTGCTAAATGCTGAGATTAAAAAGGAATTAGGATGTCTTCCCTGCCCTCCAGTCTAGAGAGGGGACACGGTTGTGAACGGACACATAGAAGTGCCGCTGTAGCAAGAGCTGCGTGAGCACAGAGGAAAGAAACAACACTTTCCCACGTGAGGAAGCAGAGAAGCAAGGGCTGAGAATGGAAAGGGACCTGTGGCAGAGGCACTGCAGACCAGGCTGAGAGGGCTGCGTAAGCCCAAGCACTGAATGTTTCTGGTAAAGGAGTGGTGGGAACGCCAGAACTGGTAAAGGAGTGGCGGGAACGCTAGAACAGTCAATACTCATTTTAAAATTCACCCATCTTGAGAGTCTGAAGTTTTATGAAGAGAACAGCAATATCCCTTAGTTAAATCAATCCAGAGCCTGGAAAACTGACCATGGTAGAAGTCTCTTCGTGTGGGAAGGGACAGATGGGCATGGAAACTCTGACTTTCTCCCCTTTTCCCCTGGAGAGGGATCCTTTTCCATGGCTGCTGAGATCACAAGGCCTCCAGAGGGCGCTGTTCTCCCTCGGTTCTTAGGCGGAGTAATGCTTCTCCACAGTGAGCCAGCATCAGAATCCCAGGAAGGCTGGACGCATCGCTGGGCCGACGTCCTGAAATCCGGATTCATTTTGTCTCGGGGGGACTCTAAGAAAGGGCGTTACTAATGATTTCCCAGGTGGACGCTAATGTTGTTGGTCCAGAGGCCAACTTTGAGAACCACCGCGCGCAAGCATCCAAGACCCTTCTTTGTGTCATCAGAAGCACAGGGAAAACAAAGCCAGAACATTGCAAGGAGGCCTTACTTAGGGCTCTGGAGGAAAACAACTAAACAACAACCAAAAAACAAACAAACAAACAAACAAACAAAAAACCCCACAGAGCCAACCATATAATGTGGCTTATACTTCGTGGCTCTGAGTTTTGAGAGCCCACTGAGTTCTAGCTTTCTAAGAGTGGCCTCTCTTCCCCAGCTCCTTTCTCTAGGGGAGATGAATACCCCCTAAAGAGACAGTAAAAAGTTTTACCCTCCCACGGCCTTAGTAGGAATAAGACCGATGAAAAATAGCACAGAGTACAACACGAGAACCACATAATCTGATCAAGTGAAATACATATAAAACAGAAAATCTTTATTTCCTTAGTAACAGTGTCTTATTTATCGTAGAGCTCCTTCCAATTTCTAGAACAAAGCTTTGTCCCTGGTGCGTGCCTAACAAATGTCTGAAGTGAATGAAATTACGGCTTACGACATCTCTCCATGTACAGAAACACGGTCTACTCTGCCGATGTTACTCATTCGTTCTTACCCAGCTATATTTATCCAAGGAACTTGGAATCATTTATTTTTATCATTTATTGCAACTGCTTTCCAGATAGCACAGAAGCTCAATAAATACAGGTTTATTCTTCTTTATCTCTGTACTATGTCTTCCTTGGATCATTATCTTAGAAACCTGTGGTTAATTGCTAGTCTTGTATTTCTTTGTGTCATGGCCTGTCATGACTTTGGGTGGTTTTTGAAGAAAAATATGCCTAACATTTTTTTCCTCACAACTAATCAATCACTAGCTCCTCTTCGATGTCCTCTATGATCCTCTTGGGAACTAAAATTAACCTCCCCCATTTATGCTTCCTTTGGTATCTATTCGTTTGTGGTTGCGGGCCTCTTGCAGATAGAGGGCTGGTAAAGCTCTCCCGTGTTTTCTTCCACAGAATCATTTCCAAAGATTTAGGGGGTCTTTAAAACATAGACTAGGGGTACCTTGGTGGCGCAGTTGATTGAGCGTCTGACTCTTGATTTGGGCTCAGGTCCTATCCCAAGGTTGTAGGATGAAGCCCTGAGTTGGGCTCCATGCTGAGTGTGCCTGCTTAAGATTCTCTCCCTCTTTCTGTCTCTGTCTCTGTCACAGTCTCTCTCTCCCTCTCTTTCTCTCTCAAAAAACAACAGCAACAGACATAGACTAAATCAAGAGTGGGGGGAATGAGAAGTCACAAGAAAGATGATCATAGCCTCTAGACCCCCATTAAAGCATCTCTATGGGCATCACTGGGTTCCAAATCAAGGACAGGTTAGAGAATGGAACGGAGAAAAGATTAATAGGAAGGGTGCAGAACGGGTTCCACCAGGGGCAGCCACGGACCTACCAGTCTTCTTCCCTCCCCTGCCCCGTCAGGCCTCAGGCGAAAGCCTCAGGAGACTTTAAAAGGATGTGCTGGGAAGAAATAGGAATCAAAGCAAATCCAGGAGAAGTTATAAAGAGTGCAAGCGCCAGAGCAAATGAGAGAGAGGAAGATGGAGAGACCAAGAGAGAAAGAGACAGAGAGACAGAGAGAGACAGAGATGCAGAGCAACTCTTCCAGAAGGACCAATCACTCTTCCCACCAAGCTACACACACACACTCCCAAAGACACCTCACAGGTCCCTCGACCTGGAAGTACAAGCCTCAACAGGCTGAGTCACCACCCGAGCCCTAAATAAGCTGCTTGACCTGGTTCCGAAGGGGATTACTTTTGGCCTCAGTCACTGTGGATTATTCCTTTGTAATTGCAGCAGCCACCTGTCTTATCCACCCAAGGTGATTAATGGATTAAAGTCATTTTCTTGACATGGACTTCCTGCAACCACGTTTGTTTTTATAAAAGACCAATCAGAGGCTGAATAAAACAGAAGATGGCCTCAGGATTCTCATCCAGATGCCAACAAACTGAAACTAGACCAGGTTAGGAAACAAAACCAAAACAACCGCAGTAAATTAAAAAGGGGCGGCTCTCAGCCAGAAAGTAATCTTTCCTGAAAGAATGGCTGGCATCCTGGGGAGCAAGTGTCACTCCTGCAGATCTTTGTAGAATGGAGGGATTTAAGAGGGTTTAGACTGATTCATGGGGTGAAGACAACTGGTTTCTCACATTGGATCCCCATTAATGGCCCAGTGAGGGAAATGGATTTTATTTTACACATGGGGAAATGGAGGTGCGGATACACCAATGATCGATGAGTAAGAACCAGGAAGGAGAACACAGTCCTCCTAACTCATAGTCTAGGGCCCTAATAAGTATGTATGGGACCTCAAAACTCAAGACAAAGAAATATGTCTTTGTAGTCAATACTATTAAAAGTCCCCAGGGGCGCCTGGGTAGCTCAGTCGGTTGAGCGACCGACTTGGGTTCAGGTCATGATCTCATATTTTATAAGTTCAGGCCCCACATTGGACTTTGTGCTGGTGGCACAGAGCCTGCTTGGGATTCTGTCTCCTTCTCTCTGCCCCTCTCCGGCTTGCTCTCTCTCTCTCAAAAATAACTAAAAATAAACCTAAAAAAAAAAAAAAGAATTAGGTGCTTCGTTCAAAACAATAGCAGTAAAAGCAAGTTATTTTTTTATCCCTTTTCTCTTAATCTCCCTTCATAGAATGTGCTGTTTATTCAGAATCAAGGACAACTTGACATTTGTTGAAAGCATCAAGTAGGAAAAATACAGAAAACAGGTACATGAAAGGAATCCAAAGAAAACAGGTATAACATATGAAGCAGAATAATACTCTTTTTAGATACTATCATTATTTTCAGCAAGATGAGAGCATATATTTCACCCATAAAACTAAACATGGTGCTATGAAAAAAGAATCAAAAATTTACAAAGTTTTAGAAAAATCAGAGTTTTTTTTAAATTTTTTTTAAACGTTTTTATTTATTTTTGAGAGACATGGAGGCAGAGTGTGAGCAGGGGAAGGGCAGAGAGAGAGGGAGACAGAGAATCCGAAGCAGGCTCCAGGCTCTGAGCCATCAGCACAGAGCCCCACGTGGGGCTCGAACTCACAGACTGTGAGATCATGACTTGAGCTGAAGTTGGCCGCTTAACCAACTAAGCCACCCAGGTGCCCCAGAGTTCTTAAAAAATTCAATAGAAGGGCCAGACTACAAAAATGAAGCAAATATCCCAAAGAGTAGAACCAGAAAAGAAAAAGAGATGGAAATAAGGGAGAAAAGACAAAAGAGTGAGAGAAGAACTCAAAGATACCTATCAAGTAACTCATGGCAATTCCAGAAAACGTGAACGGATAAAATGGAAGGAGTAACATTACCAAAGAATTGATATTAAAGAAAAAATCCAGACTAGAACATAGCCTTCAGGTTGAAAGAGTTCACCAACTGCCCGATTTAAATAAATGAAAAAGACTCCCAGCATACGATAATAAAATTTGGGAGGAACAACATGAATTAAGGATTCTTACCACTTTCAGTGAGGAAAAACAATCACAAACAAGCAACGGGGAATCAAAAGGACACTTAATTCTCAACGGCAAGACTGAAAGGTGTCAGGACGATTACTTACAATGTTCCAGGAACCATGCCTGCCAAACTCTGTAGCAAATTACAAACCTTGTATGAAGATAAAATAAAGGCATTTCTAGATATGCAAAGGCTCCAAAAATTTATCTGACATGCCCCTATATAAGATGCCACTGTAGGGATGCCTGGGTGGCTCAGTTGGTTAAGCATCCGACTTCAGCTTAGGTCATGATCTCACAGTTCGTGAGTTCGAGCCCCGCATTGGGCTCTATGCTGACAGCTCAGAGCCTGGAGCCTGCTTCGGATTGTGTGTGTGTCTCTCTCTCTGCCCCTTCTCTGCTTGAGCTCCATCTCCCTCTCTCTCTCTCTCTCTCTCTCTTTCTCTCAAAAACAAATAAACATTGGGGTGCCTGGGTGGCTCAGTCCGTTAAGTGGCCGACTTCAGTTCAGGTCATGATCTCACGGTCTGTGGGTTCGAGCCCCACATCGGGCTCTGTGCTGCTGGCTCATCAGAGCCTGGAGCCTGCTTCAGATTCTGTGTTTCCCTCTCTCTGCCCTTCCCCTGCTCACGCTCTGTCTCTATGTCTCTCAAAAATAAATAAGCGTTAAAAAAATATAAATAAATAAATAAACATTAAAAAAAATTTTTTTAATTTTTTTAACGTTTATTTTATTTTTGAGAGACATAGAGACAGAGTATGAGCAGGGGGAGGGCAGAGAGAGAGAGGGAGACGCAGAATCTGAAGCAGGCTCCAGGCTCTGAGCCATCAGCACAGAGCCCGACGCAGGGCTCGAACCCACAGACCGCGAGATAATGACCTGAGCTGAAGTCGGCCACTCAACCGACTGAGCCACCCAGGCGCCCCCAAAAAAATTTTTTTTAAATATGCCACTGTAAAGCGGGCTTCACAAAATAAAGGAATTACAACAACAACAAGAATAACACAGGGAGCAGCATGGGATACACAAAAGAGAGACTCTACAAAAGGAAAGGAAATCACAGAAATGAGTGCCATGCTCGACCACAACCATATACTCTCTAAAACTTTTCCTCCTTAGAGAAACAAAGACTAAGACTGCCTACCACCAAAAGCCTCCCTCACTAGGAAAATGTTAAAAGACACTCTTAAAGACGGAAAATGAGGCGCGCCTGGGTGGCTCAGTCAGTTGAGTGTTGAGAGTTCAGCTCAGGTCATGATCTCAGGGCTCCTGAGTTTGAGTCCCACCTCAGGCTGCTGTCGGCCTGTCAAAACAAAGCCTGCTTCGGTCTTCTGTCCCCCTTTCTTTGCCCCTCCCCCGTTTGCGCTTTCTCGCAAAAAATAAATAAAACGTTGGAAAAAAAAAAGATTGAAAAAGATCACAGGAGACAAAAGGAAACAGGGGGAGGGGATAAACAAAAGTGGCTAACACTCTGGTAAATATAAGCAAATAGAGAGGTGCCTGGCCGGCTCAGTCAGTGGAACATGTAACTCATGATCTCAGCATCATGAGTTCGAGCACCACGTTGGGCATAGGGATTACTTTAAAATATATATACAGAATACACACACACACACACACACACACACACACACACACACACACACAGAGACTGACTGTATAAATCAGTAATAATGAAGTCTAATTTGAGGGGGAAAAAAAAAGAATTAAAACCCTGACAAAAATAATGTGTGAGGCAAAGTCCAAGGTCTGTGAATTTGGGGAGAAAAAGTAGAGATATTAACTTAGATTTTGCTACGTAAGCATATTAAAATTTTAAGGGTTAAAAGGGAGTAATTAAACCTTCAGACAGTCTTGAAGTAAGAACTGCAATTAAGAGTCACCCAACAGCCCTAACCAAAAAGAAGGTTCTTTCTTATCAAAGGATTTCCTCTAATACATGTAAAAGGAATAAAGAATTAGAAACTCTCAATTTTGTAGCCCCTAACCAAAAAATGTGCGCCCAGCAAGAATGACCAATGAATGACCAATGAAAACTAAAGCTACAAGGTGAAAGGTTGGTGGAAAGACGGACACTTACAAAGTAACACAGGATCACCCCACAAGTAGGGATGGAGCCCCCCACTGGGCTCTGCATTGAGCGTGGAGCCTACTTAAGATTCTCTCTCTCCTTCTTCTTCCCCTCTCCCCTCCTCATGCTCTGTCTCTCTCTCTTTCAAATTAAAAAAAAAAATTTTTTTTTAATTAAAAAAAACAGAACACTAAGGACCAGGCATGCTGGACCCCTCATCCCTGAATAACAATGTCTGCTGGACCTGAATTTATGCTTTTCAGAGCCTGAATTCCTAACAGCTTCAGTACATAGCCAACCTGGCTCATTAGCATTTTCAGTGTTTTCTTCTGCCCTCCATCTCCATTGTGTTTCCCAGACTTTCCTACTTGCTAAATAGGTTTCCCAGGCCTTCTCTGGGAGATTTTGATTTGATGGGCATTATGGGTTGAACTGTGTCCCCTACAAAATTCCTATGTTGGAGTCCTAATCCTTTAGTCCCTCAGAATGTGACTTTATTTGGAGATAGGGTCCCTAAAGAGGTAATCAAGTTAAAATAAAGTCATGAGAGGGGCGCCTGGGTGGCTCAGTCAGTTGAGCGGCCGACTTCGGCTCAGGTCATGATCTGGCGGTTGGTGAGTTCGAGCCCCGCGTCGGGCTGTGCTGATGGCTCATCAGAGCCTGGAGCCTGCTTCGGATTCTGTGTCTCCCTCTCTCTCTGCCCTTCCCCTGCTCACGCTCTGTCTCTATGTCTCTCAAAAAAAAAAAAAAAAAAATGAAGTCATGAGGATGGACCCTAATCCAATAGCTGGTGTTCTTATGCAAAGGGAAATTTGGATATGGACACACGCATGGAAGGAAGGCACTGTGACGACACAGAAGACAGTCATCAACAAGCCAAGGAGGAAGGCCTGGAATACCCCCTCACCCTACAGCTCTTGGAGGGAACCAATCCTGCCAACACCTTGACTTGAACTTCTAGAAGCCAGAACTGTGAGACAATACATTTTTATTTAAGCCACTCAATTATGGTACTTTGTCATGAAAGCCCTAGAAATTAATACAGTGGGTTTGGTATCGAGTCTGGAAATTCGTACTTCAAATAAATGCAACAAACACAGCCACACATTGGAAGGATCTGTGAAGCTTAAAAAAAAAAAATACTGATTCCTGGGTCCCAACTCCAGAGATTCTGAGCTAATTACTCTAGGATACAGCATCAGGATTTGCTAAATCTCTCTTGGTACCGCCGTTGAGAACCACTAGTTGGGGAACACTGTTCTATAAAACCCGATTCAATATTAACATAAGAGTTACGTTTTATTTCACCTTTTTTCATTTCTTAGTTTTCTCATCTGTAAATAATGTTGATTAGCTGCCACTTAATGGGGCCCCCTGATGTGCTAGACACTTCATAACATGTCTCCTTTAACCACGAACAGTCTGTAAATTTGACAAATGATCTAGAATGATCCATTAGGGGTGCCTGGCTGGCTCAGTCAGAAGAATATGCAACTCTCGATCTTGGGGTCATGAGTTTGAGCCCCATATTGGGTGTAGAGATTACTAAAACAAAATAAAACTTAAAAAAAAAATAAAGTGATCCATTAGATTAAATTATCTGCTGATGGTCACATAGTCTATGCATCAGTGTCTCTTTTCACTCTATTTAGTCTCCCAATAAAACTGAGTTAAACCAAATGATCTCTAAGAATGCAACCAGTTCAAAAACTTATTCTTGGGGCGCCTGGGTGGCTCAGTCGGTTGAGCGTCTGACTTCAGCTCAGGTCATGATCTCGCAGTCTGTGAGTTCGAGCCCCGCGTTGGGCTCTGTGCTGACAGCTCAGAGCCTGGAGCCTGCTTCACATTCTGTGTCTCCCTCTCTCTCTGCTCCTCCCCCACTCATGCTCTGTCTCTCTCTGTCTCAAAAATGAATAAACATTGAATTATAAAAAAAAACAAAACAAAACAAAAAAAAAACTTATTCTTGACTGTTTTACTAGTACCTCTGTCAATAGTGCCAGCAAGCTTCAGAGCCTTCTATTTCTAACTATAAATTAGTGAATAGTTTGAATTCTCTCTTTTAATAATTTTATTTTTTAATTTTAATTTTTTTTAATTATATTTTTTAAGTAATCTTTACACCCAAGGTTGGGTTTGAACAAACAACCTTGAGATGAAGAGTCACATCTTCTGTGACTGAGCCAGCCAGCCACCCCTCTCTTTTTTTCTTTTTAAGGCAGCAAAGCATTAGCAACTCGCTTAAATCTATTTCAAAGATCATGAAAAGTGGAGCAACATCATAGCATAAAAAAGGGAGCCCTAGTGAGGTGAGACTACTGGGTGGAAGTGGAAGGTCACAATGAGTTATTCTTTTCTACATGTTTGATGAGACTCCACTCAAGAGCAAAGTGTGGGACGGTTGAAAACACCAGGAGTAAAGAGTTAACCCTGTCAGATGAGGTTGGATTAACATCAGTAAGTAGGTTAGGTAGACAAGTCTTCCTTTGTCCCTTGTCAAACATCTACCCCCATTTTCTCAAGTACCCTGGGTACTTGCCAGGAGGGCAGGATGGGAGCTGTAAGAGCGAGGCATCTGGGCCTTTAAGCTTCTGGTGCTCCTGATGCACCCCCAGTTACAACCCAAGGCCCTAGGAGACCACAAGCATAGGGAGACGACACTTTCTAGTGTTTGGTTCTCCTATGGCCATTGTTTCTTAACTCAACAGCAGAATAATCCAGGGAACCGTTATATTATTTACAGTGTGGATGAGCAGTGAGTGTTATTAGTACACCAACTTCCAGACAGGTCAAACCAAAAAATGGATACAGCTTCCAGGGGTTGGCTCTAAAACCTGCTTCTTAGCTCTTCCTGGTTACTTGGGCAGCTAAAGAACCCTGGCTGAATCATCCCTCTGGCCCACCTTTAAAACGCGCATGGAGACACAGTTACAAAAAGATAGAAAGTCCCAACCGGACTTCAAAATAAAAACATCCATCATCAGGTAGGGCAGATCCCAACTTTCAGTAAATATCATGTGATTGAGAAATCGACAGATTCAAGTTATGACCTCTCAAACTAAACTCTGTAGCCAAGAGAAAGCAGAACAAAGCCTCTACTGGAGGTGGGGGGAAGGAGATGGATATTAAAAATATTTAAAAACCGGTAGCAAATGGCCACAGATCAATCAGCACAGGGGCCAGATGCAACCCCCTGCTATGCGTTCGGGCGTATGAGCAGGAAGGAGGTGAATGTCAGACCAGCTTCCTCTATTCTTACTTTCCCAACCACCACAGGGAGAGTCAGGGACAAACCAAGAGGTCACCCAAAAACTACAGGCCCTCTTCTGAGGCAGTCAGGGCCACTGCCATACCCCTAAACCCAACTATTACTTTCTCTCTATCCATTCTGAATCTACAAGTCCTAGAAATGCAACATGACCAGTGATGATATCTGATGCTGGTTGCAAGCTTGGGAGAGTTCTGGAAGAAAGTGTTGATCCCTGGGCATTGTAATTTTTCATGTACTGCTTCTGATCAAAACAAAACAAGATTATCACAAGCTGATTCAAATTATCCAGGAATAAATTCTCTGTAAGGTTAAGTGATGAGGTATCAGGTCCGAAAGAAGAGCCAGCCTTAATCCAGGAGGATTGAACTTGACCATCTGAGAAATATTTCTGGCTAAAGCTAAAAACAGTCCCCCGCTGATGATCAGAGAGGAGTCCAAAGGCCCCCAAGTATGGAGGAGGCAAGAAAGATTGAAATCTGGAAGTTAAGTTGGAACCATATCTTACATCTTACTCTAAGAAAATTCCAAGTGGATAAAAGACTTAAATGTAAAATGTGAAGCTCTAGAAAGAAAGAAAGTGGGTGGCATCTGGGTGGCTCAGTCAAGTAAGCATCCGACTTCAGCTCAGGTCTAAGCATCACGCTTGGTGGGTTCGAGCCCTGCGTCAGACTGTGCTGACAGCTCAGAGCCTGAAGCCTGCTTGGGATTCTGTGTCTCCCTCTCTGTCTGCCCCTCCCCTGCTCATGCTCTGTCTCAGTCTCTCAAAACAAATAAATGTTAAAAAAAAGAAATAAAAAAAAAAATAGAAAACATATAGGAACATTTTCATATCTTTAAAGTGAAGACCTGGGGCGCCTGGGTGGCTCAGTCGGTTAAGCGGCCGACTTCGGCTCAGGTCATGATCTCACGGTCCGTGAGTTCGAGCCCCGCGTCGGGCTCTGTGCTGATGGCTCAGAGCCTGGAGCTGCTTCGGATTCTGCGTCTCCCTCTCTCTCTGCCCTTCCACTGCTCATACTCTGTCTCTATGTCTCTCAGAAATAAATAAACGTTAAAAACTTTAAAAAATAAATAAATAAAAAAAAATAAAGTGAAGACCTTACTAGATATTGTTTAGTCATTAAAAGAATTTAAAAATTGGCTAATTGCTAAATTTTACTACATTACAAAAAGCAAAGAAAACTTCTGCCACGTGGGGCTCGAACTCAGGAACTGTGAGATCATGACCTGAGCCAAAATCAAGAGTCAGACTGAGCCACCCAGGCGTCCCTAAACTTTTATTTTAAAATAATTACAGATTCATAGCAACTTGCAAAAATAGTAGAAACAATGGAGTCAAGTTCTCTTGTAGACTTCATCCAGTCTCCCCCAACGATTAGCCCTTATGTAACTGTAGTGTAATATGGGACAATAACAAAATCAGGAAACTGCCTGTGATGCTATACAATGGCATAGTTCTATGCCATTGCATCACGTGTGGATTCACGTAACCCTGCTGTAATCAGGACATAAAACTATCCCGCCCCACAAAGATCTGCCTTGTGCTACCCCTTTTACTGTTACACCCACCCTTTCCCTCAACAACATTCCTAACTCCTGCCTGTCATTAATCTGTTTCCCATCTCTGTAATTTCATCATTTTGAGAATCTCCTATCAATGGAATGATAGAACACGTGCCCTTTTAAGATTTGCTTGTTTCCATTTGGCATAATGCCCTTGAGATCCATGAAGTTGTTGTACCAACAGTTTGTTCTTTCCGTTGCTGAATAGTATTTCATGGAATCATTGTACCATGGTTTGTTTAATCATTCCCTTATCAAGGGGGCATTTTGATTGTTTGCAGTTTGAGGCTATTACAAGTAAACCTTCTGTGAACATTTGTGTGCAGATTTTGGGCAGACATGAGTTTTTATTTCTCTGGGATAAAGGCTCAGGTGTATGATTATAACTCATATACTAAATGTGTGTTTAGTACTTTAAAATATATATTTTTTTATTTTAGAGATAGAGAGAGCACAAGTGGGGAAGAGGGACAGAGAGAGACACACACAGAATCTCAAACGGGCTCCACGCTCAGTGCAAAGCCCAACACAGGGCTCGATCCCATAACCCTGGGATCATGACACGTGAGCTGAAATCAAGAGTCGCATGCTCAACTGACTGAGCCGCCCAGGAGCCCCAGTGTAAGAAAGTATTTTCCTGAGTGGGTATCATTTTACCTTCCCAACAGCAATGCACTATTGCCAGCTTTGGTATTGTCACTATGTTTTATTTTAGCAGTTGTAACAGATGCACAGTGATATCATACTGTGGTTTCCATTAGCATTCCCCTACCAGCTAATAACATCTTTTTGTGTGTTTATTTGCCATTTAAATATTCTCTTCAGTGAAATGTCTCTTCATATTCTTTGCCCATTTCCTAACTGGATTGTTTGGACATATACTTGTAAAAAGTTTATGGATTTACTCTGGAAATGTGAGTTTATCTAGCAAGCAGGAGGGGAGTGTAATAGGGCTATTTGATGACATTGCAGCTGTTTAAATGCAGATGCAGGAGAGAGAATGATGATGAACCTAAGACAAATACTGGAGAAGTAATGTCAAGGTGTGAACACAAAAGGGAGGAGGGAAGAGGGGAAAGGAGGAGGGG
Source organism: Paguma larvata (assembly GCA_030068075.1). Lineage (NCBI taxonomy): Eukaryota > Metazoa > Chordata > Mammalia > Carnivora > Viverridae > Paguma > Paguma larvata. The sequence continues at coordinate 77,403,615 of CM057832.1, forward strand.
AGTGTGGGACAGTGGCTAAAGGAAGAAAGGAAGAACAGAAACAGAGCAAGGGCAAAGGGAGGATCAGGCTAGATAGAACAGAAAGAATAAAGAATGGGGAGAAGCAAGAGATATACTGGCTTCAAGGCTAAGCACAACCTAGAAACAAGGGCTTTTATCAAGGGCTAGAAACTACCTCCAAGACAAATGGGCAAGGTTGTCCATAAAGAAGTTTTTGGGGGCACCTGACTAGCTCAGTCGGAAGACCATGCAACTTTTGATCTCAGGGCTGTGAGTTCAAGTCCCACACTGGGTATAGAGATTCCTTATATAGATAAAACTTAAAAAAAAAAAAAAAAAGAAGCTTTTAGTATTGTAAAATTGAATTGTAACCTGCAAAGTGATGAAGACTTTGACTTCCTTTAAACTAAATCTAAGCTCGCTGCTGCTAGTGGTAGGGTTGAAAGAGAATTGAGAGTCAAGGGATATGATCTTTATCCCAGTTCTACCAAAGACTGGGAGTTCTGTCAAGTTCTTTCATCTGTGGAGTAGGAAATCCAATCATCTGCCTTTCCTATCTCTTGGGCACATTATATCCTATAAAACATTTAGAAAGTTCTTACAATTAAAAATTGTAATTGCTAATATTATTAAGACATTACAGTTAAATTCAAATACTCTATAAATGAAAATGTAAGCTACATAAGTATGTAGGACCACAGAGAAGGAGGTGGGGTGAAGGAGACAAGAGAGGCTCGGGTTAATGACACAGGAAGTCATGAACCAGCACCGCCTTCAGAGGCAAGAGTCATCTCTCAACCTTTTTCTTCCTGTCACGGCGATGAGAGGAAGCCTGGGATCATCCAGCAGTTGGGGTGGGAAATTCCTGAGGTGGTTTCTCAGATTCCACTTTCTCTTCTCAATCTCAGTCAGATCCCAGTTCAAAGAAACTCTCCTCTATCCCAAAGCCACCACACTGATCAAAGTCCTCCTCACTTCATTCTGGAATTTCTGCATCAGCCTCCAACTCAGCAAAGCAGTATTTCCCCTAAATTGCTTTTCCAGATTTCGCCACCTCAGTCTATAACCCAGTTAGCCATTCGGTGTAAACTTTTCAGTTTCCAAAGCCTGAAGTCATTCCCTGTGACACCGTGGGCTCTAGGCACCTTGCCTTCGTGGGTCTCTTTCTCCATCAGAAAAAACTATCTGTAATCATATTAAATACATACATGAATTTTACAACTGCAAGATTACAAGGATGGATGCATATGGTCCAAATTGGATTCGCTTTATATATTCTTTTTTTTTTTTTCATGTTAAGAGAAATTAAAATTAAAATATTTTTGTGGACTCCTGAATGTACCGTGGGACCTAGACACTGTGCCTACTGCCTAACGGGTAAGTCAGTCCTGCTATGTGCTAAGATCCACAGCCTATGGGACAAAGTTCTAACTTTCTGTTCTGACATTCAGGGCTTTCAAAAATCTGACCGCTCACCATTGGAAGTCTTTTTGACTCTGTTTTCCCACATGGATGTTTGTCCTTGATCGAGCTGGCTTGCCCACCGTTTCCCAAATAGAGCTGTCCCTGTCGCCATTTTGGAGTTAACTCCCTTCTTTTGCCTTCTTTTCCAGAGCTTTACTTTGATATCTGTCATATGAAGCCCATTTAAATCTAGCTTGAGAGACAGAGACAGACAGCACGGTACAGGCAGGAAGTAGGAAGTAGATTTAGATGGACTTAGGTTACTTTTCCTCTCCGAGCTAAAGTTTCCTTACTTCTAGAGGCACCTGGCTGGCTCAGCTGGTAGAGCATGCGACTCTATCTGGGGGTCGTGAGTTCAAGCCCTATGTTGGGCGTAGAGATTACTTTCAGAAAAAGGATAATATTACTTCTCTTTTAGGAATGACACAAGGAGTACATGAGAGGAAGCACAAAACAAAACAGAAAACCCTAAAAAGTCCCTGGCCCACAGTATCCTTTCTTCCTTTCCCTTCCCACTTCTTGCTAACTGTGCAAACTTTCAGTGATCTGTTTCTCTGGTGAAACTCCTATACTACAGGCTTCCTCAAATCCAGACAATCTTTTTTACGATTGGATTATAAGTAAAAATATATCAATACAAATAAACAACTTTACTGAGGTGTAATGGACATACTACAAATAGCATATACTTAAAATATACAGTGTACTGTTTTCTGTCACTGCAGATTAGTTTGCATTTTCCAAAAATTGTATGTAAGTGAAATCATACAGCATGGACTTTTTTATGTCGCTTCTTTCATTTGGCACAATTGTTTTGAGATTCATTGATCTCGTTACATGGACCCCTAGTTCACTCCTTTTTACTTTGCTGAGTCGTATTCAATTACATGGAAATACTGCAGTTTATGTTTTCACCTCCTGATGGACATTTTGGGTTTTTTCCCAATGTTGGGCTCTTGTAGATAAAGTCGCCATGAACAATTTTGTGTAAATACAGGCTTTCGTTTCCCTTGGGTAAGGACTAGGATTGAAAACACCGAGCCATACAGTAAGTGCCCGTTTAACTTTTCAAGAAATTGCCAAAGTGTTTTCCAAAGTGGTTGTCTCATTTTACATGCCCACCAGCATGTGTGAGCATTCTAGTGCCTCCTCACTGTTGCCAATGCTTGGTATGGTTAGTATTTTTAATTTTAGCCATTGTAATGGATATTTAACGAATGTATTATTTAAAAAGTTCATGGGTCAGGCATTTATAACACAAAGGTAAGTGGATACTCATAGCTGAATTAGTGCTCATATTAGCTCTAAGCCCTGATTTTCTTTCCTTTTTTTTTTTTTTTTTTAATAGAAATCCTAAGCCTGAGACTCCTAAGTCCCAAGTGTCAACTTCTGGACTTCTGAAATTAAGTATTAAACCTCCTAAGCTGTGATTTCCTCTAAGCCCTTGTCTAATCAATGGAAGTGAAAGAGAAAATGAGAGAGGTAAGCTATTTAATTACTTAGTTACTGTTTTTTTCAAATTCCTAACGTTTATTTTTTTTTAAGTTTTTATTTTAATTCCAGTTAGTTAACATACAGTGTTATATTAGTTTCAGGTGTACAATCTAGGGATTCAACACTTTCATATATCGCCCTGTGCTCATGTTGTTTTAGTTAATTTTTTTCTTGTGGTATACAAAGGTCCATATCAGAGGCTAAAGGCTGGCCTTTGCTGTGGGCAGGTGGGGCAGCTGGCAGTGATGGCAGCCAAATGAGGAGAAGTCCATATTGTTCAACTTATGCCTAGTTCTGTCCCTGGCACCTATGGCCACTTTGTATGCAAGCAGGCTCATCGAGACAGCATCAGAAAGAAATCAGCTGGTGTCCGTGGGGTACCTGCATGGCTCAGTCCATTAAATGTCCGACTTGGCTCAGGTCATGATCTCACGGTTCATGGATTCTGTACTCCACGTCGGGCTCTGTGCTGACAGCGCAGAGCCTGGAGCCTGCTTCAGATTCGGTGTCTCCCTCTCTCTGCCCCTCCTTATGGTCATTCTCTCTCTCAAAAATAAATAAACATGAAAAAAAAAAGAAACCAACTGGTATCCACATGACACGTTATCTTGTCAATCCATCTATTATGAGCATCCTCTGTAGTATATACTCTGTTTCTGTTCTGAAACATCCCTTAACATTCTTCTCCCGCCTCCATGCCTTCATGATACTAGTTTTCCTGTCCTGTTTTCCCCAACTCCCTAACAAGCCTGACAATCTGTTTATGACTGTTTATGAATCAGCTGAGATCTGAACAGTCTCTTCTTTCACACGAAGTGACAACCAGGTGTACTGCTCAAAGTTCTGCCCACTGGGAGGATTTCCCTTCCCCATGATCGTTCAGGGCCACCATCGAATGAAGCTGTACACCAGATGCTACAGATGCACATTAGAAGACCCTACGGTATACCAGGCCCATCCTCCTTCATCAAGTGGTCATAGGAATCTTCCCAGAAGGCCATGTATATGCAGTGAAACCAGGGACCGGGCAGTGTAGGAGGCTGAGTCATCTGCTTGGCAGTTCACTTGACCCTTGGATCTGCATGACACTGACTGTATAAATCTCATTTCCATTTATAATGGAAAGCTGCTGCACATACACAGTTTGATGGTTCAGTGGAGCCTCCCATTCCTGTTGGGTAGTCTGGGTCACACACATATATGATGGCCCCTGGTGAGGCTTTCAGTCTCTACCAAGCCACAGGAGCAACCCAGAGCTGCTTTCAAATGGTGATAGTTGTCAGGGGGCCATGAGTTCCCTACTGGAGATTGCCAGAGGTTCCGCAAGACATTCTGTCAATCACAGAGATTCTGGGTATCGTTGGGTCCGCCTGGCCATGTGAGGCTCAGGTGGCATGGAAGCCTGCACCATAGTCTGCACCTGTTTCAGAACGCTTCCTTGCTCTGGATCTTACCCAAACTATCAGCCTCACGGCTTGCTAGGTAGATGGGTTGGAACATCGTGTTCCAATGTGGCGTACATTGCTTCCAAAATCCAGAGAACCATCATACGTTGTGACTTTTGTGGTGGCGAATGCAAGATACAGCCACTTGTCTCTCTCTTTAAAGAGATGGGCCTCAGACTGTTGTACTCCCTCAAGATATCACCAACATGTGGCGGGCCCCTGAACTTCCACAGACTTTATCTCCTACCTTCTGGCATAAATGGGATTTACTAAGACATGTAGGAGGGTAGGATTCTCACTACTTCCCGCTCCCCAGTTCCAATTAGCATTATGTCATCATTGCCTTGGGTCAGAATGATGCATGTAGACTATCAAGATGAGCAAAGTCCCTTTGGACTGTTTTACAACAGAAAGCAGGAGAGTTCACGTGGCCTCGAGGCAAAGTGGTAAAGGTATATTGCTGCCCTCCCTTGCAAAAGCAGCTTCAAAATGCTTCTCATTGTTATTAACGGTGAAGATGGGAAAAAAGCATTTGCTAGGTCAATAGCTATAAATGGATACGTGGGACTATATTGGCTTGTTTTAGGAATGATACTGCAGCCAGGCCATGGTTGTGATTGGCTTACAATCTGTTTAAGTTCGCAGTGATAGATCATCATCTCCATAACCCATCCGACTCTTACACTAGCCACACACACAAGTGGAATGGGGAGGTGACAGAATCATGCCACTGCATCTTTCAAGTGTTTGGCGGTTGCACCAACCTCTAGAATTCCTCCAGGGACAGGGAACGGCTTTCGGCTTACTGTCTTGAAGGGGCGAGTTGTGTAATTGGTTTTCACTTGACCTTTTCTATACCAGTAACCACAGTGCCATCTGCTCAGTAGCTCTAGGAGATGGGCTCTCTCCCTTCGAAAGCTCCCACCCAGGCTTTCTGATTATCCACTTAAGTTGGAAACTCACAGTTACAGTTCTCTTTTACGCTTTGTACACTCTCTAGGACGGTCAAAAGAAGCCAGGTGGCTCCGTGATCTATATAAACATTATTACTGTGAGAAGCGAGATGATTCATTTTCAGAAATACCAAATAAAAAGTGTGCTGTCTAGTTAACCATAGGTTTACAACCTATCAGAAATACGTACGAACACCCTGCCCACAATAGAGTCCCAAACCTTTAGACATTTCACTGCCTGGTTCTTCTTCCCCTCTCCATTTCTCCGGCTTATTTTTCATAGGCTTTGCAATGAGAATGCGCCAAAGAACTGAAGTCTCTGTGACACCTCAAGGAATGTACATTTGTTCCAATCAGACTACTTTATGGCCTTACATGGGCACAGGCGACTTCTGGGTAAGGCTGTAACCTCTGTAGTAGTCAGCCAGTGAGGAATCAGAGGAGGGACTCCACGCTAGGAGATAAATGGCCTGCGGTAACTGCCCTAAGTGTACCTGTCCATCAGACACCCACTCTGGGAAGATCCTTAATCAGCTTCACTGTGCTCTGGGTCTTTGTGTCCCTCCTTTGATTGAGACAGAGCGCTCATTTCTCACATTGCCATCATAATGAGTGAATGCCACAGCTACCCGATCTCCCAATGCCTTGCCCTCCTCCTGTTCTTTAGCTCTTGCCCACGCAGTGATAGTCCAAATAATCACAATGCTGTTGTACACCAGGGGTTATGTGTCCCATTCTCCATTAGCAAATAAGTCCTCTCAATGCTCTTCAAAGAGACGGGCAACCCAAACTGAGAATCCCATTCTAAGTGTCTATTTCCTGGGGCCACTTGTGATAGCAATTTCTTATGTCAGTCAAGATCCCAGAAAGAAAAAGATGGCACACTAAAACTGGATAGTTTAGTGGCAACTGGCTAGATTGTCTGTATAGCATGTGATTCTTGATTTTAGGGTTGTGAGTTCAAGCCCCACATTGGGTATAGAGTTTACTTTAAAAAAAATAAAGGAAAAAATAAAGAAATAAAGAAATTGGATAGTTTAAGGAGTATATTAAAAAGAGACTATTTACAAGGAACTGAGTAGGGTATAAGGAATCCACAAAAGCATGGCAGAGTACCCTAAGGCTAGAAAGAACATGACATCATTGCCACCTCTAGTCCTGAGGGAGCGATGAGAATGCCCTCTTGGGACAGGAAGAGAGAAACGTCTGTATGTAGAGAATCATCAGACTATCTCTCTGCTTATCCAGCCTGCCCATGGGGACCGCACAGGAAGTGAGCCAGGGGAATAAACTGGACTCCCCTTCAGGGGTTCCCATTACATCACTCCAACCCTTACATCAAGCCAAAAGGTAAGGACACCCATGGATATAACCCATATGGTCAGCCTCCCAGGTCACAGAATAGGGTGCAGCAGGAAGGAGAGTGAATCTAGAAGGACAAATGGAAGATATTCTATGGTTTTTAAAAATTAACTTGTGTGGGGGCACCTGGGTGGCTCAGTTGGCTAAGCGTCCAACTTCGGCTCAGGTCACAATCTCTCCGCTCATGGATTCAAGCCCCATGCCGGGGTTCTGTGCTGACAGCTTAGAGCCTGGTGCCTGCTTCAGATTCTGTGTCTCCCTCTCTCTCTGTTCCTCTCCCACTCATTCTCTCTCTCTCAAAATAAAGAAACATTCAAAAAAAATTTTTTAATTAAAAAAAATTAACTTGTGTATATTTATGTTCAGTTCCCCCAAGTATACTGTAACCCCCCTGGGGCAGAGACAGCCTTACCCTTCCAGGGATCCTATGCTTGCCATAGGACAGTATGGCAGGAGTGAATGAATGAAAGTACTTTAACGTTCATAGCCATGCCATAACAGGCCCATAAACCAAGTTTCAAAGCTTAATAAAAAACAATTATCTTAAGGAAACATCTGCCCTCTGTATCCTACCCAGTTCCCAAGAGATCGGTACATAGAGGTACAGAGCATAGTATTACAAAATGACTGGATCAGATGAAACTCTGACAGCATTTAATATATTCCCAGCTGAACACAGATTTCAGCTGTCCTTGAGTTATTTCATAGGTAGGCGTCAGCCAGTCCAGCCCCTGCTTTTGATTAGCAGGGCTTCAGATGAAATCAGATCACCCAGCTTGTGGCTTTTAAGTAATAGCTGAGTAATGGATGGTAATTCCCATCTATTATGCTAACTCTCCCTTTCCAATAGGCTTTGTACATTCTGCTAAGTGACTCTGATTTTCATTCCCCACCCCCCCCACCCCCGAATGCCCTCTAACCAGCCTTGTTTTGACAGTCAGTGGCTTAGTGCAGTTTGCAAGGATTTATTTTTCTCTGCTACGGATTGATTCTTCTTATCTCACTTTGATTTGTTAAGGAAGCATTTGACCTCCCATCGGTGACAGGAGAAGTGTTGGTCTTTTTCTGCGGATAATTAAGAAAAGGCAATTTTATTAGATTCTATTACGGACTTTGAAGAGTAAGGAAGAGACAGCAGATTTGCTGTAAGAAAATCAATCCCCCAAGTGTATTCCTGCAGAATATGTGCCTTGGACACATACAAAAAGTCAAAACAAAGAAGGGCTTTAAATATAGAGATCATGCCATTTCCTTCTCAACTTGGGGCTATATAGATTGACATACATATTTTAATATCAACATGAAATCAAAGTGCTATGTTCATCTCTCATAACCACAGACGGCACAATAAATTAGTGGTCTGGTGAGTGATATTGAGCTAGTGTGGCAATTTCTCCCCTTGATGATTTCATTTCAATTTTTGTAAGTCTTTATGATTGAGGAATAACAGACATAAAGTGCAATCTTAAGAGTATAGCTAGTATACATCTATGTGTATATATGTACTTAACTATCACCAGATCAAGAAGAACATTTCCAGCATTCTAGAAGTTTCCCTTGTGCTCACTTTTAGTCTTACCTCCAAAGGTATCCACTATTCTGACCTCTATCAACACAGATTAATTTTGCCTGTTTGTTTTTTTTTTCCATTTAGTGGAATCATACATTATTTCTATTTTGTGTCCAGTTTATTTTTTGCTCCTCATTGAATTGTGAGATTCAGCAGCATTGTTGTGTGTATCGCTAGTTTATTTACTTCCACTGCCTGGCAATATTCTGTTGTATGTATATACCACAATTTATTTATTCATTCTCTCATTGATGGACATTTAATTCCCTTTGATGAAATTGCACAAATTGCAAATAAATATTTAACAAATTGTATTCAGATGTAAATCACAGAATAACCTCTTACCAGAAATTAAGAGATGCACTTTCCTTCTCTTATGCATTTCCAGTGGCAGATCTGAAAATGCCTTTCTTTATCATAGCAACACCTAGTGGCTTAAGAAGGCTATAGGTCTGGATGTTTCCATTTACATTTGGAAACAGTGACTTTCAGTTGTCATAGACCTCAGATAGCATCTAGATGTCCATTAGAACACCCTAACAATGTCTGGGCCCCACCTAGAAATCACTTGCATCAGAATCTTTGGAGGGGAGAGCCCAGGATTGGCAGGTTATAAAAGCTGCCTTGGTGACTTTAAGGCATAGCCAGGGCTGAGAACTACCAACCTAGAACAGTTTTTGCTAAACATCATAATTCCCTGGAGATTTGTCCAACCACAGAAGTGCTGAGTATAATTCAGTGTATGTGGGCGGTGCCACTGGTCTCTAACAAGTTCCCAGGTGGCGCTGATGCCACTGGTCCTGGGGCCACACCATGAGAACCAATAATCTAGACCAACTCTGTTATTTTACAGAAGCAGGAACTTCAGGCCAGGCATTTGAAGTAATTTGCTGGAGTCACGGAGCCAGTTAGTGACAGCGTTATAATTAGAATGGAGCCTCACTGTCACTTTTCCTCTCATCTGATAGAAGTATAATTGGGTATCTCTGAATGTTACATCATTTGAAGCTATGTTAAGAGACAGACTACTTTCCCTCAACAACAACAAAAAAAACAAACAAAAAAAAGGAGATGTTTAAGGGGTGGGTGAGAGTAACTCTTTTCCATAAACCTCTTTGCAAGACTTAAGCACTCCGAAGATGTGAGGAGATCACACACCAAACAAGCAGGACTTGAGAAGGCCAGTAGGGATGGGAAACGGAGTCGGTTTAAACTCTGACCCTTGCTCAGAAAAAGATGCACCTCCTTCCTTCAACCGTCTCTCAGAGGTTGACCTGCTGCAACCCAGAAGGGCCATGTGGTCACAAGTTACCTGGTCAGGAGTCAGGAGACCTCTCGGCCAATAATTTGTTTCTCCCACATCTCTCTCATAGGACAAGATTAATCTGTCTCGCTGTGTTTCCCTATGGCTCCTAAATGTCACCCACATTTGCCTCTTACCCCGCCAGTTACGGCCCACACCTGTGGTTCAGACAACTCTGTGCCTCAGCGCCCATAGTACCAGGCTGTCGAGAGGGGTGAGCCCATCGTCCCAGCTGCAGTAAACACGCTGTAATGACAATGTCCACAGCCTGGACGCTGGCCTGCTGAGCTATTTTGGCCTGACTTACCGGCTTCCCGAACTACAACTATCGTTATCAATACGGCAGGAGAGCTTTGTCCAAAGGGCTAGACAATCAGTATTTTAAATATACATCACAAGGGATTCTAATGTGACCCAGGTCTGGGGATCACTGCCCAATATCATATTATTGAGGAAGCATTAATCTCAGTTGATGTTCTTGCGGGGGAGGGGGGGTCATAGCATTATACAGTGATCTTCATAGCATCTATACTTTTGGGCACTGGAAAAATATGTTCAGCTCAAGATTCAAGCAGGAATGGGGGTGCCTGGCTGGGTCAGTTGGTAGAGCATGTGACTCTTGATCTCAGGATGGTGAGTTCAAGCCCCAAATTGGGTGTAGAGTTTAGTAAATAAATAAATAAACAAACAAACAAATAAATAAATAAATTAGGGGCACCTAGGTGGCTCAGTCGGTTAAGCAACTGACTTCGGCTCAGGTAATAATCTCACAGATCATGAGTTTGAGCCCCACATCGGGTTCTGCGCTGACAGCTCAGAGCCTGGAGGCTGCTGTGGATTCTGTGTCTCCCCCACTCCCCCACTTGTGGTCTGCCTCTGTCTGTCTCTCTCAAAAATAAACATTAAAAAATATAAATAAGTAAATAAGTAAATAAATAAAAAAAATCTTTAAAAAATTTTTAAGCAGGAACAAATTCATTCTACCAAATGGGAAGAGAGAAAAGAAATTACATAAGCCAGAAACCACAGGTATAGGGCATTTGCAGATAGATTATTATGTCTGCACATTATTATTTAATGCGACAGATATTTTAAATTGAGATATATTTATCATATAATATTTTATATATATTATTTATATTTATATATAATATATATTATATATATAAATATATTGTATGTGTATATATATATGTATATATATATATATAGACACAGACTGGCAGAAAAATATTTCCAAGTTATATCTAGTAAAGGATTTATATATAAAAATAAATCTTACAGCTCAATAATAAGAAAACACAATTTTTTTCAAGTAGACTCCATACCCAATGTAGGGCTTGAACTTATGACCCTGGGATCACAAATCATATGCTCACGAGTCACAGGCTCTACCAACTAAGCCAGCCAGGTGCCCCAGCCCAATGTTTAAAATAGGCGAAATAAGGGTATTGGGCTGGCTCGGTAGGTAGAGTATGCAAGGGTTTTATTAAAAAAATTTTTTTAATTCTAGTTAGTTAACATATAGTGTAGTATTGGTTTCAGGAGTAGAACTTAGTGATTCATCACTTATATATTATAACACCCAGTGTTCATCATAGGTGCCCTCCTTAATATCCATCACCCATTTAGCCCGCCCCCTATATCCTCCTCCATCAACCCTCAATTTGTTCTCTATTGTTAAGAGTCTCTTTTTTTTTCTTTTTTTTTTTGAGAGAAAGAGAGAGAGAGAGAGAGAGAGAGAGAGACAGAGAATCTCAAGCAGATTCCACACCCAGCACAGAGTCCTACACTAAACCACCCGAGCCACCCAGGTGCTCCTTGTTAAGAGTCTCTTATGGTTTGTTTGCTTGTTTGTCTTTAAAGAACCTTTTTTCAAGATTTTATTTTTAGGTACTCTCTATACCCAACATGGGGCTTAAACTCACAACCCCAAGATCGAGTCACATGGTCTTCCAACTGAGCCAGCCAGAAGCCACCCTCCCCCCAACCCGCCCCATGCAAACTTTGATCTTGGGTTCATTGAGCTCAAGCCCCACCCTGGGCTTAGAGATTACTTAAAGAAAGTAAAATGTTAAAAAATTTAAAAAAAATAGCCAACGTATCTGAATAAACATTTCACCAAAGATGATATACAACCGGTAGATAAGCCCATAAAAAGATGCAGAGTCAGTAATATCATTAGTCATTAGGAACACACAAATTAAAACCACATGGAGACTCTAGACCTGTTAGAATAGTGATAATCAAAATGGATTAATAACTACAAAGGTGGAGCCTCCTCAGTGAGGAATCCTCAGCACTGATGGTAGGATGGCATAAAGGTGTGGCTGCTTTGGAAAACAGTTTGGTAGTTTCTCAAAAGTTAAACATAAATTTACCATATGATCCAGAGAGCTCAGTCCTAGGTACATACACCCAAGAAAAATAAAAACATAGGTTCACACAAAGACACACAAATGTTCACAACAGAATTATTCATAATAGCTATAAAGTGGAACTGAATGAGTAAACAAAATTAGTATGTCCATAGAGTGGGGTACTATTCAGAAAAAAAAAAAAGAAAGAACAAGAAAACGATGAACTCCCGATACATGTTACAACACATATATATGTCACAAATGTTATGTTCTATGAAAGACGTCAGACTTGGGGCGCCTGAGCGGCTCAGTCAGTTAAGTGTCTGACTTTGGCTCAGGTCATGATCTCATGGTTTGTGAGTTTGAGCCCCATGTCAGGCTCTGCGTTGACAGTGCGGAACCTGCTTGGGACTTTCTCTCTCGCTCTTTCTCTTTCTCTTGTGCTCCCTCTGTCCCTCCCCTGCTCACACTTTCTCTCTCTCTCTCTCTCTCTCTCTCAAAAAAAAAAAAAAAAAAAAAAAAAAAGCCAGACTTAACAACTACATATTTTACGATTTCATTTATATGCAAGGTTCATAACAGGCAATTTTATAGACTCAGAAAGGAGATTAGTTGCCTGAGGCTGGGGGCGGGAATGGGGAATGACTAAAACTGGCCACGATAGATCTTTTTGAGGTGATGGGAAGGTACTAAAACTGGATCGTGGTGATAACTGCACAACACTGTCAATTAACCAAATCTCAAATTTTATCCTTAAAATGGGCGAATTTTATGGTATGTAAATTATACCTTGAAAAAGCATTTAAAATGTACAGAGATGAAATTATCACTATGTTGTGGAAAAAGCTTTTGTAGAGTGTTACAAGGATTTATAGCACAATGAGGCTGACAGTTTTATCTGTGGTTCCCAACCATTCCCAGGCCGGGAATCCCTTTTCAACAGCAACAACAGTGACAGCCTCATATATTCTAATTGAACCTTTAGTATAAATCGAGGAAATGCATAATTTCAAGAATACCGTGAACTCAGTAATAATTTGGATTTGCTTTAACTGATCACATCTACTACATACAAAGAGAGTAGACAGATATGCAAGACGTAGTATTATTCAGTCTACTAGCAATGCTGAGCATACGTGTGGAATTCACGGGCTTCATGCAAAATGGCTGGGTCAGCGCCCCGGAGTTGCAACTCTCTCAAAATCTTTTTCCACCCAATGCAGAACTGAACAAAAGAAAGCAAAAACACTACTTTAAGTTCAATTCCATGGCGTGTGTAGTTCCCGCTGCAGCCAGTTTACAGCTGGGAAGAACAGGATTGACTTCTGGCCCACAGGCTCGTCCCCTGTGTGGGCAAAATGTACTTGACGAGTGGATCACGGAAAAAGAGGAAGTCGTATGACTGGAAAAATACAGAAAAGTTGACTGGTTGGAGGCTTTGTCCAAACAAATAATGGAGCTGTTTTGTGGATTCCTGTTTTGTCTCCAGTTTAGCCCCCAGGGCCTGTTCCGGTTGCAACTGGTGTGTCACCCCGGTTCTACAGTGCAAACCCCTTATTAGTGACCGTGACCACGAAGAAACAGCAAGCCCCCACGTAGCTTCTTTCCTCTGGGATTTTTGTTTTCTGGAGGATATCCTCTCAACTTTACTGACAGTGGCCTGGCATCATTTAGTATTTCTGGAACTACCGATTGAGGACTTCCCATGTATAAATCAATCACTTTAGAGGATCTGAAATGTACCGTTTTCAAGGCCAAGAAATGGATTCCAAAATCATTTCCAAATTATTTATAAGAAACACTTGTTTGTTTCGGTAAGTCTTGTTTTTGTCACTGTCCACTGGCAGCCACTCACGCTGCACCTGCCGTGTTCAGCTGGCAGTCACGAGTGTTGCAAAGGCGAGACACACAGGAGAAACTCATTTTTAAACAGTGTATAACTAACTGTTCAGTCGCACTTCCAAATACTATGTTCGGTATGCTTTGGGGTGACGCATAATAAATACACTATTCTTCCTCTGTTACCAGATGTTCTGGACACTCTGTAGTTGTATTAATTTTTTTTTTTCCCAGAATAACAATTGGATCTATTGCTTTAGAGTACTTCACCAGAAAACATACTGAGTATACTATCTGGAAGGTAAATAACGGAGTTTAAAGGTCAGTTTATCTGTGTTTCCTGAGTTTGCGGACATGCTGTAATGTCCGCCATGGAGGGACGTCAGCTTCGTCCCGTAGGAGACCATCTTTCCGAACCTCACCTGGTCCTGGCAGTTTCCTCAGGGCCAATTCATTTCCTGTATTGGTCATCCAGGTCATTGTTCTCCGGGTTACCATGATTTTTCTTTAGAATGTTAAAAGGAAAAAACTCTTACAAATTAAAGAAAATATTTTCCACAAATAAATTTGTGACTAGATTAAAATAAAAATAAAAAGTGGAAGAGGGGCTACTGGGTGTTTCCGTCGGTTGACCATCTGACTCTTGACTTTGGCTCAGGTCATGATAAATACAATACATATTTTTTAAAAAGTAGAATAATAAGGTCATAATTACGTGAAATTTATTTGTAATTTACACATGCAAATTTATAATTTAAATAAAACTTCAGTGTAATGGAAGATGCTTTTCTAATTAACATTCTATTTTTATTTTTTAAATTTATTTTTGAGAGAGACAGAGCACAAGTTGGGGAGGGGCAGAGAGAGAGGGAGAGAGAGAATCCCAAGCAAGCTCTGTGCTGTCAGTGCAGAGTCCGACTGGGGGCTCAGTCCCACAGACTGTGAGATCATGACCTGAGCCAAAATCAAGAGTCAGACACTCAACCAACTGAGCCACCCAGGTGCACCTAACTTTCTATTTTTAATTCATTATGTAATTTTAAAATATAAAGTTTTTGATCATTTGACTTACTGATGTTTCTCAGTAAGTTTCTCTGTGCATGATATTATAGTTATTAGCATTATACCATTAATGAGTTGTTTTTTATTTTAAGTTTATTTTAAGAGAGAGAAAGTGAACATGTGCAGGGGAAGGCAGAGAGGGAGAGAGAGAGAAGCCCAAGCAGACTTGGTGCTGTCAGTGCTGACTCCTATGGGGGGGCTCGAACTTACGAACCATGACATCATGACCAGAGCCAGTCAAGAGTCAGGTGCTTTAAGGACTGAGCCACCTGGGCTCCCCTACTCAGTTTTAACAAAGAAATGAAAGGCAGTTTGTGAAATTGTTAGTCAGAAATATTATTTCTAAAGGCTGTTATGGCACACATTTGTGTAGGTGGTCACTGAAGGGTCTATCCCTAGCAACCATTAAAAACAGCCAATAGCAGTTCTGACACTTCTTGTACAAATGCTTTCATTGGAAGGGCTTGCCTCTTTTCTCAGTGTAATAGAATTCGGAATCAAGTGGGTTTTATTTCTTTTTCCTAATCCAAGAATTTTCAGTTTACCTACTTTTCACCCCAACCCAGTCTCGTAGGATAATTTAAAAGAAAATCTCAAAACCAAAATTTATAACATAATATTTACAAACATCATGAATGAGTATTTACTATACCGAGGAGCTTCGTGGATACTATATTTAACACTTCTGGAAGTTTTATACTGTAGAAGTCACTACCCCTGTTTTACAAATAGGTAATGTACACAGAAGGTAACGTAACAAAAGTAAGGCAATTGGTCCAAGGTCATACAACTAGTAAGAGACAAGGTTAGGATTCAAACATCTTTCTGCCTCCAAGTCACTCTGCTTCCTACTCCCCTGAAGTAAAGATTTATGTTGCTTTACTTCAAGGCATGGTTTTGACAACAGTATACTATTAAGTGCTTTTAATTTAGGGTTATAATTATTTTCAAATGCAGGTAGCATTTACATACAGTAAGTGCTGAATTTTATATTTCTACATCCTTGTGTAACCATCCCCTAGATCAAGATCAGATGATTCCAGCACTCCAGAAGTTTCTCTCATGCCCCTTCCTACTCAATACCACACCCCCGAAAGTAACCACTATCCTGGTGTCTATCACGATAAATTAGTTTTGACTATTTTTGAACTTATGTATAAATAGAATTATAAAATATATAATCACATTGTGTTTGGACTCTTGATTATCGTATCTGTGAGGTTCATCAATGGACAATGTCTACCTTTTAAAATATTAATTACAACTTAATGCTAATGTTGAATTAACATTTGATTTGCTTTAAAACAATAAAAAAAACTTGGGGTGCTTGGCTGGCTCAGTCAGCAGGAACATGTGACTCTTGATCTTAGGGTTGTAATTTTAAGCCCCATGTTGGGTATTGAGATTACTTTTAAAAAATCTTCAAAAAACATATTGAAAAAATTTAATTTTAAATAGCATTTAAAATTCTATTAACATTAATTCTATTTAAATAGAATTTACATTTAAATATTTAATAATAAAATTTAATTTATCAAGTTCATACTAGTATTTCTAGAGATTACAGAAACTTCTAAACTACATTTTGATGAAATATTTTGATGAAATATCATTTAATCAACTACTGAAGACTTAGGTACTGTTTGTATTTTTATATCCTATATATATATATATTAAAATCCTCCATACTAGTACAAGTATTAACTATACATTTTACAATAATACACATTTTTCTATTGGAAGAAACCAATTTTAAGGGTATAAAAATTTTTAATTTTTAAGACTATATAGAAATAAAAGGTACAACCTTATGTGTAATTTCAGGTAGTGATATCTTTTTTAACGTTTATTTTTGAGACAGAGAGAGACAGAGCATGAGCGGGAGAGGAAGACACAGAATCTGAAGCAGATTCCAGGCTCTGAGCTGTCAGCCCAGTGCCCGACTCGGGGCTTAAACTCACAAACTATAAGATCATGACCTGACCCGAAGTTTAACTGACTGAGCCATCCGCCAACCCCCTAAGCACCCCACCCCACATTAAACCTGAATGATACTTCCTATTCGTATATATGCAATCCTTCAATCCATCCCTAATAAACTAGGAGGTGTTTTTGCCCTCATCCTCTCCATCCTAATCCTAGCAATCATCCCCCTACTCCCACCCACACTTCAAAACAACAAGGCATAATATTCCAACCACTCAGCCAATGTTTATTCTGACTCCTGGGAGCAGATCCACTAACTCTAACGTGAATTGGAGGACAACCAGTAGAACACCACTTTATCACTACTGGTCAACGAGCCTCCATCTTATACTTCTCAATCCTTCTAACCTTAATACCCATCTCCAGCATCATCGAAAACCATCTCTTAAAACGAAGACTCTTTGTAGCATATAAAATACCTTGATCTTGTAAACCAAAGAAGGAGAATATCTGTCCTCCCTGAGACCTTAAGGAAGAAGCAACAGCCCCACCATCAGCACCCGAAGCTGAAATTCTTTCTTAAACTATTCCTTGCAATACCAGAAACAGAATCCGCAACTTTCATAATTCATATATTGCATAAACTTGTACTGTGCTTGCCCAGTATGTCTCCATCCCCTCAGAGGATGTCACTATATCTATTAATATCACGTAAGACATACTCTGTATTTCGTGCACTAACTGCTAGTCCCCATGACTACCCCGCCACCCTGTATATCTCTTGAAAGCCAGGTGCTTTAATTCCTTAAAAAGTCTTATGTAAAAGATCTGGGAATGCAAATGTATAATTACGGACAGAAGTGTGGCACTCCTTCATTAGTAGAGAGCTGAGTGTGTAATCCCAACATACACCCCTGACTCCAAAAGAGTTGCCAATAAAAACCTTGGAAATTGGTCTTGCCACATTCACTATTACACACAAATCTGAACAGCGTGAGCGACAACATTCTACGCCACGAGTTACATAGAAGATATCTACACCTTTCTATTAAAAGAAAAAGGGCAATCATTCAGTACACAACTAATGTTACAAGAGAAGGAAAAGACATAGAAGAGGGAGATAGGAAGGGATAGAGCTGTGTTCAAGTTAATGTCATTACAAACTTCCCTTAAGGAAAAAAAAATGTTTAGGAACATGGAATATGGATAATTTTGCATAAATGTGGTTGAAATAATATAGGCTTTGGAGCCATATAAACTTGGTCTGAATCCTAAGTTTATTACTGATTATCTTTTTGACGGAGGTAAGTTAACCTCTGAACTTAGTTTAGTCACCTGAAAACTTGAGAACACTTATTGGGAACACAGCTGTTTATCTTACATGATTAAATAAATACATACGTACCAAGTACATATAACAACATTTTCTTCTCCTAAAATTATTACTGTACTAAAAGATAATCACTGCAACCTACTGGATAATTCTAATACAAGATAATCCCAATACCACCTACCGGATATATTCAGAATTGCTTGCAAACACCTATACTATTTCCATTACGCAAGAATGTCTCACAATAAAGTGATTATCACCTACTTAGAAAGATTACAGGTATTATGACTTAGATGTGGAGATAACAGTCACGGGAAGGAGTATAAAAAAGTGATTTGAATTCAAAGACATCAGTAGTGAGTACTCTCCAGTGATGCCTGGGACCCAACGGTTCTTTGGAAAAAAGCTTGGAATTGTCTGAAATAATGGAATATGAGAGCATATTGGAGGGCTGTCAGCACAGCCCTGGAATAGTAATACTATGGAAAACAGTGGAGTTATCCAGTCAGCACCTCACGTCCTATTCTTGTGCATACTAATCCTAATATGCAGAAGGGGTTCTGGGATCAGATGAATGGCTAGGTTCAAAACCGAGGCCTAACACTTTTCGGTTGTGTGCCAAATCACTTCGCCTCAACTTCTCATCTGTAAAGTATGGATAATGATCATTAGTACTACACACAGCCATGACGAACTTTCGATGAGCTTATCATTGAGAGGGCTTAGTTTTGAACAATACCAGGATACGTTCCACATGCCCTTTGCCTTCTGGGACACCCTTTCTTGGTCCTCCTGCTTCTGTGGTCATTCCTTAGTCTCCTTAGTCTCCAAGGCTGCACACGGCCAGGGGACAAGTGAAGGAGTCCTAGCAGAGAATACCTAGCTGCTGAGAGGCTTAGAACCAGGCAGAGATGACAGCGGTCACCTCTGGGCTTACCCACGTGAGGACTCCAGGAAATACATTTCCAAAAAAAAAGACAATACTGGAGGAATAAGAGATATGAATAAGGAATTCTAGAACCAGACCACCCCAGGAAAGCCTAAACCCAAGTTCTGATAGCAACAGGTTGACCCGACCAGTAATTTATTTTTTAGAGGAAGCCTCTAGAACGTATCATCCACAATTTCTAGCATACGATAAAAATTATTACATGTGCAAAGCAGGAGAAAGTGTCCAGTAATCAAGGTAAAATAATTAATGAAAGAAACAAAAGTAAAAAAGGATTTCAAAATAACTATGATGAAAACTTAAAAAAAAAAAAAAAGAGGAAAAGATGCACAAGATACGTAACACGGAACATTTCAACAGTTACTATCAACAGGGAAGGAATCGAATGGACATTTTAGAACTGCAAAATCCAGTATCTGAAATTAACAATTTACTAGCTGCATTTAAAAGCACACTCAACACCTTAATCCTATTTATCTCGAAGAGAATTCATGAATGCAAAGAAAGGCCAATAGAAAACATACAAACTGGGGGCACTCAGCTGGCTCAGTTAATAGAGTATGTGACTCTTGATCTTGGGGTCTTGAGTTTAAGCTCCACACTGGGCATAGAGCTTACTTTAAAAAAAAAAATAATTACAAAACTTTTAGAAAGGCAAATCTACAAACTGAAGAGCAGAAAGGTAAAAACAAATGAAAAAAAGAAAGCAGAGCATGAGAAAGACACAGTCAAATAAAGTCTAACAGTAAGTGTAGTTGAAGTGCTAGAAGGAGAGGAGAAAACAGAAAACAGCAGTGGTTGAAGAAACAACGGCCAGCAATTTTCCAGGTTTAAGGACAGTGACGAAGAGATGTGAAGAACTGAGAAAACCTTAAGGCACGAACAAAAATGTCATAGTCAAATGGCTGACAACCAAAGATAAGGAAAAAACCTTTTCTTAAAAGCAGGTTTCACATGACCTGGCCATCCATTACCTCCTTGATGTCTTAGGACTCTCCAACTTAATTCTTTCTTTCCTTCCTTGCTCCCTTGAACACATCTGGCAAAATCTTGCAGTGGCTGTCTCCTCTGCCTGGAACATTCTTCAACAACGTATCTCTCTGGGCACCTCAGTTAAAAATCACAGCCCACTTGCCACCCACTTGCACACTCATCCCTAAGCTATCCAAGTCCTTAGAATCCCAATCACCCAACCATTCCTTATTTGTTCCCATAGCACTTTTCACTTTCTAATATAACTGACTTCTTATGTTTATTGCTAGCTGTCTGTCTCTACCCACTAAAAAGTCATCTCTGAAAGCATAAGGATCTTTGTTTTTCATTGCTGCAGCCCACGTATCTTGAACAGGGCCTTGGACACAAAGGTGCTCAATGATTATTTGTTGAATGAACGAATGCTATTATTATACTGTCATTATTCTAAGCCGTTTTAGTCACCAAATAAGTTCATGCCATGTCCTCCATCTAATATAGTTTTCTCTATTTACCTTTGGAACTGCTTTTTACATGTGATAGAGTCGTACAGTAGTACAGTAGTTAAAAAACAGACTCTGAAACCAGGTAGCATGATCTGCAACTAATAGGATTAGTTATATATATATAAGTATATATATATATAAGAATAAGAGATATAACTATATATATATATATACTAATATATATACATTCCGCATTTTATATATATACATACATATATATATGCACACATATTCCACATTTATATGGAATTTATATATATATATTACATTATAGAATTTATATATATGTAAATTGCAGAATGTAGGCAAACAAATATATTGCTTTCTTCATTATTACTAATCCATTAACAATTAATTTATACATATAATCAAATAGTAGTAGTAATAGCATCAATTGTATAGTGTTGTTATAGGTTCTAAGCATTTTACATACTAATGCATTTAATCCTTCTATCGACCTCATGAAAACCAAGGCACAGAAAGACAAACTAATTTGTACCATGACATACAGCTAGTAAGTGACACAGCAGGATTTAGATCTATGCTGAGTTCTAAAGAAAAGAAATTTTTAGATTGTACAAAGTATTTTCTAAAAAAATATAAATGAACTAAATGTAACAATTAAATTTATGTCTGCTTAAAAAAAAAAAAACCAAGACAAAACCTTTCTTAGCACTAAAGACAGAAATGCAGATATTAGGATACGTCACTAGGTGATGCTCTTTGTTAAATTTCTCTCCGGAGAAGATAATCTGAGGATTTAGAATTCATTCAAATGGGAAAGAATTTATGCTAGGTCTAATAATTTAGTTGGCTCTTTAACCACAAGTTACCTCTTCCAGAAAATATGTTTGTATGCAAAAAGGTAAGCCACACAAATTTATGGGAAACTTTCTGCAAAATTGTAAGCTTAGAATATTGAGACTTCCCCAGCACGAATACGATATCTCTTTCCATTTATTTTTATCTTTCTCCACTTATGTCTCCATTTTCCTTAATGTTTTAATAAGATTTTATGTTTTTAAGCAAAAAAAAAAAATCCAATTAAAAACAGGGAGAGGGTTTGAATAGACATTTTTCCAAAGAAGACATGGAGATGGCCAAGAGACACACGAAAAGATGCTTGGCCTCACTAACCACCAGAGAAATGCAAATCGAAGCCATAATGAGAAATCATTCATACCCTATGAGAACAACAGCCCTCAAAAAGACAAACAGCAAGCATCGGTGGGGATGCGGAGAAAAGGGAACTCTCGTGCACTGTTCATGGGAATGTCAGTTGGTGCAACCATTATGAAACAGTATTAAGTTTCCTCAAAAAACAAAAAATAGAAATACCACATGATCCAGCAATCCCACCACTGGATATTTATCCAAGGAAAACAAAAATATGAATTTGAAAAGATACTTGCTTTATTGTGTATTGCGGTATTATTTACAATAGCCAAGATATGGAAGTAAACTAAGTGTCCATCCATAGATGAATGGATAACAAGATGTGGTTTGTGTGTGTGTGTGTGTGTGTAATATATACATGCACACATAGACATACAAATTACAAAATTAATGAGACAAAGACATACTGTACACTCATCAAACTGGGAGAAATATAAAAATCAAGTGTTAAAATGGATACAGAGCACTGGAGCTCTCATAGACTGCTGTGGGGAAAGGAGATAACAATTCTTCTGGAAAGATAGCGTGCATTATACAGTAATCCCGAGGATGTATATAGCTGGATGGCCGGTACTACTACTAGATATATATCTAATAGAAATTTATACGAAGAAACAAGACATGTACCAAGAAACACATGTAACAATACTTGCAGCAGTATTCTTTGTACTAGGAAAATTTTAAAATAACACAAATGTCCCTCGGCATTAGAGAAGATAAATAGTCATATGTTAAGACGATGGAATAAAACACAGTAATGCAAAATGAACAAATGGACAAATTAAAGCTCTTACAACAACATGGATCAATCTCACAAATACTGACACAAAGAAGAAATACAAAATAACATGCATGTAAGTCTGTTCATATAAAGTACAAATCCTATGTCTGCCACTTATTTTCAAGTGGTTCAGGAAATAAAATATGTATCTACTATCTAATGAGAGAAAATGAAAATGTAACAGATCAATTGTGAATCTAGGCGAAGAATACTCAAGGTTTCATTGTGCTACTTTGCGGTTTTCTTTGGCTTTGAGATTTTTCAAAATAAAAGATAAAAAAGACTAAAAATCAGACAAAACTAATTTATATTGTTTAAAAGTAGTTTCTTCATCTGGATGACAGATGTATGACTTTTCTTATAATTATTTACTAAATTACGCATATGTATTTTATATTTTTTTTTCTGTATGTATACTTCACAGAAGAAGAAAGGTTTAAAAATGTGATCAGCTGTGCAAAACTACTTTCAAGAAAAAATGCTATAAATATACTTGTTAAACATTAAATAGCAAGTCTTTCATAAGCAAACTTATAAGTAAAGGGGCTTTGTAATGCAGGCCATTTACTTGGAATCAATCTATTAAAGGGTACTTACTGAGGACCAGTTTTTGAAGCTTGCACTATAGTAATAGCATCTGATTTTTCCATGAGATTGTTCTTATACAAGCAACAATTCTGAATCTTGTTTAGTTTGATATTGGGTAGCACATTCTTCTAAATAATTCCCTCGAATTGCAATATGATAGACTAATATTCACTTTGGCAGGTACTCTAGCATATGCTACTTAAAAATGTATTGTAAGATGGGTGCCTGGGAGGCTCAGTTGGTTGGTAAAGTGTCTGATTTCAGCTCAGGTCATGATCTTGCAGTTCATGAGTTCAAGCCCTGCGTTTGGGCTCTATTCTGACAGCTCAGAGCTTGGAGCTTGCTTCAGATTCTGTATCTCCCTCTCTCTTTGCCCCCTCCCCAGCTTGCACTCTCTCTCTGTCCCAAAAATAAATATTAAAAAAATTTTTATTGTATTATAAGAAAACACTAAATGAAATTTTTATAATTATCCAAGTATCATGAATAATTTATTATATAGTCCACATGTGAATTTTGCCTGTTTTCTATACAGATTTTTGCTATTTTTCTCATTAGGATTTCACAGTATTTTTGTGTAAAACCCTCAAAAGTCAAAAGTTGTTTGGAATTTCATGTTTTTGAACTGACTTTTAATATATTAATCCACTTGATTATCTTTTGCGTCATCTAAATCAATATCAAAATCTAAATCATCATCACTTTCTTCTTCATTTCTTCTGCAACTTCTTTGATTGGAAGGTAGGGTACTTTCAGGATTTTCTGTCTTTTCTGGTTCTTTATTAAACCTAAAAATGAAAAAAAAACTTCTATTTATTTCTCAGGCTTTCATCATTTAACTGTAGAGTGAAAAGAACTTTATACTACATTTCCTGATTAAGAGGAGCCTAAAAAAATAAGTATAGAGAAAAAGATCCTTGAAGACTATTATCAGTCAAGATCCAACCAATTATAATACTGTTGTCAATAAAATAGGCTCAAAGAAATTAATACATGATGTCCACTAAAGAAAAGCAGTTATATAATGAATGAATTCTTCTGTGATGAGTGATGAATGTAAACCTCAAGGATAAATATTTTAATTTCCTAAAAATATAAAGTTTTATCTTCATTGCAATGATAGAAAAATTTAATGAATAATTAAGAGTTTTTTCCAGTTAGGTAGAAAAAAGAAGTCTAAACTGGTGTGATATATGGTACCTTAAGACTCTCAGAGCTACTGAATGTTTCCTTAAAAGAAAATTCACTTATCAATTATTAAAAGAGTAAATCCCAAACATAAAAAAAAATACTCACGGAATAACAATGTCTTCTTTCTTTCCACATTTTGCACAAACTTCAAGTTCACAGGCACATGGTCTACACATTATGTGATAGGAATCTTTCACTGACTTTTGTAAACATTTAACACTACAAGTGGAAAGAAAAATCAAGCATTATTTTTTACTAATTTCCTAAGATTTATCTGCTGAAATGAGGGAATATAGCTAAATGTATAGGTGAAAAGCCTAAAAATCTAAATTCCTATATTTCAATTTCAGTTATTTCAATTTCGATGAATTATACAGCTTTTCTATTATTTTTTAAGGAAGCTCCAGGCTCAAAATGGGGCTTGAACTCATGTCCTCGAGATCAAATTGCATACTCCACCAGAGCCAGACAGGCACCCCAGATTTATCTTCTTTCTTAAAGCTTTAAAAATGTCATCTGCAGGGGCGCCTGAATGGCTCAGTCTGAACATGAGACTCTTGGATCTTGGGGTTGTAAGTTTGAGCCCCGAATTGGGTACAGAGATTACTTAAATTTTTAAAAAATGTCATCTACAAATAGTGACAGTTTTACTTCTTCCTTTCCTATTTGGATGCCTTTAATTTCTTTTTCTTGCCTAATTACTCTGGCTACGACTTCCAGTACTATGTTAAATAAAAGTGGCAAGAACAGGCATCTTCATCTTGTTCCTGATCTTAGAGTAAAAGCTTTCAGCTTTTCACTATGGAGTATAATGTTAGCTCTGGTTTCATCATATACAGTCTTTATTACATTGAGGTATGTTCCCTCTAGACCCAGTTTGCTGAGAGTTTTTATCATAAACAGATGCTGAATTTTGTCAAGTGCTTTTTCTGCATCTACTGAGAAGATCATACTATTTTTATCTTTCTTTTTATTAATGTAGTCTATCACATTGATTCGTAGATGTTAAACGAAAGAAATCCTGCATCTCTAGAATAAATCCCACTTGATCATGTTGTATGATCCTTCTCATGTACTGCTGAATTTGGTCTGCTGATATTCTGTTGAGGATTTTTGCATCTGTGTGCATCAGGGACACAGACCAGCAATTTTCTTTTCTTCTGGCATCCCCGTCTGGTTTTGGTATCAGAGTGATATTGGCCTCATAAAATGAGTTTGAAGTGTTCCTTTCTTTTCTGTATTTTGGAATAGAAGTCTTCTTTTGAGAAGACTTGGTATTAATTCTTTAAATCTTGGCAGAATTCACCAGTAAAGCTGTCTGGTCCTGGACTTTTGTTTTGGGAGTGGCTTTCGATAATTAATGCAATCTCCTTACTGGTAGTCAGTCTGTTCAGATTTTCTATTTCTTTAAGATTCAGTCTTGATAGGTTTTATGTTTCTAGGAATTTATCCATTTCTCATAGGTTTTTCAAGTTGTTGGCATACATTTATTCATGTAGTCTCTTAGGATTTTTTGTGTTTCTGTGCTATCAATCGTAACTTCTGTTTTACTTCCGATTTTATTTGAGTCCATTCTCTTTTCTACTGGGTGAGTCGAACTCAAGATTTGCCAATTTTGTTTATCTTTTCAAAGAAATAGTTCTTTTTTTTTTTTAATTTTTTTTTTTTTGTTTATTTATTTTTTGAGAGACATAGAGGCACAGCATGAACAGGGGAAGGGCAGAGAGAGAGGGAGACACAGAATCGGAAGCAGGTTCCAGGCTCTGAGCCATCAGCACAGAGCCCGACGCAGGGTTCGAACTCACAGACCACGAGATCATGACCTGAGCTGAAGTCGGCCGCCCAACCGACTGAGCCACCCAGGCGCCCCTCAAAGAAATAGTTCTTAATATCATTGATCTTTTCTATAATCTTTTTCGTTTCTATTTCACTTTTATTCTGCTCTGATCTTTGTCATTTCCTTCCTTCTACTAAGTTTGGGCTCATTTGCTCTTCTTTTTCTAGTTCCTTGAGATGTAAAATTAGATTAAGATTTTTCTTATTTCTCGATGTAAGCATTTATTGCTATGAATTTCCCTCATAACTATTGCTATATGTCATATGTTATGGTGTTTTATTTCCATTTTCATTGGTCTCAAGGTGTTTTGTTTTGTTTTGTTTTGTTTCCTCTTTTGATTTCTTCTTTGACCCACTGGTTGTTCAATAGCTTGTTGTTTACTTTCCACAAATTACTGAGTTTTCCACTTTTGTTCTTATAATTTATTTCTATTTTATACTGTTGTGGTTTAAAAAGACACTTGATATGATTTCACTCTTCTTAAATTTTTAAGATTTGTTTTGTGGCCTCATATGTGATCTATCCTGAAGAGTGTTCCATGTGCACTTGAGAAGAAAAGTGTATTCTGTTGTTTTTAGGTGAAATATTCTGTACATATCTGTATAATATTGTTAAAATGTCCACACTACCCAAAGCAATGTATAGATTCAATGCAATGCCTGTCAAAATTCCAATAACATTTCTCACAAAAATAAAATAATCCTAAAATTTATATGGAACCACAAAAGACCTCAAAGAGTCAAAGCAATCCTGAGACAGAACAAAGCTAGAAGAAAAAAAAAAAGAAAGAAAGAAAAAAAAGAACAAAGCTAGAGGCATAACACTTTTTGACTTCCAACTATATTACAAAGCTATAGTAATCAAAACAGTATGGTGACATAAAAACAGATACATAAATCAATAGAACAGAATTGATAGCCCAGAAATAAAAGCATACATATATGGTCAATTAATTTACAACAAAGGAGGGGTATCTGGGTGACTCAGTTGGTTAAGCATCTGACTTCGGCTCAGGTTATGATCTCATGATTCGTGGGCTTGAGCCCCGTGTCAGGCTGTATGCTGACAGCTCAAAGCATGGAGCCGGCTTTGAATTCCATGTCTCCCTTTCTCTCTGCCCCTCCCCCACTTCCACTCTGTCTCTCTCAAAAATAAATAAACATTAAAAAAACTTTTTTTTTAATTTACAACGAAGGAGCCAAGAACATAGAGAAAGAATAGTCTCTTCAATCAGTAGTGTTGGGGAAACTGGACAGCCACATGTCAAAGAATGAAACTGGACCCCTGTCTTAAACCATACACAAAAATGCCCTCAAAATGGATTAAATACTTGAATGCAAGACCTGAAACAATAAAACTCCTAGATGAAAACACGGGCAATAAGCTCCTTGACAGAGGTCTTAGCAATGATTTTTTTGGGGGTGTAAGAAGAAAAGTGAAGTAGCAAAATCGAAAATAAATAATCAGGACTACATCAAACTAAAAAGCTTCTGCACAGCAAAGGAAACTATCAACAAAACAAAAAGGTAACTTATTAAAAGGAGAAAATATTTACAAATCATATACAGTCTCTGAGAAGGAGTTAATATCCAAACTATCTCATGAATTCATACAACTCAATAGCAAACACAAACAATCCGATTATAAATAAGAAGAGAATCTCAACAGACACTTTTCTAAAGAAGATATAGACGGTCAATAGGTATATGAAAAAAAATGCACAACGTCATTAATTACCAAGGAAATGCAAATCAAAACCACAATGAGATACCCCTCCATACATGTTAAAATGGCTATTATCAAAAAGACAAGAGATAAGTGTTAGTGAGGATGTGGAAAAAAGGGAACCTCTGTGTACTATTGGTAGGAATGTAAATTCATGTAAATGAAACTACGGAAATAATACAGCTATTATACAAAAACAATATGGGGGTTCCTCAAAATATTGAAAATAGAAATACCGTATGATCTAGTAACTCTACTTCTGGGTATTTATCTGCAGAAAAAAAAACACTAACTTGGAAAGATATATTCAACCACATGTTAACTACAGCATTATTGCAATAGCCAAGAAATGGAAACAACCTAGGGTCATGAGGCTGGCTGTCAGTAGACCATGTGACTCTCGATCTTGGGGTTGTGAGTTCAAGCCCCACACTGGGCATAGAGATAGAAAAAAAAAAAAGAAAAGAAAAGAAAAGAAAAGAAAACAACCTATATGTCCACTGATGGATGAATAAATAAAGAAAATGTGGTATATATACACAAAAGAATATTATTCGGCCATAAAAAAGAAGGAAATCAAAAGGTACAAACTTCTAGTTATAAAATAAATAAAGTTGTGGGAAAGTAAGGTACAGCATGATAACTTTAGTTAATATTAATTGCATTGCATATTTGGAAGTCGCTAAGGAGAATAAATCTTAAAATTTCTTATCACAAGAAAAAACCAATTTTGTAACTATGTAATATGGTGACAGATGTTAAACTAGACTTATTGTGGTGATAATTTTGCAATGCATACAACTATCAAATCGTTATACCGTACAACTGCAACTAATATTATATGTCAATTATACCTCAATTTAAAAAGTTTAGAACTTTTGTGAATCAAAGTATGTTATCAAGATAAAAGAGAGAGAGAGAGAGAAAAGAAAAAAGAAAACCTCACTGAATGGAAGAAAATATTTGAAATATATGGTAACAGACATCTATCTAGAATATACAAAGAACTCTTATAACTCCATAATAAAAACACAAATAAGTAAAAAATAACCAAAGGATTTGAATAGACATTTTACCAAAAAAAAAAAAAAAAAAAAAGTACAAATGGCCAATAAGCACATGAAAAGATGCTCCACATCACTAGCCATCAGGGAAATGCAAATCAAAACTGCAGTGACACACCACCTCACAGCATTAGAATGACTATTGTCAAAAAGAAGAGGGCAATAAACAAGTGACAGCAAAAATGCAGAAAAATTGGGACCCTGGTGTTGCTGGTCATGAGTAAAACAGTATGGTCACTTTTGAAAGTAATCTGGCAGTTCCTCAAAAGGTTAAATACAGAGTTATCATATAACCCAGGAACCCTACTTTTCTCTCTCTCTACACACATACATACATGCAAACAAAAACTTGTACATGGATTTTGACAGCAACGTTATTTGGTAATAGACAAGAGTGGAAACAATCCAAATGTCCGTCAAGTACTGATGGCTAATAAGATGCGCGGCTCTACAGTGGAGGACTTAGTCATAAAAAAGAATTAAGTACTGATAAATGTCACAACATGCTTGAAAAATTTATGCTAAGAAGCCAGTCACAAAACACTGCATGTTATATGATTCTGTGTATATGAAATGTTCAAAATAGGCAAAGTGATTGAGCCAGAAAGTCAGGGTAAGGGTGTTTGGGGGGAAAATGGAGCTCGACTACCAAAGGGCATGGGTTTTGTTTCTGAGATGATGAGAATGTTCCAAATGGATTGTGGTGATGATTGTACAACTCTATGATATACTAAAAGCAATTTGAACTGTACACTTCAAATGGATGAAGTGGACGGTGTGTGAGTTAAATCTTCATAAAGGTATTTTTAATTAAGGTATTTTTAAATACCTCAAACAGAAATGTTAGAAATAAAACCTTGGAATGAAAGACAAAGGCAGAAATCCACTTTAAACAGAAACATATAGATAGTTAAAAGTAGGACAAGGAAAAACAACACGCAAATACTAATCAACAGAAAACTGGCGCCTGGGTGGCTCAATCAGTTAAATCTCCGACTCTTGATTTTGGCTCAGTCATGATCTCCAGGTTGGTGAGATTGAGCCTTGCATCGGGCTCCGTGCTGAAAGAGCAGACAGAGCCTGCTTGGGATTCTTTCTCTCTCCTCTCTTTCTGCCTCTCCCTGTTCGCGTTCTCTTTCTTCCCTCTCTCTCAAAATAAACAAACATTAAAAAACAAACAAACAAAAAGACAGAAAGTTCTAGTCAATATATTATTATCAAAACATACGTCAAAGAAAATTTCCAGGTATAAAAATGGTTATGTCACAACAATAAAGGGATCGGTTTCTCAAAAACACACAATAATCCTCAATGTTCAGGCACCTAACAACAGGGTATTAAAATAATGAGGCAAAACTATTGATAAAAAGAGAAACAGAAAAATCCACAAGTACAATTAGGGACTTCAACACTTCTCTTTCTGTAATTGATGGAACAAGTATACAAAAAAAAAAAAAAATCAATAAAGATATAGAACCCCTGGTTGACAGAAGGCTACCAACCAAATTAACATTTACAGAACACTCCACGCAACAATAGAAATACATTCTCTTCGAGTACACGTGGAGCATGCTCCAAGACAGATTCCATATTCTCAGCCGTACAACCAACCTCAGCAAATTTAAAAAATTTGTTCTTTTACCATAATGAAATTAATCAGAAATCAGTAAAACAGAAAACATCTGCAAAATGTGCTGATATCTCAAAATTAAACAAGACATTCCTAAATAACTAACCTGCAGGTCAAAGAGGAAATCACGAGGGAACTTAGAAGATATTTTGACTGAATGACAATGAAACACAGCATCAAAATATATAGAACAAAGCTAAAAATATTCTTGGGAAATTTACATAATTAAATGTTTGTATTAACAAGAACTATCTGAACTTTTACTTTTTTTAAAAAAAATTTTTTTTTTTAACGATTATTTCTTTTTGAGAGACATAGAGACAGAGAGTGAGCAGGGGAAGGGCAGAGAGAGAGAGGGAGACACAGAATCTGAAGCAGGCTCCAGGCTCTGAGCTGTCAGCACAGAGCCCGACGCGGGGCTCGAACTCACAGACTGTGAGATCATGACCTGAGCCGAAGTCGGCCGCCTACCGACTGAGCCACCCAGGCGCCCCTGAACTTTTACTTTAAGAAAGCAGGGAGGGGGCATTTGGGAAAAAGTGCAAATTAAACTCAAAGCAAACAAAAGGAAGCAATATCAATACAAACCAAAATCAATGAAACTGAGGGGTGCCTGGCTGGTTCAGCCAGTAGACCATGTGACTCAAGATATTGGGGTCCTGAGTTCAAGTCTCGCACTGGAAGTAGAGTTTACTTTAAAAAAAATCAATAACATTGAAAACAGAAAATCAATAAAACTAAAAGCAGACTCATAAAAAATTAATAAATTCATAAACACATAGCCAGACTGACGATGATAAAAAAAGAAAGGGGACAAATTACCAACATCAGGAATGAAAGAGGGACAGAACTAGGCAAATCCAACAGATATTAAAAGAATAATAAGGGAATTTGGTGAACAACTCAATACACATAAACTCAACACCTTCACTGAAATAGACACATTACTGAAAAGACATACTATCAAAACAAGAAACAGCACTAATTAAAATAAAAGTACTAATTTTACACAAATCCTTTCAGAAAACAAAATAGGAAGGACAGTTCTCAACGTATGTGATAAGGCCCTAATATCGTCACAACACAAAGACAAAATTACAGACTGGTATTTCTAATGAACATAGATATAAAAATCTATAACAAAATGTTAGAAAATAAAATCTAGCAATAAACAGAAAGGGTATACATCATGACCAAGTAGGCTTTATCTAAGGGCACGCAAGGCTGATTCAATATTAAAATCAATGAAGGGGCGCCTGGGTGGCTCTCAGTCAGTTAAGTGTCTGACTTCGGCCCAGGTCATGACCTCATGGTTCATGAGTTCAAGTCCCACATCCAGCTCTGTGCTGACAGCTGCAGCCTGGAGCCTGCTTCTGATTTTTGTGTCTTCCTCTCTCTCTGCCCCTGCCCCGCTCATGCTCTGTCTCTCTCTCTTTCTCAAAAATAAAAATAAATGTTAAAAAAATATTAAAATCAATTAATATAATTCACTGAAAAACCATATATTGATATCATTAGATACAGAAAAAACATTAAAGTAACATCCATGCATGATAAAAACTCGGCAAACTATAAAGGAAACTTCCTCAACCTGATAAAAAGCATCTACAAAGAACATCATATTTAACGATGAAACAATGAATATCTTCCCTATAATAAGATCAGGAACAGGGCAAGAATATAGGCTCTCATCATTCATTTTCAAAAACATACTGGGGTCCTAGGCAGGCAATAAAAGCAAAAGAGAAATAAAATAACATATAGATTGGAAAGCAAAAAATAAAACTCTATTTTTTTAAATCATTGTCTATGTAGAAAATCCCAATGAATTAACAAAAAAAGTATTAGAAATAAAAAGTGAGGGGGCACCTGGCTAGCTCAGTTTGTATAGAATGAGATCCTTGATCTCACGGTTGTGAGTTTGAGCCCCACACTGGGTGTAAAGATTACTTAAAAATAAAATCTTTTGAGAGCGCCTGGGTGGCTCAGTCGGTTAAGTGTCTGACTTCGGCTCAGGTTATAATCTCTCGGTTTGTGAGTTCAGGCCCCACATCAGGCTCTGTGCTGACAGCTTGGAGCCTGGAGCCTGCTTCTGATTCTGTGTCTTCCTCTCTCTCTGCCCCTCCCCTGTTCATGCTCTGTCTCTCTCAAAAAATAAATAATAAGACATTTAAAAAAATCTTTTTAAAAAGTAAACAAATAAAAAATGAGTTTATTAAAGTCATAATATTATGGTCAGTAAACAAAAATAAACTCTATCTGTGTTCTAGCAATGACCAATGTCTTTCTGTAGAAATTGACAAACTGAATCTAAAAGTTTATAAGAAAAAGCAAAAAAACTATAACCGTCAAAATAATTTTGAAAAAAAAAAAAAAAAACAGGCAGGAAGACTCATGATTGGATTTCAAAATTTCCCGTAACACTGCAGTAATCAAGTTAGTATAGTATTGGTGAAAAGACAGACACATGGATCAATAGGACAACAGAGAATCCAGAAATAGATCCACACGTACACAATCAATTGATTTTCAGCACAGAACAAAGGGAATTCAAGGGAGAAAACACAGTCCTTCCAACAATGATGCTTAATAACTGGATATCCATAAAATTAACAAGAAATGGATCATAAATTCAAATATAAAACCAAGAATTATACGACTTCTAAAAGAAAACACAGGAGAAAATAATTGTGAGCCTAGGCCGGGCAAAGGTTTCTTAGCTACAACAACAAAATCATGATCAAAACTCCCCGATAAGGAGCGCCTGGGTGGTTCAGACAGTTGAGTGTCCCACTCTTGATTTTGGGTCGGGTCATGATCCAAGAGTCATGAGATGAAACCTGCACTGGGCTCCACACTGAGTGTGGAGCCTGCTCGGGATTCTATGTCTCCCTTTCTCTCTGCCCCTCCCCTGCTCAAGCTTGCTCTCTCGCTCTCTCTCTCTCTCTCTCTCTCTCGAAATAAATAACTGTAATGGCACTGCGCTCAGAAATCAGGCTCTCCCTATTTTACCTATTCTTTTGTGTTTTTTATAATTTTTATTCATTTTTGAGTGAGAGAGACAAAGATAGACAGAGCATGAGCAGGGGAGGAACAGAGAGAGGAGACACAGAATGTGAAGCAGGCTCCAGGCTCTGAGCTGTCAGCACAGAGCCCAACAGGGGACTCAAACTCACAAACCGTGAGATCATGACCTGAGACGAAGTCGGATGCTCAACTGACTGAGCCACCCAGGTGCGCCTTACCTATTCTTTTAATACTTGTATTCTTACTGGGTGCAGGATGGCTGTATATGTCACAGGACGGCCGCCAACCTCCTGTGTAAGGTTTCTTCCTAAATAACCCAGAGTGATCCCTTAGTGAACATAAAATCCAAGATATGTCTGACCATGTGCTTCCCAAAAGGGACCAGTCAAAACTATTACCTAGTTGGGGTACTCACCCAACAGGGAACTGCTCCCTTGGGACAGGGTCATGGCTAAAGCTCATGAGAAAGTTGCCCAGATTAAACAGGAGTTCCATACTTTCGTTTTTTCCATGTCTCGCATTTGTCCTTACCCATGGGCTGTTCGGTGTTCTGTGTCCTGCTCTCAGATTGAACGTACTTCTAGCGTAGATATATGACACTCATTATGATATAAAATAACTGCCCCTTAACAAAAGCCAGGACCTTTACCCCATCCGTTAATATTAGATCTAGAGTCTTACAAAAGGGATTATTATTGGTTACCAAATACATCGACTCCCCCAAAATGGAAAGAAGCAGCCCCAATCTCTGTGGTGATGCAGTCCATTCACCATTGCCTACTGACGTCTCGAATGCAATAAGGAAGAAAAGGAAGTCGACATTCCCTTCTCAAGAAGTACAAAGGTGTCAGAGCAGTCAATAAGAGGGATGCCGCCTGCCACTCTGAACCTCAGAACCTTCGGCAATATTCCTGATGAGAATATTCTGCTATTCGGAAGCAAAGGGAGGGTTTGATAGTCAGTTAATGTACTCTACTCATTTTGTAGGAATTAACTACGGGATCAACTTTCTCAGTCCCAAAGGATTCTCCCTTGGGCTGTCTCCTAACATATTAGAGTCAATGTGGACAACAGGATTTCTGATCTACCTGGAAAAGGCCTAAAAAGGGAACAAACACTGCTGGTTTGCCAGATTAAATGCAACTTCAGCACTGGGGAGAATTCTCCTGTCTTCCAAGGAAACCCACGTTGATTGAAAGGAAGATGGGCAGGGGTTCCTTCTTTGGGAGGCATGCTAGGTCAAAGAGGTCAGCAGGTCACAGATGCCCACCTGCACCAGGGACAGTAATTTGATGGTTCCAAATTCCATCTCCTGGGAGATGTCCCCAGGGCCCAGATATCCAAAGCAAAGCTCTTGGGGATCAGCAGGGATGCCCCCAGCCCTGGAGGCTGTCACTATCTTTCCCGTCCTCAATCAAACACTCCCTTAGGATACATCTTGAGAAACTGGAACCAGTTTGACTCTCACACCTTGTATGCTTCCTTCCCAAGTCTGCTTAATTTCGAACATTGTTGGGCTCAATACAAACTAGAGGATGGGGAAATCTGACCAGGAAAATAGACTAAAATCCCATATGGTCAGCTCGTCATGGCCCTGTACCTGATCTGTCCTGATTCCTTCAGAGTGCACGAGAACACCCATCTCCTCACCCTCTACTCCTCAATCCCCCATCGGCTCACCTGCCTCAGGCCCTTCTACTTCTGTTCATCTGCCACATCACTTGTGAAGTTCTGTCCTGTTCTCTATGTGCCCCCCCTTCTGTCCTGTAAACGGGTTGCTGCCAAGATCCTGTACATGCCTCCCTCTGTTTCTCCTGAGTTCTTCATCTCCTCTTTGCTGCTTCTTTCGTGCGTCAGATCTGGAATATACCTGGAGAGGACCAGATGAATGTTGCCTGACTCTTGTATGGGAGGTTTTCTCCCTTGTTCATTTCCCTGGTTAATGGCAATGATCGTTGGAGCCAACTGTCTGGTTAGTCTACCTCCAAACAGGAGCTTTAAGGAATATTTCCAAGCAGCTGCTGAAATTCCTTTTATTTCCAGGAGGTTCCCTGTCTTCTCCAGCCCTACAGGGACTGCCTACTTTCACTTTTTGTGGTTAGAAAGGAAACGTGCATCTGCTCATCTGTCTGAGCTGATGAGCTTTAGGACCAGGAGTCCTCTTTCTGTGCCATCGGAGCTTTCATACACCTCCGGCCTTACTGGCGGCACCCCACCTCTTCCCCCTCCCCCTCCCCCTCCTCCTGTTTCTGCACCACCAGCTTGCATAATAGGCTCCTACACCATCTTCAGTGCCCCTGGCGTCACTGGCTCCTGCTCCTCCTGCCCTCGCTATCAAGGAGGGAAGGGCGCTCCAAGCTGCCGGGCCGCCTCCTCATGAAGTTCAAACTGGAGCACCTGCCTAATCAAAGTGAAGGTGTCCAGGGACCCCCCCCCTTGGACTTAGACACCCACTTTAGATTCTCCCACAGCTTCCCTAGGTAAAAAAGTGACCGTGGGGAACAAATTGATTGACTTTCAAGTAGACCCAGGTACGACATATTCAGTATTTAGACTAATTTAAATTTGTTACTTTAATAAAGATAGACATATCTTTAAAGTTAACAGTTTCAAATATAATACTTTAAGGGGCGCCTGGGCGGGCCAGTCGGTTAAGCCTCTGACTTCGGCTCAGGTCATGATCTCTCCCACAGCTTCCCTAGGTAAAAAAGTGACCGTGGGGAACAAATTGATTGACTTTCAAGTAGACCCAGGTACGACATATTCAGTATTTAGACTAATTTAAATTTGTTACTTTAATAAAGATAGACATATCTTTAAAGTTAACAGTTTCAAATATAATACTTTAAGGGGCGCCTGGGCGGGCCAGTCGGTTAAGCCTCTGACTTCGGCTCAGGTCATGATCTCACAGTCTGTGGGTTCAAGCTCGACGTCAGGCTCTGTGCTGACAGCTCCGAGCCTGGAGCCTGCTTCAGATTCTGTGTCTCCCTCTCAACTCTCTGCTCCTCCCCCACTCACACTCTGTCTCTTTCTCTCAAAAATAAACATTAAAAAAAAAAACAGGTAGGTCGAGGGCATCTGGGTGGCTCCATTGGTTAAGCGTCCAACTCTTGATTTTGGCTCAGCTCATGACCTCACGTTCATGAGTTAAGCCCAACGTCAGACTCCACATTCCTATCGCAGAATCTGTTTGGGATTCTCTCTCTTCTCTCTCTGCCTCCAGCACATGCTCTCTCTCTCTCTCTCTCAAAATAAATAAACTTTAAAGTAAAAACAGGTAGGCTGAATAAATAAAAGAGGTTTATTGCTTTCCAAATATTTGGCAACCTAAAACTTAAAAGTTTTGCTAAGTTAGATGATAAACAGGATTGAATCTACTGGATACCTAAATCTTTTCCAAATGACAAGGACTACTAAAGCACTGTTTACTGAACACAGGTGTATCTGCATTGCCTTCTTATTGCAGAGAAACTGAAGATACTTAGGCCTGTCGGTAACATGCTTTAAGCTTTACTGAAAGACCACTATGGAAAAACATCTGGTTTTAGAAATCATGAAATGTATGTATAAATTTGCCTATCTAAAGAATTCTGGCATAACTGTTCACAATTAGTTACTATTTCATTTCATTGGAAACTAAGGTTTCTGAGAGTTAAAATTCTGTTAAACATAATTAGGAGTAATGGAATAAGGAGAAGAAATTCTGCAGGAGATATACGCGAAAGATAAAGGAATGGAAATACATTCCGTTGAGGGAAAATGAAAGTAATTTTGTCCTAAAGTGAGGCTGGTAATTTGGAGAGAAATGGCTTATGACAAAATCTGAATGAAAAGGAAAGTTGTAGAAGGTTTGTAAAGAGAAATCTTTGGAAAAGAATCTCATTGTGTGGTCAGGACCAAGGCTGATATGAATGGATTTTAAAAGTGCACCAGTATAAGACTGAAATCCTGCTTCTCTCTCTTGTTAAAAATTAAAAAAAATAAAAATTTTTGGACTGTTGGTCTACTCTTGATAAGAAATTGCAAATAAAGTTTCTTTTTCTTTATCTGCCCAGAAAAACTAAGCTTCTAGGTTTTGTCTTTTTCAGGTCTTTGATTACTTAAGAGAACTGAAACTTTGGAATATCAAGGAAGCTAAGTTTTGCTAATAATTGTGTAACCTTCTGTAGAATCTCATACTGCCAGCTTTGGTAAATACATAATTAAATATTAAGCTTTATAATGATCTGCAATCCTATGTAGGCATATGTGTTAAAACTTTCTGAGGTTAACAAACTTCCTGAGATTTAAATGGTAAATGAAGTCTCTTTGACTAATTAGACATGTTTATTTAGTATATTACTTGAAAAGCACTGTCAAGCTTATAATGATAAACTTTCTTAGGTTATGTTATATGGGTAAATGCTAAAACTATTCTAGAAAATATATAAAATTCCGGAAGTTTTAATATGTTTGGCATAAGGTCATGGCTTGATATTCTGTGTTTTGAAGAGTTCTGTGTCATAGAAGTAACTGGATTTCCTTGTCAGTGACATTACAATGAACTCTCACATCAGAACTTCATTTTTTATAAGTGAATTTTAGTTTTTCATCTATTTTGAGAGAGAGAGACAGAGAGGGAGAGAGCACAAGCAAGGGGAGGGGCAGAGAGAGAGAGGGAGAGAGAGAACCCTAAGCAGGCTCTGTGCTGTCAATTCGGAGCCCAATCCAAGGCTCAATCTCATGAACTCTGAGATCATGACCTGGGTTGGAATCCAGAGTAAGACACCCAAGCGACCAAGCCACCCAGGCACCCCTCATCTCAGACCTTTAACCATGTCCATTGCTGAGTTTTTTTGGTCACTTATAGTTATTGTTCTGATGCTTTTGCAAAATGTATTTCCTCTTCAAAGAGATTATAAAAAGGAATATGACAAATACAGGTATTTGATATCTTTAGGATAAAACTAAACTGTGTAAGAATTTCTAGAACTAATAGGAAAGCTGCATTCGAATAGAACAAAAATTAAAAACATGGGACTGAATGAACTAATAAGGAAGATGATTATAGTTTTTATGACTCTTGTTTGAAGCATTGCTTGTTCTCTAATGATTGCTCTTCTAGATTTAAGGAAACTCTCTCTTAAAATAGCCACGATTTACAGAAATATGATAAAGTATTCCCTTCTAAACAAATTGAAGCATTTAACTTTTCACTTTACCTGAGTCCTCTGAAATTCAGAAACTCTATGTGAGTAGTCTTTCTCCCATAGCCTATAATTATTTGCATAAGGTCAATGAGAATCTGTTCTCCTAGTAACAGGATACCATGGAAAGTATTGGTTATTTTACCAAGGCTTTAACCGGAATGTCATATCTGAGAGAGACATGCATAGACTCAGATATGATGAGACAGCTTTAAGGAATTAAGGCTGACTTTATAGAGCCAATGGCGCCCTGTGGAAATGTAGGTTTGATACCCTACTTACAGAATTCCCAGCAGCCTTACCAGGTGAATAAAGAATGTCATTCCTGACAGGTGTAGGAACCTCAGGATATTTACGGGACCTCAAGGAGAGGAACGCACCCAAATCTACAGGTATTGGAGGCAGTCTGATGACAAATACTTGGCTTGGCTCTGGCCTCAAGAGGCTACTAAAAGTTTTAATAACGCATCCTTTAGAGGCACCTGGGTGGCTCAGTCAGTTAAGCATTTGACCCTTGGTTTCAGCTCAGGTCATGATCTCATGGTTCGCTGGGCTCTGTGCTGTCAGCACAGAATTCTTGGGATTCTCTCTCTTTTTTTTTCTCTGTCTGCACCTCTCCCACTCATGCTCTTCCCCCAAAATAAATAAACTTAAAAAAAAAAATACATCCTTATGATATCCACGTTTTGTTGACATCCAGATTTTGTTGTTTTTGTTTATTTGCTTATTTGTTTTTTAAAAACAGGCTTCACACCCAGTGTGGAGCCCAAAGCAGGCCTTGAACTTAAGACCCTGAGATCAAAACTGGGACGCTTAACCGACTGAGTCCCCAGGCGCCCCACAGATTCTAATTTCGATTAATTTCTTTAAATGTTTGTTGTTTGCCTCTGGAGACAACTTGAGGTAAACTTCGAAGACAGTGCCATAATAGTTCATACATAGATAATCTTTCTGCTTGGTACTCTGTGGGGATAATAAAAGGGACCCCATGTTGTTCATACAACAAACATATGATTAAACAGCTGGACAGTGGGATGCACTCCCCAGTAATTGTG
This sequence comes from Paguma larvata, assembly GCA_030068075.1. Taxonomy (NCBI): domain Eukaryota; kingdom Metazoa; phylum Chordata; class Mammalia; order Carnivora; family Viverridae; genus Paguma; species Paguma larvata. Next base: position 77,443,413 of record CM057832.1, read on the forward strand.
TAAATCAGTTGTCACCTTGATCAAGTCCATGGAGCTGTGATAACAAAATCACTCTTTAGAAGTCAGAGCGCACCCACTCCATGGGGTTAATTAACTATGAACTTGTGCAGGTAATGGATGGTCCCACCTTGCTTTTAACTGGGTTGGAGAATGTACTAGGGGATGCCCTTATCTCCTGGGACAAGTCATCTCCCACTTGGCAGTGAATCCTCATAATCAGGATATTGTTAAGACTAGACATCAGGCAAAGAAGGCTTCTTAATGGTTTTATCCCTTAGCCATACTTGTCCTGGAAGCCACCAATGTTGATGTAAAAATGACAAATAGAGGCTTTAGCCAAGCATACAGCAGCCGCCTTTAACCCAACCCAACACACAAAGTCACCCATAAATTCAAAAAGTGGCCCTCCAAAACCTAATGTACCTTGACATCCTGAGTGCAAGCTACAGAGGAAGTTTTATGCTAATATTGAGATTAAACGTTGTGTGTATATATATATGTATCCCAGATAACTCTGCTAATGTATCCCAAGTTTTAGCAGATATCCACACACAAATTAAGGTAATGTCTCATTCCTAGCTCTATCAATGACTGGTTAAATTCTTGGTTGGGAAGGGACTACGGTCTACCTTAAAGGAACTTATCGCACTTCATTTTTTTAGGGTTTTATTTTTGAGTAATCTCTACACCAATTGTGCAGCCTGAATTCACAACCCCAAGTTCAAGAGTCACATGCCCTAACTACCGAGCCAGCAAGGCACTCCACACTTCTTATTTTTATTGTATTATCAATCCTGATGTGTTGTCTCTTTTTCTTTATTCTCTCCTACTGTCGAGATACATGTAAAACCTCCTAAGACCTTCACCCAGCTGACAGATGATCCTTACTGCACAAAACAGTCCTTCCTTGATGTCTGCTCTGGACTCTACAACAATGGCCTTCCGTGATAGTTACTTGCAGAATGGAGAGTGACCAGCTTTGGTCCTTTGGTAGGGACATCTCTACCACCCCTGTCAGCTTGAAGAAGTTACAGCACATGAGCCCTTCAGCTTCAACAACCTTAAAGATTCTAAGACTGAAAATTGTTCGGGGAGGAAATGAGAGATAAGCAGAAAAATGTTCACCATTAGCCCTGAAGGCTGCCCTCTAGTCTGCATAGTTCTGATTAGTATCAAAAATAAGTGCTGGTGGCTCCGCTCTCAAAGGCTCTTACAGCTCCCTGTGTGTCTTCCCTCTCACCAGGAGCTGATACTGAAAGCAATGATAAATACCAGAGAGTTTTACAAGTACAAATTCGGAGACATCTATGATCTAATACCCCCTGCACATGCCTCCCCCTTGAGTACTAAGCGTATCACCACCAGCTTCCTACAACAAAAGTGCAGTTCTTTCTGCCCACAGATCCTGACCCCGTGCTGCTTAAATAAACCTGTTGAGTTGCACCATACAATGTCTCAAGAATTCCTTCTTGGCCGTTGCACTCAATGACCCCGAAACAGATGAAGTGACTATACAGTTTCGGGGGTGATAGAACTGTCCTGTATCTTAATTGTGGTATTAGTCTCACAAATGTATTCATTTCTCAAGATTATCAAACTGTTGTTAAAAACACAAAAGCAGGCCCAAACTGGACCTGCTTATGCTAAGCCCCAAGTCACCAAACCCAGCCTTAGCTCACTTTCAGCTCTGCCAGCAAGCAAGGGAATCCCACACCAGTCAGTCAGGCACTACAGCCCCCAGCCAGCCCCCAGGAGAGGTGCCTGCAGTAACCAACCAGCTTTTCTGTCTAGTATAATCTCCCTTCTGCCTATAAATGCATATCATTTTGTGTATCTCCTTGGAGCCCCTTTTTATCTGCTAGATTGTATGCTGCCTGATTCATAAATCAATGAACAAAGCCAGTAAGATTATTAAAATTCACTCAATTGAATTTTATTCTTTAATACTGTACTGCATGTACATCATACCCACAGGGACTTGACTGAGAAAAATAAGTTGGAATTTTAAAAAACTCGGAAAAAAGCCCTCTTTGATATATAATCGAAGTGAAAATCATTATTAGGATTTTTTTTTGTTAAATTGTTTGGTATGTTTGTATTTTGGTTTTCCAAAAAGCTTCCCTTAATTACTCTGCAATAAAAAATAGATTTTAAAAATGTGGACCATGAGAACACACATGGATAAAGTTCTAACAACCCAAATGGATTAGGAAAAGTTTCAGGTTTTCTTTTGGCTTCAATTTTATTTTTACGTTTTAAACAAGTCCATGTTGGTTAGGTTCATCAGAGGCTTCAAGGAAACTAGAATGTCTTCATTTCTATGAATGTGCTGTTTCAAACCGGGGAGGCCTGGGGTAAACCAATCCTTAAGTATGCAAATTGCTAATTCAGGGATAAAACTGTATTTACAGAAGTGTTAATGTTAAAATTTACATGTAAAATAGACTTGAAAATAGGATATCCTGTTTTGGAAGCTGGAATCAAAAGACCCCAGAATCTACATTCCCTAACCCCCTGAGTCTCCAAAACAGTGACTCTTAACACTGACTCGGACACCTGCAAAGTTTATTAAAATGCAGGTATGTGGGTTACGGCCGTTATTTACATACTCAGAATCTTGGAGATGAGTTCCAAGAACCTGTTAAGCTCTTCAAGAAATTCTTATGCACATTAACACTCAGAACTCTTGACGGGATCAAAGTAATACGGCCTCCATGTGGGGCTTTTCCAGGGTTCCTACTGCTGGTTGAGACCCTCAGGGCCAATTCAAAGAGAAGGAATTCTATTGCTGAAAGCAATTATGCCCTTTTCAAATTTAAATCCATTGTGAAAAACAGTCAGGTTTTATTAGGCTAGTAACTCTGTGAATATAAATTTACCCATCTTGTAAAGAGACACGTTTAAAACGTTTTCCTCCTGTAAACGTAAAAGGTTTGTGCAAATGTAATATAAATTTATACTTCCAACCTTCCAGTTTCCCTTGCACATAAATACCTTTGTGTGTCTTCTCTTTCATATCTCTCAATCCAGGAGTAGAATGAAAGAAAGACGGTCGGAAAGTAACTCAGTTTCCGCATTTTTTTTTTCACCTCAAGCCTGCATTTGTGTAGCCAAAGAATGTTTGATTTTAAGAATGGAATGGTTTCGATATTACTTTAATGATAAGAGACACACATTCCAAGCTGTTATAAAATTTGTGAAGTATTTTGAAACATCTTTTAAAATGACTGAAAATTAATCACTCCTGAGTTTATTTTCTTTAAGAAAAACTTTAAATGTAATCGAAATATAAATTTTATCTATTTTCCCTTGAAAATGGCTCTATTTTGAGTATTTTGTGAGTCCGACACTGGAAGAACTTCGGAAATGCTAAAATAATGGTTTTGGCTTCTTTTTAATTCTCCATGGAATATAATTCCCGGAAACATTCAAACCATCTTGACCATGCATATATCACAACTAATCATTTCAGTGGAAACCACGGTCAAATAAAACCCTGGTCACTCTATACCATGTTTACTGACAAAGGAGACAGTAGTACACTTAAAAAAAAAAATTACCATACTTAACTTTTTTACAGTGAAAGACACAAAAGGAAAGAAAAAGTAATTAAAAGCTAAAAAACATACTACATATTTAAGGGTGGAAATCAGGACAAAATTTGAAGTTTTCAATGAACTGCTTACAAATACTAGCAAATACTGTTTTGAAAATAGTACTGACTTGGGAAACAGGGGACCTAGACTCTAGCCCAGCTCTGACATGCCCTTGTCATATAATCTTTCCTTAAGTCCCATTCTTCATAATGGATACTAAAACTGCTGACGCATTAGCATGAACAAAGAGAGGGCCACCAAACCTTACTAGTAATCACTCTATTTATCAACTCCTAAAACTCAGTTAAAAAAACATAAATAAAAACTCAGTCTTTTTTACTGACATTGTTGTGATATTAACATGATTTTTTATAGTGTATAACAAAACATACCAAAATTTGGAAGATCGGTATAACTTAGTGAAATAATATTTTCCAAATGCGTGATGTTACAAAATCGCATGTAGGGATGGGGCACCTGGCTGGCACAGTGGGTAGAGCTTGTGACTCTTGATGGGATTTCTACAATTATCTTGAAAAAGCTATTAAAATGTACTTTTATTCCTTTTAAAATGTACTCCTTACTTTTTCTTCTACTAGTCAGAAGAAATTTGTAAAAATGTAGAACAATGCCACTTGTCTCACTAATATTTTTTTTCAAAAGTTATTTTTCATAAAAACTATTAACCCTTAATGGGCACATGTTGTTTATAGTCATATTATTTATTAAATAAATATTTTAAAAATTAGAGTTTTCATAGCTAATACAATAAATCTAAGTATAACCCATATAAACCAAGCTTCTCAGGTCCTCAGTAATTTTTAAGAGTTACAGAAACCTTTTGTTTCAGAACCACTGATCTAGACGATAACTATCAAGGGAAAAAGAACTGAGCTTATATTTTTAGTACTTGCTAGAAGTAAAAGGCTTATTTTACCTTGCCACAACTTCTCCGGGACTGCTTTCATTTCCTGGTTACATTATGACACATTAACCTTTATCATAATTCAGCTCCACTTGTAATCCTCTGACATGTGGTGACTAGGTGCCTTCATAAACAATGAGCTAGCTATGGTGCTCCACCCTAAGCGTACAAATCAGAGACACTTAACATTGACAAAATTCCATAAAGCCACACTTCCTGTAGTGACTCTAAGTAATCTGCTACGTAGAAAGGTTCTAAGCTATATTAGGGAATTACATCATACGATATAATTAGAAAATGCTTTTAAGGACACGGTATCTCCAAATTCCAAGAATTTCAAATAGAAAAAGTTACAATTCACTTCCTTGTGTCCCCAAATGATGGTTTTGAAAATAAGGGCACGGGTGCCTGGGTGACTCAGTTGGTTAAGCACCCAACTTCGGCTAAGGTCACAATCTCAACAGTTCATGAGTTCAAGCCTTGGCATCAGGCTCTCTGCTGTCAGTGCAGAGCCTCCTTCAGATCCTTGGTTGGTCTCCCTCTCTCTCTCTGTCCCTCCCCAACTTGTTCTCTCTCTCTCTCAAAAATAAAATATTTTTAAAAATTAAAAAAAAAAAAGTGGAGAGATTGTTACCTGTTCTCACCACAGTAAATTTGATTAGTCAATCAATACTAATGTCCAAAAGTAGGTTTCATGCACAGGTGAACAACTGGTGACAGTAATGAAAACTCTCCACTTTGACATTTAAATATTAGGGACCAAGGTTCTGAGCAAGAATAAATCCAGGGTTTATAGTCACCATACACTTCGATACCACATGAAAAGCAACCTGTGACCCAAACTCCACTCTAGGACGTTTTAATACTCCTGGAGTGTGGGTCCACAACTCTCATATCACTAATTAACCATCAGAGCTTCAACCTCTTATAAGAAATGCTGGCGCTGAAGAATATAAGCGAAGAGGCCTACCTACATAGCTTACTGTCACACATTGATAACATGGAGGGGCTGAAAATACTGTAGTATATAACAATGTTTACTCTTTTTTTCATTTTCTTTTTATTTTTTTTAAGTAAACTTCACCCTCAAGGTGGGGCTTGAACTCAGAACCCTGAGATCAGAGTTGCATGGCTCTACCGACTAAGCCAGCTAGGCACCCCTAAGTTTTGTTTTGTTTTTCTTTAACTTATCTCTATGCCCAATGCGGGGCTCGAACTCACAATCCCAACACGGAGTCGCACACTCCTCCAACTGAACCCGCCAGCCACCCGTGAACTAATGACAATCTGTGTGGAACCCAAAGACAATCCTATATACAGAGAGACTGCCTGAGATTCTCCGCATTACCTATCAAAGTCTCCATTCTCTGGTGACTTCCTCCCAGGGGAAGGGAGCACTCTTTACTGTTTGCAGCACTCTTTACCTTTAATTCCTCCCTCTTCTAGATCTATCTCTCCTGTTTTCATCTTATTCTTCTTCTGCAGTCTCACCGTGTATCTTATGGGTCTGTCTCACCTTTTACTTATAACTAGCCTTCTCACAATCTGCCCAAGAATTATTTGTGGGCCTGTCTCTCCCATCAGATGAAAAACTCCCTGGTGTTGAGATTCATTTTGGAATCTTCTATAATATATAGCCCAGTCTCTTATATGTGGAAGATCCCATTTAAAAACGACTGCAAACAAATGTTGACAAAGATATAGAGAAAATGGAATCCTTAGGCACTGTTGGTGAGATTGTAAAATGGTGCGATCACTATTAAAAAAAAGTATGAAGATTAAAACAATTAAATTACACAATTAAAACACAGATTTACCATATGATCTAGCAATCCCACTTCTAGGTATATGTGCAAAAAAATTGAAAGCAGAGTCTTGAAGAGGTATTTACACAGCAAGTTTCATAGCAGAATTCACAACAGCCAAGACATAGAAGCAATCTAAGGGTCCATCAACAGATGAATGAAAACCAAAATGTAGCGTATATGTCCGTGTGTGTGTGTATATATACAGACATACATGGATATATATACACATACATGGATATATACACACATACATGGATATATACACACATACATGGACATATACATGAAATGGATATACACATAGATATATACATTCCATGGAATATTACCCAGCCTTAAAAAAGAAGGGAATACTGTTGCATGTTATAACAACGAGTCTTGAGAACATCATGCTAAGTGAGATAAGCCAGTCACAAAAGGACTAATACTGTTACGATTCCATGTATATGAGTTATTTAAAGTAGTCAAATTCAGAGCGACAGAAACTATAAGGATGGCTACCAAGAGCTTAAGAAGGGGAGAAGGGGGGGTCATTGTTTAATAGGTACAGAGTTCAAACTTGCAAGATGAAAATGTTTTGGATATCTAGCTAAACAGCAATGCAAATACACTTCACACTACTGAGCCGTGCACTCATAAATGATTAAAATGGTATATTTTATGTTATTTGTTTTTTATACCACCACGAAAATAGACAGATAGATAGATAATTTTAAAAAGAACAGCACTGCTGTATAAGATTATCTTGAAGGTCTAAGTTTGGCCAATTTGGTTAGACAAAAGCTTTGTTAGCAAAGAGGGAAGCGAGCATGTAGTTAGAGGGGCAAGCAGACAGGGTGGCTTGACCTGCTTGGGAACATCTCATCCCCATCTCGTTTTCTCCCAAACAGCATTACTTCTTGTTTTCTCCCACAGTTTAGAGAACCTCATCCCCACCCCCATCCCCTCACCCGCTACAGTAGCCATACAAAAGCAGAACTTCCTGGGGACAAAACTCCACTTAGCCTCCTACTGCTGAAGACTCAACTCCTCCAGGCAGGAGCCCTTGAAACATTTATGTGAAATAAGCCTTTTTAAAAATACTAGTTTATTCAAATTCTGGGCCAAGGAACACATTTCAGTAGAGGTGAGATAGAGGAGAATTCACTTATTTAATGCAATGAAATATGAAGAGTTAAGGGCTGCAGTGAGGCAATAAATCTTAAAAATTATCATTCAGATAATTTTTGCTAAATACTTACGTGAGAACGAGGAGTAGTGACTTCCAAGAAAAAGCAAACAGCGTTTCAGGCATAAAGCGTCCACATGTCATGAAACTCTCAGGCCAAGACATCCGTAGAGCAATGCTGGTTGCAAGGCATGTTACACCCATTCTCCCACTACTCACTTAAAATACTCTTTAGGATGAAATCTACTTTTAAAATATTTTATTTTTAGGGAATCTCTACACCCAACATGGGGCTCGAACTCACAACCCAGAGATCAAGAGTTGCATGCTCCACCAGCCCGAGTCACCCAGGAACCCCGGATGAAACCTACTTTTAATCAACGCTTTTCCTTCAGCATTTAAGGTCCAGGCTCCCTTCTCCCCAAGCGGTGTAGTTCAGTTTGGGCCTGCTATACTCAATGGATGCCTGGGTAAGCTTTTGCTTTATTTAAGTATTCTATAGCTGAGGGTGCCTGGCTGGCTCAGTCTGTAGAGCATGTAACGCTTGATCTCTGGGTGGTGGATTTGAACCCCATGTAGGGCATAGAGCTTATTTAAAAAAAAATAAAATTCTATACCTGAAAAGTCTGAAAACCACTGGACTACGATATATGTGAAGTATCAGTGGTGGCTGGCCCTGTAAGTATCCATGTAATTGCATATATCAGCGCTTCTCAACCAAGACACTGCTGACATGTTGGGCTAGATAGTTCTTTGATGTGAGGGGTGTCCTGTGCACTGCAGGATGATAGGAACTCCCTGGCCTCCACCCACTCACTATATGCCAGTAGCATCCCTCCTAAATCCTCTAGTCAGACAATCAAAAACATCTCCAAACATTGCCAATTATCCCATGGGAGGCAAAATCCTCCCCTCCCGGTTGAGAACTGTTAATTCAGAGAACTCACAGGTCTACTTCTAAGCTCAGACTCCAATTTGTTGCAGCCTGTTGCTGTTTTATACAAGCTTCTCCTTTCTCTTTGATTACTATGCTAATGTTAAACATAAGCTCACACTCTATTCTTGGTAAACTCTTCTTTTGTGAGTGGGAAGAGAAAAGAAGCAGGCTAGAGATTCTAACAGAAATACGGGTATTTCCCTATAACACCTCTAAATTAATAGCTGAAAAAGGTTGCTTGGTTACTTGAAAGACAAGGCATAAGAAGTTTCTAGGTACTGACGTAGGGTTTTCAGTGTCTGAACATAAAATCTATTTGTCTAGATGTGTGTTTAAAAGAAAAGAAAAAAGGAGGGGGGATGCCTGGCTGGCCCACTTAATAGAGCATGCAATTTCTGATCTCGGGGTCCTGAGTTCAAGCCCCACGTTGGGTATACAGCTTACATAAAAATAAGTAAATGTTTTATAGGTCATACTCAGCAGTGGAGAACTTCCATAAACAAGATAGGTGACTATAAAAATTAATACAGCATTACAGCTTAGATGAAGGGAAGAAAAGGACTTTTTGAATGAATAATACAAGACTGAGAAATCACTGTAGGAGAACAGGAAAGGCTTTGGAATGGAATCAATTTGCATTTGAATCTTAACTCCATCTGCTTTACTTTTTACATTTAATCCCTGAGCCCACAAATAGGAGGGGGGAGAAAAGCCTCTTTTATTTCTTATCTTAAGGAAGGGGCTAGTCTTTTACCTATCTGTATATTCAGTATACCTAGAAAATAGTATGTTAATAAATGAATTTTAAGTAAAAAATGCCAAGACTCCTTTCTTCAAGAGCTACACAAATCATTTAATATTTGTAAGATCTCTTGCTCTTCAGCTCCACACCAAGGTTATTTATAGGATTCATGAATGACTTGGGACTGAGCAGGCATGGTAATGAATGCTTTTAACTTATCTTTGGGTTTCTTTTTCAAAAGTCAAAAACAGGGCCCTTGAATAATGAGGTCTTATACAAGAGATTTAAACTCGTCCTAATCCACAATTCTTACATATGTAACTCATCGTTAAGTCTAGTTAAGAATTATACCATTTGGGTATCACGGGACATGTTGGTGGCACCACAGAAGCCCTCCACCAGAGAGTAGTAGCAGGTAGTGGCCTTAAGATCAAAATACAAGCCAAAATGAGTAAGGGATCCTTCGACAGAATGGTCCTGATCCCTGATTTTGTGACATAAACCAGGGTGGTGGTGAATTTCAGCTCTTTTACGGAGAGGAAAAGTCGTCAAAAGCTGAGCATTATCTTCATGAGCCTTTCACTTTATTTCTATAAAGACCTGAAGATCTGAGTACTCAATGATGTTAAAATTGCCTTACATCAAAGGACAGTACTAATATGTTAACATCCCAGAGACAAGTGACCTGCATTTTTATCCCCCTCCCTCTCTTGACATCATCCCATTCCCCTCCAGCAAATACAGTTTCAGCTCTTGCCTCTTCCAGCTCTGGTGAGGACATCTATTCTTTTCTAAAAAGTCTCTGGGAACGGCCCGGGGTCGTTTTCATTAATTAGGAGAAACTGTCGAGAACGCGCTTATAAAAATTCTGTAGCCTGTCACCTCACTGAAAAGGAAAAGGAAACACGAAACATTTCCTGCCAAGTACAAACATAATACAATTTCTGCTTCCGTTGTCAAAATAGATAACCTGGAAGAGTTTAGATGTCCAGCTCTTTTTTGGGTCTAAAATTTGGGGTTAGATCCCACTGGCAATGGAAATTTGCTAATTGTGTGTGGTTTTGGTAATGTACAAGTATAATGAATGAGATAAAAGGGCTCCAATTTTCCCAATATTCAGAATACTACTTCGTTCCAAAAGACATGTCGCCTATAAGTAGCCCCCCCTTCTTAAATTTTATGTTCTGTTGAACTTTTCCTTTTGTACATCATTTGGTTACATAACCTGTGGCAAGAGACAGCTAGACAGGTAATATTCAACATTTTAACCAATGATAATGTGCAGGGTGGCGGAAAATGAATGTTTCCACAGAAGACACATCCAGTGTCCAAGAAAACTTCTTCTATAAATCCTGACAAAGGATGAATTTAACTCTAAGTGAAGGTAGAACTTCTAACGGAGCTTGAACAAAACATTCAAAATCTCTAAACAAATTATGTTACCATGAGCACCTTTCGGTGGACTTAAGTCCCTTACAATGTTGATAAAGTGTTAATCTGCAGAGAAAGCCACGTGGATATAGGTGAGTTATACTTTCTACAACACTCTCAGTCCTGGGCTGGAGTTAGAAAGCTAGGCTTTCCCAAATGCCTAATGTGCCATGTGTTCGGTGTAATCTGAAATTCAAGATGTTGTGGGCCAGGCTGGTGACTTCCTAAGGAACACGTTCAGACCTTGTTTTAACTAGCAGTTTCTTAGTCTCTTACGAGTAACCATTTGTTCTACATTAGGTTGGTTTATTCCTAAAGATCTTCCATTAGGCTTGAATGTCTTGTTATCTGTAATTTGGTATTTATACAATATTATGTTTCCTTTTTTTCGCACTCCTCGTGAGCTACTCTGTGGCTAACCGCATCTGCCTGAGGGTGATGTGGAGCAGCGGCTCCCGGGGTCTTCTTAGCCTTCATCTCCTGACCCACCGGAAGTTTCTCAAAGGGCTCTGGGTCACTGTACTACCTAGGTAATGGTAACATTATCATGAGCTTCCTTGACTTCGGTGACTCCAAGACAGAGCTGCTAGCCTTTGGGTCTAAGTGTCCACATCCAGCCATTCTTTTGTTTTCTTAAGATTTTTTTTTTAATTTAAATTTACTTAAGTAATTCCTATACTCAACATGGGGCTTAAACTCATGACCCCAAGATCAAGAGTCACATGCTCTTCTGATTGAGCCAGCCAGGCGCCCAAAGTTACACCAATACTTAGAGAGAAATCACTTTTTTTAAAGATTTTATTTTTTTAAGTAATCTCTACAAACCAATGTGGGTCTCAAACTCACAAGCCTGAGATCAAGAGTTGCATGCGCCATCGACTGACCTAGCCAGGTGCCCCTAGAAACCTATAAATCTTATAATAAGTCAGAACGACATGGTGTGTAGCACAACCAGCTACCGAGAACACAGCAGAAAACACAGTCGGTGCATTCCTGGAAATCTAGCATTGGATAGTACAAACAGCTGCCAAATTTCTCTACTGCTAATTTGGGCCAGTTAGCATAAAACTCATCAGATGTGTTTAAAAGTATCTTCTTTTGGAAGGAAATGCTAAAGAACATGAAGAAAAGACTGAAGAAGAGGAGAGAGAAACTCATGTATCTATTTAAAAGGGGGTCAACGACACCCATAGTAAGTATCAAAACTCCTGCTCTCAAAGAGTATTACAGGAAAAATTCTACATCGCTGAAGTTCCCACCTTAAGGCTTTTACCTCTCAGTAATAAAAAGAAGCATTTTATACAAAATAAATTGCCCAAACTAACACATTCAAAAATGTTAAATATTCTCAAGAAAATAATTACCCTATAGTTGGAGTTACAGATTCACAAAAATGCATTCGGTGTTCGGTGTATGATTTTTCAGTAAAAATAAACAACAAAGGTTATTTCATTTTTATTATTTATACTGACCCTCCATATTTCAAGTAACACTTCTTCCCATAAAGGAAGAAGAAATGAATACATTTAAGGAATATACAGCTAAAATAGCTAAAAGAAAAATAAAGCCACAAGGAACAAATGTGTTTCAACTATCTACTATATAGACTACTACATTAAACTCATAATATACGTGTAAAAACACTACTGCATATATTAATGCTAATTTTTATATTTAAAATGATCACTTTCCTTTTTTTAAGCAGCAATTACCCCCCAGTCTGGTTGTTACTCAGCCGAGCTACAGGATAGAAGGGGGCAGCACCAGGATGTATTCTATAAGGCTGATAAGAGAAATCCCGGAATTACAGACAAAGGGTGAGGTACAGAGGGATGAGAAATGAAGTCTAGAACCTTTTCATTTGGACGCAAACCTTCCAAAAAATGAAATCATAGGTTACCAATCTAGCAATTTATTTGATACTCGATCTAAGTCATTTCAGTCACCTTCATAGGTAGAATTAAAAGGTCACACATACCCGTCCCCCTCCAGGTGACAGATGGTAGCTACGCTTGTGGTGATGACAGCATAAAACATACGCTGTGCAATCACTGTGCTGTTCACCTGAAACTAATGTAACACTGTGTGTCAGCTACGCGCAAATAAAACGTAAAAATAAAAAATAAAAACATCAGATTCCTTTCAAGACTTTGGTCATCTTTGGTAAAGATGGTCCACAGTAAGTATTATTACCTGGCTAACGGGAGACAGAATTTTCTAAAACAAACTCTCTTCTCTTCCCTAACCCATCTTTTATGAACAAGAGTCCATAAAAATGGCACATTATTTACTTATAAAAGAATGAGGTGGAGAAGGATGAATCTACTTTATAAAGCAGGAATAAACTATGTTGCATATATTGTTGGTAAGGTAATTAAGAAACACAACTTACCATTTTTTCGGCTTTGACAATGGTTTATATTTGCTGTATTTTACACGCCATTCAAGAACTTCTTTACAACGCTGACAAACTCCATCATGAAGCTTTGCATTGATTTTCTTAAAAACAAACAGAAAAAAAATTAAGAATTTCACTTGTGACCCAGCATTGCAAACCTCATGAAAAAGGCACATGAGAAATTTAAGTCTGTAGTGACCTATGGGGCATCTGGGTGGCTCAGTCAATGAAGCCTCTGACTTCAGCTCAGGTCATGATCTCGCAGTCAGTGAGTTCAAGCCCTATGTTGGGCTGTTGTGCTGACAGCTCAGAGCCTGGAGCCTGCTTGGGATTCTGTGTCTCCCTCTGTTTCTGCCCCTCCCCTGCTCTTGCTCTGTATCTCTGTCTCTCTCTCTCTCAAAAATAAATACACATTAATAATACTTTAATTAATTAATAATAAAATCATAATCTAAATTTAATCTGTGTAACATTCTAAGATACAACATGTATATGTATATATGTATATATACATATTTACACTACATATTTTTACATGTATTACTCGAGTTGGTTCTTTACAAAGGCAAAGATCTTAATGAGGTAGAGCTCAGAATTAACCTCTTGGCAGGAGTATATTTTTTAAAGTTTATTTATTTATTTTGAGAGAGAGAGAAAGAGAGAGAGAGCAGGGGAGGGACTGAGAGAGAGGGAGAGAGAAAGAATACCAAGCAGACTCCACAATGTCAGTGCAGAGCCTGATGTGAGGTTTGAACCCACAAACTGTGAGAGCAATGACCTGAGCCAAAATCAAGACTTGGAAGCTCAATTGACTAAGCCACCCAGGAGCCTGGGCAGGAGTATTTTAAAACATCCTCCCCATTGATTCTGATGTGTAAAAATGTGTGTGTGTGTGTGTGTGTGTGTTTTAATGTTTATTTATTTATTTTGGGGAGAGAGACAGAGAGAATGCGACCAAGGGGCAGAAAGAGAGGGAGACATAGAATCTGAAGCAGGCTCTGCGCCGATGGCAGGGCTCGAACTCACAAACCGTGAGACCATGACCTGAGTGGGAGTCAGATGCTGAACCATGGAGCTACTACCCAGGCGCCCCCTGATTGTACAAATGTTAAAACTCGTGTTTGTATGGACAGGACATGTGCATTTTACTGCACGTACGTTATAATCAATAAAAATGTGGTAATAAAAGAAAATCTAATTCATATCTTGAGACTGCTGTTTCCAACAATTCAAACCTTACCACAGAGAAACAAGAAAATACACTGAGAAATTACAGTCCCAAATATTCCATCTGGAGGTGTGTGAGCAGAGCCTTGGACACCTGAGAAAGGTGTCAGGGAGAAGCAGCTGGAAGCACAACGGCACTTAATTCATCAACTTAATACTTTTGCATTCTCACGTACAGAGAAAGTGTTTCAGAAAACTGATTCCTAATCTGATTTCTTCAGAATAGGAAATAAACTGTGCAAGGGAATACCTGTGGTGGGAAAAGGGCTTTATGAGGGGGAAAACCCCATTTTTATTAGGCTTTTCTTCCCAAAATGTGTTGGGAAGTTAGGAGGATGAAAAAAATGTAAATGTGTCACATGTTCTCCCCACTAGTTTTATATTTTATAACATATTCATGTGATTGGAGGACCTAGACTATATGTTCTCACTAAGTCCTCTGAGAATTCTCTAACTTACTTTGGCTCTGGAAGCCTGGTCTTTGCCTATTGTTGAAACAATGAGAAGAGGTCATTTTATGTTTTCTTTGCTTCCTTTGTTTCCCTTTTTAAATTCTCTAAAGGAGAAAGAAAAGCATCACAAAAGATGCAGAGTCTTTGGGAGGTTATCTGATGCTGAGTCAAAAGCACAATGTTTAAAAATCATCTGGAGAAAAAAAAACTTTTGGACAGTGCTTGCTTGGTATTCTTTAAAGTTCTAAATAAGAAGGAAAAATAATTTGACAAAACATTTACTCAAAGAGAAAATATTTCAAGGGTATGTTCGAAAATCATAAATTAAGTTGTAAACACATTTTGTTTGATTTTACCTCTGTGGTGAAAAACATACTCTGTTACTTATGAATCGTGTGGGGGCATTCCTTTCTCCCCGACCTAGATGGAGAGTCCCTGGAAAAACAAATTCTGCACGACACTGTATTCCTCGCTTACTGTGGTCTGTTAACTGTTGCCAGAAAGAAGGCAACCTGTGTCCCATACCAAACTTCTCTTATCAAATTTGATACTTAGTTATCCCCCATCAGGCTTGCTACGGAACACCCAGAACGAAGTGCACATTTCATCATTTGGTCTCACTGTCCTCTGTGGCCCAGAATTCCTTACTAAAAGCATTACTGACATTTGCCTAACTCTAAGAGTAATGGGAACGAGCTAATGACTCGAACTGTGATTACAATATGAATGGGATAGGAACTTTCTAACTAGAATATTCTTAGAATGCAAAACCTTTTGTTATTGCAACTTTATTATGTATAACACACTCTGCTTGTTAACTAGGGAGCATTATTTGGTTTCTTGTTTGTTTCTGTATCCAATTTCTGACCAGTTCATCTTGATTTACAGAGCTGCACATAGCTGGGCAACTGGTTTCTTTAGGGTGGATCGGACAGTAGAACAAAACAGGTCTTTGTGGGAACTTGTCCTGTGAGTGACGTGTGAAGCAGTGTAAACGGAGACTTAGAGAGTTCACATGACTAACAGGCACTACTACAAAATTAAACTTGATTTTCACGTGTTAAGAAATGAATGAGAGTAAGAATACAAATGCATGGGACTTTCACTTAAAAATAGTTGCAAAAAGAGAGAAAATGGTGTACTTTTGTTTTACTGTATTTTGGCAAACCAGAAAGAGTAAATTCCAGGGATGTGAGCAATGAAAGCTAATCCTAGTTCTAGGAATCTTTCCGCCTGGAGCAAAGATGGCGATCTTCCCTACTCACACCTATGTTTACAACTAACCCTGTCTGGCAATTAATTTTAGCACATCCCTCCCGGTAGAAATCACAGGTTAGGAAGGTTAAGGTTTATGCATGCCCAAATATAAAATCGAAACTTAGTTTTGTAAGAATGAAATCCTTTAAAGATCATTTTGTTTAACAAGTTACGTTCCAGAACTTTGAAGGGAAAAAACTTGAGAGGAAGATTCCACTAAACTTAGGAATCTTAGCTAAAGAAGAAAACCTTGTTTATCAACTGAACACTTTTTTTTTTTTAAGTCAGAATACACTTAAGGTGTATCAAAAGACACTCTTACTTAATATATATGTAAAGTCTTATATATTCATAAAGTCTTAGCCATCACTGACTTAGACAACATATTTTACAGTAAACATTGTTATTCTTGCTATAAACATTCTATTGTCAGACAATGCATCTTTTGTAATATAATACAGCAATCTCAAGAAGAAATTAGGTAAGGACGTTACCACCCAAGAGGCAAACTGCAAATATAATATCTGTATCAGCATGCTAATACTGAAAATTACTTTATAAAATATAAAGTACCATTTAATAGAAAGAAGATACTATTATGGGAGAGAGGAATTTGAATACCACTCAAAAATAACTAATAATTTTCATTAGGATTTTTTTTGTACATCATATTTCTGTCAGAAATGCTAAAGGTAGGGGCGCCTGAGTGACTCAGTCGGTTGAGGTCCAACTTCGGCTCAGGTCAGGATCTCGTGGATTCGGGACCTGAATCGGCTTCTGTGCTGACAGCTCAGAGCCTGGAGGTTGCTTCAAATTCTGCCTCCATCTCTCTGCCCCTCCCTCGCTCACCAACTGTCTCTGTTTCTCTCTCTCATATGTAAATAAACATTAAAAAAAATTTAGTGTTAAGAAAAAAGAAACCCTAAAGGTAAACAATGGTATATTTTACTTCCTTTCATTAATTAAAAAAAGAGTGAAAAAACTAAATTATTAAAAAGACTAACAATTATAACTGCTGCTGAAAATCCATTTCCATCAAATGGCCTTGTTCTTCCCCGGCATTACCTCTTCCTCCAAAATAAGGTTTTGGTGCTAATGCAGCTACAACAGCATTACTCCAGAAAATGGGATTTTTATATCCTATTTATACTTAAAAGTATATATTTTTAATTTTCTATTAATACCCCCGATCCTAACCTTTTCCTACATTTGGTTAGAGGATAAAGGATCTCTAGATTTGGGAGCAAGAACTTATATGACTAATAATAATAACACAAAAATGTTATTTGTCTTTCAAATCCAAAACTATTTTAAATCCTTTTACTATGGCCTGAACATTGTTGGGCATAAAGTATCTAACCAAAAATAGGGGAGGGAATCCTACTGAAGGGAAAGTGAGGGCAGGCGGGGAAAATGATGCCGCGGTCAAGAGCAGAGCCGGGAAATGCACCTGCTGGAGGCGGACGGCCCACAAGCGAGATCGAGGTTTCCAGCCAGAGCTTTCCAGCAGCCGGTAAAACATGAGCTCCACTCCCCTGCCTGCTTCGATGTCGGTAACACGCCCAAAATCCAATTTCTCGGAAGTAGCACAACTCTTCTTGCTACTGAAACCCAAAGTCCGATCTTTCCCAAAAAGGAACCCATAGGACACAATACGCCACGCTCTCAAAAACCCCCTTACATGATGAAGCGGTTCACAGAAGTAGTCTGGTGTTACATCATCTCAAACACAGTGCGGTAGAAGTTACTCTCAGGAGTCCAGCGTAGGTGTGGACGCCAGATATCAACAGGACCTACAGGAAGGCACTGCATATGGCAAGGCCATCATAAATAGCATTTCTCTTAAATGAGTTCTAAAAACACTCGCTTTTATTATGAAAAATTTCAAACATGCAGAAAATTTAAAACAATGCTAATGAACAGCCATATACACATTATCTAGAGACAATAACATTTTTAACCCGTTTTTTTATGCGTTTACTCTTAAACTAAGTCGCAGACATCATGACCCTTTACCTCTTGATCATAACATATATCCTAGAATACTTTCCCCTAATTAACCACACTACTGTTACGCTTCAGAAAAAAACGAAACGTAACTCTGTCACTGAGTGCAGCCAGTCCACGTTGAGATTTCCTCACCTTCCCCCTGCTCCCTAATCAGTATTCGAGCACTGTTTGGCTGCTCTCTCTCTTTTGTTCTAGTAGGAAGTCCCTCTTTTATCCTCTTTTGCACTGATGTTTTTGAAAATTCCAGGCAAGCAGTCTTTGAGAACATACCACAGTCTGGATTTGTCTGATTCTTTATCCATGACATAATTTAACTCATTGTTCTTTCTACCGTATTTCCCCAAAATGTAAGTTAGGTTTAAAGGCCTGGTTAGATCCAGGTTGTTAACATTCTTTTGATAAGTCGGCTGCTCCATGCTTCGTTATTACTCCCTCCAGGAGACACAGAATGTCTACTTCTCAGGGGCTCAGGGCTATGAAACTGGACTTGGTTAAGACGGTGATTGTCTTGATCTCTTCAAATTATAAAGATTAGCAACAACCTATGGGGTCATGTCAATATACTGTTCCACAGAAACATGTCATTTCATGGTTTTAGCACCCATTCAAGACCCTTTGCCTTGGGGCTCCTGGATGGCTCAGTCTGTTAAACAACCAACTCTTGATTTCAGCTCAGGTCATGATCTCACGGCTCATGAGTTCAAGCCCCACATCAGGCTCCGCACCGCCAGCGCGGACTCTACTTGGACTTCTTTCTCTCCCCTTTCTTTACCCCTCCACTGCTAACGCTCATGCTCTCTCTCTCTCAAAGTTTATAAATAAACCTAAAAATTTTTTTAAAGACATTTTGCTTGAATCAATAATTTTATTCATTTATTTAGTAACCTCTGTGTATACTTGTTTATTTATTCATTTATTTGCTTATTTAGTAAGCAAGCAAACAAGCAAGCTCTATGCCTAATGTGGGGCTTGAATTCATAACCCTGAGATCAGGGGTCACATGCTCTACTGACTGAGCCAAACAGACGCCCCTGAATCAATCACTGTAAATGTTAACTCTATCATTCTTTGTATATTCACTAAATTTTCTATTTTAATTTTTTTATTTTTAAAGGTTTTTTTTTAAGTTTATTTATTTTTTAGAGAGAGAAAGCATGAATTGAGGAGGGGCAAAGAGAGAGGAGACAGAGAATCCCAACAGACTCTGTGTCATTAGCGTAGAGCCTGATGCGAGGCTAGAACCCATGATTCATGAGATCATGACCTGAGCTGAAGTCAGATGCTTAAATGACTGAACCACCCAGGTGCCCCTTCATTAAATTTTTTAAAAAGGTTACCAGCTGGGGCGCCTGGTTGGTTCGGTTGGAAGAACATGCAACTCCTGATCTCAGGGTTGTGAATCTGAGCCCCACGTTGCGTGTAGGGATTACAAAATAAATAAATAAACTTCAAAAACTAATTTAAAAAATAAATATAAAAAAAAAAGGTTAGCAGCTGAAGTCAGTTTTGAGGTATAATGCATATTATATATACATATAATAAAATTTGCCCAATTTATTTGTATGACTCTGAACCAAAATATAGAATATTTTCATTACTCTAAAAACTTGCCCCATGGTCCTTTGTCATCAATCCCTTCTACCACTCCCCGGACAATGCTGACTTTTTTCTTTAAATTTGAGACAGAGAGAGACAGACAGAGAGACAGAGAGACAGAGAGAAAATCTTAAGCAGGCTCCACGTCTGAGGCAGGGCTCGATCCCATGACCCTGGGATCATGACCGGATGCTCAACTAACTGAGCCACCAAGAGTCAAGATGCTCAACCAACTGAGCCACCAAGGTGTCGCTGACAATGCTGATTTTTTAATCTGTTCCTACAGTTTTGCCCTTTTCCAAAAGTCATATAAATGGAATACAGATAAAGTATACAGCTATTTGCAGAGCTCATTCCTTTTTATCGGTGAATGTCATTCCATTGTACAGTTGTGCTATAATAACATTTATTCATTCACCATTGGAAGGACATTCAGAGTTGTTTCTAGTTTAGGGCGGTAATATGTGCATGCATACAAGTTTTTGTGTGGACGGGTTTTTATTTCTTTTTAAAAATTTTTATTTTATTTTATTTTTGAGAGAAAGAGAGAGAGAGAGAGCAGGGGTGGGGAACTGAGAGAGAAAGGGACAGAGGATTGGAAGGGGGCTCCATGCTGACAGCAGAGAGCCTGACATGGGGCTCGAACTCACAAACCATGAGAGCATGACCTGAGCCAAAGTCGGATGCTTAACAGACTGAGCCACTCAAATCTCCCACAGGTTTCAACTTCTTTTGGATTAACATCTAAGAATGGTGTTGCTGGACTGTGTTACAATTTTCTCCTTAACTGTATTTTTTTTTTAATTTTTTTTACATTTACTTATTTTTGAGAGACAGAGACAGAGTACAAATGGAGTACTCTGGAGCAGAGAAAGAGAGAATGAGACACAGAATCCAAAGCAGGCTCCAAGCTCTGAGCTGCCAGCACAGAGCCCAACACGGGGCTCAATCTCACAAACCGTGAGATCATGACCTGAGTCAAAGTCAGAAGGTTAACCGAGTGAACAACCTAGGTGCCCCTCTCTTTAACTTTAGAAGAAACACTTTTTCAATATTTCTGTGCCATTTTGCATTCCTACTAAACATGCCTAAGGATCCAGCTTTTCCACATCCTTTCTGGTATTTGACACTATAAATGTTTTACTTTAGCCATTAGAATAAGTGTACAGAGTTACTTCATTGGTTTTAATTTATATCTCCCTAATAATTAATAATGTTGAACATCTTTTCATGTGCTTACTTGCCATCACGTATTTTTCTTAGTATCTGTGCAAATCTTTTGCCTATTTTTTGAGTTGTTCATTTTCTAATTATTGAGATATAAGGGTTCTATACATATTCTTTTTTTTTTTTAATGTTTATTTATTTAAGAGACATAGAGACAGAGCGTGAGCAGGGGAGGGGCAGAGAGAGAGGGAGACACAGAATCCGAAACAGGCTCCAGGCTCCGAGACATCAGCACAGAGCCCAACGCGGGGCTCGAACTCACAGACCGTGAGAACATGACCTGAGCCGAAGTCAGACACCCAACCAACTGAGCCACCCAGGCACCCCTATATACATATTCTTGATAATGTGTTTTACAAATATATTTTCCCAATCTGTGCTTTTATTTTCAGTATTTTAACAGTGTTTTTCTATGAGAAGAACATTTTAATTTCCATTAAGAACAATTCTTCATTTTTTTCTTTTATAGATCTTACTTTTTGTGTCAAATCTAAGAAGTCGTTGAAGAATCATGAAGTTTTTCACCTATTATTTACTACCAGAAGTTCAATAACTTAAGGTTTCAAATTAAGTCTATGATCCATTTTGAATTAATTTTTGTATGTGGTGCAAGACATTGGTGAGTTTCAGTCTCAATTAAAGATGGATGTCCAAGTTCCAGCACCAGGGATTTGAATTTGTATCTTGGTCAAAAATTAAGTATGTGTGCATCCATTTCTGGACTCCATATTCTTTTTTTTTTTTTTTTAATGTTTATTTATCTTTGAGAGAGAGAGACAGACAGAGCATGAGCAGGGGAGGGCCACAGACAGAGAGGGAGGCACAGAATCTGAAACAGGCTCCAGGCTCTGAGCTGTCAGCACAGAGCCCGACGCGGGGCTTGAACTCGGGAACGGCGAGATCATGACCTGAGCCGAAGTCGGACGCTCAACCGACTGAGCCACCCAGGCGCCCCTGGACTCCATATTCTATCACATTAATCTATGTGTCTACTCGTTCCCCCATACCACCAGTCTTAATTGCTTTAGGGTCTTGAAATCAGTACTGTGTATCCTCCAACCTTATTCTTTTTCAAAATTGTTTTGGTTATTCTAGTCCCTTTGCTTTTCCATATACATTTTGGAATCAGTTTGTTGATTTCAACAAAAAAGCTTGCTATGATTAGGATTAGGATTACACTGAAACTATGAATACAGTGGGGGAGAACTGACATCTTAATAACAATGAATGTTCCAAACCATGAACACTGTATTCCTGAGATAAACCCCACTTATCTGTGATATGTTGTATTTTTATCTATTGGTGAAAACAATACGGTAATATTTTGTTGGAAACTTAAAAATTGTCTAAGTTCAGTGAGAGATTTTTGGTCCATAGAGGTTTTGGGTTTTTTCTTAAATTTGTCTTTCTCTAGCTTTGGTGTATAACTCAGTTCCTAGAGAATTCATGTGCAGGCTGTAAAAAGAATTAAAATGGTAGTAAAATTTTTACATACCTTAGAAGAATACTAGAATATTAAAAATCTTGTAGAATCAGCTCAAAGCCATATTTTTAAATGTTTAAAAGTACATTTACATATTTAAAAGAGTTTTTGTCACAAACCTAGGAAAGAAATTTATCCTAACTACAATGGAACTCGAAGCCACTGATCATATTTACAGAACACTTTTAGAAACCAACTTTTAAGTGGATAAATATGAAATGGGGCAGGGAGGGGAGAGGATAGAGCTCAAACCTCACATAGAAACCCCCTTTGTCTTCTGTCCAGTAGTGTGTAACTTTGTTCATCTCCTTACTGCTTAGTTTTGCAACTACAGTGGTTAGTTCCCCTTCGATGCTTTTCCGCACTGTGTATTAACAATCGTACGCTATACTATACAGTTTTCTTATGATAAGAATTACTTTTGTAGATGAAAAATAACTTTACTGATCAAGTCCTAGGACAACATGTGGATTTACATATAAATATTTATATTAGAAAACATTATAATAAAGAGAAAAGACAAGCCTCAACATTCAGAAATTCTATACTTACCAGCATTTCAAGTATATTTACAAAAATTTGTAGTTTTTCCTGTCCATGTTGTTTTATAACTTGTCATTACTTTTTTCATATGAATATAGATTTTGAAAGCTTGTTTTTATTGGCTGCATCACATTCTCCTGAAGTAAAGTATCACTTAACTTAGTCTATTTCCTATTATTTGACATTTGGTTATTTCCATTTCCTGACTGAATATATATATATATATTATCTGAATATATCATGTATATATTGTTTATTTTTATTTATTCATTTCGAGAGAGAGAGAGAAAGAGAGAGAGAGACCCTGCGAGCACTCACGTGAGCAGGGCAATCACAGAGAATGAGGGAGAGAGGGAATCCCAAGTAGGCTCTACACTAACAGCACAGAGCCCAATGTGGGGCTCAAACTCACTGACCATGAAATCATAACCCAAGCCAAAATCAAAATTCAGATGCTTAACAAACTGAGCCACGCACGTGCCCCTATATACATTTTTAAGTAAACTCTAAGCCCAACTTTGGGTTCAAACTCATGACCCCAAGATCAAGAGTTGCATGTTCTACTGACTGGGCCAACCAGGCATCCCTGAATATATTTAATGTATTATATTACATATGTCAGGAAACTTCTAATGAACTTGCAAATTCTCATCACATTATATTTACACATAACAAGTTCTAGTTCCATTTTAACAAGAGAGTAAAAATAACAGGAACTTTCTCAGAGGTAAAAACTCGAAGTAAAGAAGAAATATACCTTTTTAAAAATATATATATATTTTTTATCTTTTATTTAACTGTTTGAGAGAGAGAGGACAAGCAGGTAGGAGCAGAGAGAGAGAGAGAGAGAGAGAGAAAATCTTAAGCAGCCTCCATACCCAGTGTAGAGCCTGGTGTGGTGCTCAATCTCTCAACTGTGAGATCATGACCTGAGCTGAAATCAAGAGTCAGATGCTTAACTCACTGAGCCACCCAGACGCCCCTATATATTTTTTAAGTTTTATCTTAGGTAGGCTCCACACCCAAGTGGGGCTTGAACTCACAACCCCAAGATCAAGAGTCACATGATCCAATGACTAAGTCAGAGAGGTGCCCGTACTTGTTCCTTTCTTGAATCAAGTACATAATTACGTGGATATTATTAGGAAGCAAATGTTCCTAAAATTGTCTAAAAATTTGCTTTTTTTTCATACAGGTAAAGGTTTTTAAAAGAAAACACTGCCGTTTTCCTTTTTAAAAAGGTAATTAAAAAACACTCTTGCTATAATCAACTTAATACCACATTTAGACCACTACTACTGTATCGTCCAGGATATCAACACTGAGTTCTATTCACTTCACACTTTCAAACCTACAAAATCTTTTTTTATTTTATTTTATTTATTTATTTATTTAGTATTTATTTATTTTTGAGAGACACAGAGACAGAGCGTGAGCAGGGGAAGGGCAGAGAGAGAGGGATACATAGAAACTGAAGCAGGCTCTAGGCTCTGATGAGCCATCAGCACAGAGCCCGATGTGGGGCTGGAACTCACAGACCATGAGATCATGACCTGAGCTGAAGTCGGCCGTTTAGCCAACTGAGCCACCCAGGTGGCCCCTAAATCTTTTTTTAAAGTGATAAAGAACAGTTTGAATGTCCATAACTCTCAGAAATACCTTATTTGGATTAAGTTACTGAGTCTTACTATTTTTATGTATTTTATTATTTCACAAAATGAGCTGGCCATATAAATAGCCTAGAAATACTTTTGAAGTGAGTTCTGATGGTAAAATTGGTTTTATTGTCATTTAAGGAAAAGTGTAAAATCAAAGTTACTAGACGCTACTTCTTTTTAGGAAATCATTGATTCAATATAGTTTATTACAGATTAGCTGCTAACATTCACAACAACTTGATTTTTTGTGATTCAGAAAAAAATCACACCATGTCTCCTTTAAGCAAAATAGTGCCCTAGGATTCTAAAACACTTAGGCGGATGCCTGTGTGGCTCAGTCAGCTGACCGTCTGACTCTTGATTTTGGCTCAGGTTGTGATCCCAGGATCATGGGATCAGGCCTGGTGGCAGGCTCCACACTCGGAAACTACTTGGATGCTCTCTCTGTCTCTCCCTCTGCCCCTCTTCCCCGCTCGGGGTGCCTAAAGCATAGAATTCTGTCTCCATCAGAAGAGTGTCTGACTCTTGATCTCGGGGTTGTAAGTTCAAGCCTTATGGTAGGTATAGAGATCACTAAAATAATTAAATTAAAACAAAACAAAACAAAAAACCCAAAAACAAAACAAAACAAAAATACCTAAAGCATAAAATGAGGTATATTTCTACTACAAGCTAAAATAATTTTCTTCCCCAAAGTCTACTCCATCTTCCATTTACTCTATGTTAATCCTAAATCCTTAAAGCACCAGTACCAAGCTGAAAGAAGTGAAAATATACACAGGAAATATTCAAACTGCTCCTCTTACTCGATATACTTACAACGTAAGCTTTTTACAGTCAAGAAATAATAACTGATTCGCCCTCCCACTTTTCTTGTTACTGCTGGAATCTTTAACAAATGACAGCTGCGAAAATAAACAATTGCATTTTCATCCGAAGGCTGAATATAAAATGAGTCCTGATCATCCCAAACAGAGGACTATTCTCTCAGTAAGTGGGTAGAGCTATTGTAAGCTACAATTATACAGAGAGGGCCTATGTACAAACTACCTCCTGATTTATTTCACCAGCCAAGCGAACTACCCAGATTTTCACTGACAAACTTAATCCAAACACTTAAGCAGAGTCACACCTGCCTACACGCAGAAACGTGCTGTTGCAATATCTTCTGGCAGCAGAAGAAACCTATTAAAAAACACATTTCTTCTCAAAGTATATTTACTCTGAGAAAAAAATTAAAATAAGTTAGTGCTATGCATTTTTACAAGCAAATATTACAAAAAGATACTAACAACCAAAACAATGCATTGGTAAACTGATCACATCTTTAAAAATTTTTTTTCAAAGTTTGTTTATTTGTGAGAAAGAGAGAGTGAGAGAGAGACAGAGCATGAGCAGGGGAGGGACAGAGAGAGAGGGAGACACAGAATCTGAAGCCGACTCCAGACTCTGAGCTTTCAGCACAGAGTCTGATGTGGGGCTCAAACTCACGAGCTGTGAGATCATGACCTGAGCCAAAGTCGACACTAGTGAGTCTCCCAGGCGCCCCTAAAGTGACCTTTAAAAGGTATGGTCAGTTGGATCAAAGAGCACTCTGGTATGAAGATTTTTAATCTCTCCATTTTGTTCTAAAAGACACAATTTAGGAGGAAATGTTATGAATGTTAAAAAAAAAAGATTTTTATGGAAGGCCCCACAATGTAATGCTAAAAACAAATGATAAGCAGAATGTTAGAAGGAATAATCTCCTGACAAGAGAAATTTTGCCTTACAATTAAAACATGGACACTTAATATTTTAAGATAACGGGCGGCCAATTATCTTTGAGCCATTTTCATTTTAAGTATGGGGCAATTTTAGTAAATAAATAACCCAAGAACAACTTCTCTAAATAGAAAATAAACAACTTTACTATCAGAGCAGTTCTGTGGGAAGTAAGCCTTTTCTTCCTCAAAATTTTGCTGTAAATGATCAAAATGTCAATGGTTTTATCTAAATATCAGTTTTGTCTTTCCTGAAAAAAGACCTCACAAAGTAGAATTGTATCCCCAACTCCATTTGCTCCTTCTCAGGATCCTTTGCTGAGGCTTCTTCCTCTGCTTAAAAGTGTCCATTCCCCAATACTTATTTAGTCATCCATTCTCTGACTCACTTACTCATTCTGTCTGTCTCTTCAACATAAATGCCTCTTCAGGTTCCTTTCTTTTCATATTCTGTGTTTACACTTGGTCAACAGAATCTGTAACCACAGCCTGGACAAGAAACTCAATGAAGATTATATCCAAAACCATATCCCCCGTCCTACTGTCTCTCTAGAGGTCCCGCTCTCTCTGACTACACACACAATATTCACTTTCCTCCTCGTGGAAATCCTTGAAATATCTCAAACTCACGGACTAAATGAACAGTAACCACTATTTTAGCAGTAAAATCTGTTTCTCCTTTGTCCTGAACGTCATCTTTAGAAAGTCTTCTTGTAGGCTCAGATACGAAAATCTCAGGTCACCTTTGCCTTCTCCCTCTCCTTTTACCAAAAACGCCAATACTGATAAAATCAATTTTTCTGCCATGTCCCCAACTGTGTCTTCTATTATACATCCCCCACTTCCTCATCTCAGGTCCTCATTTCTGCTCTGTATTACTGAAGTAGCATCACAAATGGAAGATGGATTAGGGAGTGAGGAAGACACAGAACGGGAGACCAGGACACCAACACTTATGTTTTAATGGACATCTCTCTATAACTTTCCTCTAGTCAGAAACCTACACTCTTTAAAGGCATTCTTAAGGCTGATATTCGGAACTCTCCGCAATCTGATCCCCACTTTCCTTTCTGGTCCTACCTCCTGTTTTTCCTCCCCGGCTAGCTAAGCACTCCCCAGGAAACAAGCCTGGCAGAGCAGAGAGTGCACAGTGCCTCCTCCTGTCTTTGCTCTGCCTGCACTGCACCTCCTCTGCCTCAGTACTTGTGTGCTAAAGTTTCATTCTCCATTCACATTTCCACATTGCTTTCTAAGCAATCGTCCGAGATCCACTGTAGTCTCTCCCACCTCATTCGACTCACAAGATGTACACACCTACAAAGGCCATGCCATATTAGATACTAGATGGTATCTAACATGATGCAGGTTTAAAAAAGAGTGAGGTAAGGACCTTGCCCTTGAGCAAGTAAGCAGCCAAATGGAAAGACAGTTTTGGCATTGTGTAAATTATGACTACAGATAGACAGACAGACCAAAGGTGTTCTGGGATCATCGTATGCCTAACAAAGTCCAGTATACAAGGAAGACCTCGTGTAAGTACGAGAAAGCACATGGCCCTTCTGGAAAACGGCAAACATTCAGAACAGCTCAACAGTAGAGGGTAAAGAAAATGAGAGGAATGAGCTAAACCATCAGAGAAATTATTTGCCAAGCTAAGAAGTTTGACTCTTAGGCAGGGAAGGGACCTGATTGGATAAAATCCTAAGGTATAATATAAAGACAAGACTAGAGAGAAGTATGGAGATTAGTATGGAAGTTGCTATGGTCATCCAGAATTATATATTAAAACACTAAATCTGGTTGGGGTAGTGGGATGAGAGAGATAGGTACAGGGTAGGGAGGTAACAAAGACATAGAAATTATCTGGATTTGGTAAAGAGAACAAATGACTACAAGAGAGTTGGAGCGAAGGCAAGACTCCAGGGGAGAGGGTCTAAGTCAGTTCTCAAACTATAGGGTACATAAGATTCAACTAGAAAGCATATTAAAAACCAGATTTCCAGGGACACCTGGCTAGCTCAGTCGGAAGAGCATTTGTCTCTTGATCTCAAGGTTGTGAGTTCAAGTCCCATGTTGGGTGTAGAGACTACAAAAATAAATAAATATAAATAAATAAATAAATAAACAAATAAAATAAAAATCAGATTTCCAGGCCCCACTCTCTGAGACTGTGATTTTTTAAACTGGGAGCTTCGATGGCACAGATCATGCTTTGAGAACCCACAGCTGAAGGACGGGTGAATACTCTGGAGCGAGAAAGAGCTTCAGACAGGGTGGGCTTCTGGAATAAAGCCCCTCTCACATTCTCAGTGTGGACCTAAATGTATACACAGAGAGAGTCTGTTTAGACTGGAAAGCTAGTCACATGGACTAGGGTATCAAGTATGGGGGAAGGTACTTAGCAGAATAGTCGTAGGTGTGGTTTGAGGACTCCCGTACATTGGAATCACCTGTAAGAATTGATTGTGGGGAATGATGAATTGTGCGGGCACCTGGGTGGCTCCATCAGTTAAGCATCCAACTCTTGATTTCAGTTCAGTTCATGATCTCACGGTTCATGAGTTCAAGGCCCACGCTGACAGAATGAAGCCTAATGGGATTCTCTCTCTCCCTCTCTCCTTCCCCTTCCCCTGCTCTTGCTCGCTCTCTCTCTCAAAACAAATAAACTTTAAAAAAAAAAAAAAAAAAGAAAGAAAAGAATGATGATTCCTGGACTCAAACCCAGAACAGCCAATTGAGAATTTCTGGCAAATGGAATGCTGCATTTCACACAAGCTTTCCAGATGATCCTTAAGCTGCCAACGTTTAAGAACCACTGCTGGAGGCAGCTGACGCAAGTAGACATTTCTAGGGAAAAAAGTATATTTCCTACCTCACCTCTGCTACTGAAAGTACTACCTCAAGGGAGGTGATATACTTTTCCTTAGAAAGTTGTGATTATTATGGTTGAGAAATGATGATGATCATGAGAAATGACAATTACATAGTGTCTCCGGCTTAAAACTCAACATTTACAGTTAAGTATATCGTTTCCTCACAACTACGTTGGGGGATAAATAGTATTATTCCTACTTTACAGATGAAGAAACAAATCCAGGCAGGTTTAATAATCTACCCAGAATTGCACATATACAAAATAATAAAACTGGGGCTCAAGACCAAGCCCTCTGACTCTAAATACCATGTTCTGCCCTATTATTCCATATTGTCCCTTTTAGAATCTAAATCTTAGTTTGACTCCTAGTTTCACTGTTGCGAGCATCACCTCTTCGGGAAGATACATTTTGATTTCCAACCAAGTGAATGAAAGAAATATTTGGAACATACAGCGTTACAACTAGACTACTTGTCTTACAGAATAATGTATCAAATATCTGAGAGAGTTTCCAGAATGACCTCAAAACTGACAGAATAAAGCTATGTCAGAGACATAAATCAGGGATCCAGAAAAGCTACAGGGCACCTGGGTGGCTCAGTCAGTTGAGTGTCCCACTCTTGATTTAGGCTCAGGTCATGATCTCATGGCTGGGGAGATCGAGCCCTTCTTTGGGCTCTGCACTAACAGCGTGGAGCCTGTTTGAGATTCTCTCTCTCTCTCTGTCCCTCTCCCATTCTCTCTTTTTGCTCTCTCTCTGAAAATAAAAATAAACATTTTTTAAAAGGAATCCAGAAAAGCTATTATTTAAGAAGTTTTCCAAAATTTTATATCAAAAGACATCACCTCAAAACATATTTTATCCTCAATTCTCACTCATCTGCCTAAAGTTCCTTAATTCAGACGTGGTTTACGCTGAGACAGCACTGTGAAGAAACCATCTGTTTTCTACCCTGATTTCCTCATGGTCTACATAAAAAAATAGGACTTATATCAGTAGTTTCTGACCTTTACTCCTATTCCAGGAATTTAAGCCAAATCTAAACACGATGAAAATTGGGAAATTATTTCTTCTTCTTTGTTCCTCCCTATTTTTTTCCAGTTTTATTGAGAAACAATTGACATACACCACTGTGTGAATTTAAGGCACAGGGCATGGTGGTTTTATTTACAGATACTATGAAATAATTACCACAATAGGCTCTGCTACTATCCGTCTTCTCGTTTAGATTGAATAAAAAGAAGAAAGAGGGATAAAATCACCCCTGTTCTAACCCTGTCTTAGTCATAGAATCAAATGGCAGGCCAGATCTCAATTAACAAGGGAATCTAAAATTGGAGACGTGCTGGGAAATCGGGTACTTTGTGGGTCGGTGACTCTCAACCTTCCTTTCTGCCTCGACTGCTCACATCCCCAGGTCACTCTCATCATCAAATACAGGAAAAATCTTAATTAACAAGAGATATGAGTATTTGGGGGAAGGACAGGGAAGAAAGATCCTGATACGTTCCCTCCCAACACAAGATGTCGCTGTCGAAATTGAAGGAGGTAAAGTGTGTTTCTATCTTCTCAGATCTTCTATACTTACCACTTAACTCCATGCTTACTTGCTTATAGTCTCTAGTCAGTATTCTTTCACTTACTCAAGTCTTTGAATGATTTCACATGCAAGGGACATGTCTGTACTTTGTTCAGGTGTCCA
This sequence comes from Paguma larvata, assembly GCA_030068075.1. Taxonomy (NCBI): domain Eukaryota; kingdom Metazoa; phylum Chordata; class Mammalia; order Carnivora; family Viverridae; genus Paguma; species Paguma larvata. The sequence continues at coordinate 77,474,212 of CM057832.1, forward strand.
GGCAAAAGCATATGTAGGGAAGAGTTATTTGTTTATGTGGTTTATTATAAAACAAGTATTTCTGGTGTTCACTATAAAAATGCCAAATTAATTTTTACACAGAAGACTGCTATCATAAATCTATAAACCGCATGGCTAATTCTTTATAAGAATTCTCTCTGCTGCTATTCTTAGAACATTCCTGTGGCTAGGGCAGGCATAATTATCTTCATTTTGCAGATGAGAAACCTGAGGTTCAGAGAATTAAGAGATTTGCTTGAGGTCACACAATTAATCAGCAGCAGCAGAGGCAGAACCCATAAAAAGAAGCCTTTTAGGTTTAGCGCATTCTACTCAAGTTACAAGTAGAAAGTGTTCCCCTACAGCTTTCAAGGTTTTCTAAGTATTAAAAGGAAAAAAAAAATTGCAGAGTATACATTGCAATTTGTACTCTGTTTTGACTCAAATTCTAACACTGGTATACTGTTTGGCAAATATGGCCAAACCTCCTGGCTTATTTGTAAGGTAACCTGGCAGTATTATAAATTATTTGTTTAAAAAACACAAAACGAAATTCCAACGTTAAAAAAAACTCATTTAGGAAAAGAAAATATTATGTATGCTAAGCAATGTTGTAAAAGAAAAAGATTTACTTTTCTACCACGCTCCTCCGAGATTTTCAATGCACTGCGACCTAAACAATAAAGGGTAACTAAGTGGTGAGCCACATGGACGAACTATGTGCGACTGGAATGCAAAAAGCCAATTCCAGCAGCGATTGCGTAGTGTCATGTGGTAGCACATGTTTTTATAAGCACTCATTAAAAGTTACTCACAATTTAAAATCTTGTCCAACTGGTATGGTATGCCCCAAGTTAGTGATCTTGAAAAGAGACAAAAATGACTGATCATTGTTTAATGTGTATTAAACAAAAAAGGATGATATCCATTTCCTCTTCGCAACATACTTTAAGATTTTATGGATTTAACTCTTTCAAGCATAATAATTGGTAATGTCCACAAACCAAATGATTTATCTTTTAATATAAATCGACATTGTAAAGTCATTTACTTGGGGGCAGATTTACAAGGACAATTACCATATTGAAGCTGGTTAGTTAAGTTCTTTCAAGATAGTCCCCTTGTTCTGGTCGTACTAAAGTGTTGTAAGAACAACCCATAGATGTGCTGATAACTACTTCAGGGGCTAAGTCACTTAAGGAAATACCAGGTTTGTGCCATGATTCATTCTGTTTAGAGCTCGATATTCACACGTGACTTACCTAACTCGAGAACATTTCTCATTCTTAAAAGGAAAACAAAGATGTTTTTGATGACAAGAATATAGAAAATTAAGGGATAAAATTAAGGTATATTCTGAATGAAGGATGCAAATCACATGTAACAAAATATGACTACATTTTATTTCTAGATTTTTAAAAATCGGAATCTGTCCTATAATCCTTCTCATTTTATTCTTACAACATCCCTGTGTGTAAGCAGGAAGGTGGTATTATTTGTTATCCTAATTTGTAGAACTGATATAACTTACCTATGATTATAGACAGGGTGACTCAGTAGAGTCTGAAGAGTCTACTTGTGTTGCTCTGACTCCAAGCTTAGGACTTCTTCCAACATGTCAAACTATAAAATGTGTCATGGATTAGAATTAAATACAGCACGCACCCTGATTATCTCTCCGCTGTCTATAGAAACAATCCAAAGAAGTATGTGCTAGTATGTACCCGGCACTATGCCAGGCATCTCAAGGATTCAGGAGATTTACGATGTATGATTCCTTCTACACAGCGCTTACAATCTAGTTGCAAAGACAAAAATAATAGGCATGAAGCAAATCTGGAGAGTAAGCAATATTTGTCAGAGTTAAAATGGTGCTTAAAATAAGAGATTAACCGGCTGGCATCTTCCAACTAAGTTTTTGGCAAGACTTGGATTGAGGGGGAGTCACTACAGATCCGGTACTGATTGGCAGACCTGCAGATTTCAAAACACTCTCCTTTTATTTAGCCCCAACCCAAGGAGACAAAGTGAGGGAGTCACGTATTTCTACTACTTATGACAAATATGCAAATGTGTCACAGAACGGCCTATGTTTTCAAAGGCCATTGTTTACCTTAAGCAAGTCTTCAAGAGGTGTCAGATCAAAAAAAAAAAGTGTCAAAGTCTAAAGTGATACACAAGGCTTAATTTAAAGCAACAGCAATCCATCTTCCTTCCTGGTACTTCCAACACTCCTGTATTAAAACCAGAAGTGGGGGTGCCTGAGTGGCTGTTAGTTAAGCGTCCGACTCATGGTTTTTGCTCAGGTCATGAGCTCATCATTGGTGAATTCGAGCCCCACGTAGATAGCTGTGCTGACAGTGTGGAGCTTGCTTGGAATTCTCTCTCTCTCCCTCTCTCTCTGCCCCTTCCCTGCTCCTGCTCTCTCTCTCTCTCTCGCTCTCAAAATAAATCAAAAACCCTTAAAAACAAAACAAAATAAAACAAAACAGAAGGGGGCTTCAGTTACAAGCGGAACCAGGAGAGACTATGTGCAGGTAAGTACACAGGCCATTGTGTCTCAGTCTCTCCTGAAATGTGACTTGATAGTGGAATAATATTAAATCAGCTAAAGAATAAGGTCTTCAAATAACTGGTTCTAGAGAGGGGAGATTCCGACTTTTTTTTTAAAGATTTTATTTTTTTAACCTTTATTCATATTTTAAGAGACAGAGTATAAACAGGGAAGGGGCAGAAAGAGAGGGAAACACAGAATCCAAAGCAGGCACCAGGCTCTGAGCTGTCAGCACACAGCCCGACGCGGGGCTTGAACTCCTGGACCGCGACATCACGACCTGAGCTGAAGTTGGACGCTTAACCAACTGACCCGCCCAGGCGCCCCTTAAACATTTTATTTTTAATGTAATCTCTACTCCCAACATGGGGCTCGAAATCACAACCCCCCAATGAGAGCTGCATGCTCTACCAACTGAACCCGCCAGGTGCCCCCAAATCCTACATTCTTAATGGTAGGTTAAATGAACAAATAATAGGCACTCAGAATTTACAACTTGGATGGTGATACTGAGTTTCCTTCTCTGGCTTTTCTACCACCTCAAATAAGGCAAGATCTTTAGCTTGCTTTTATTCTTAATTCCCAGGTTTGGCTGAAATCTGCAATGATGGTATAGATTTTGTCTTCTAGAAAACTTACCTCCCCTATTACATGAGTCACAAATACAACGACAGCATTAACTTTCACCACCATCCCATTAATGGTTATTGAAGGTTAACTCGGTTTTACTAGGCTCTTAGTTCACCACTATTTCTTCCACCACATATCTTGTATTCTGGAGTACATCTTTAGTATAATATATGCTTTCGACAAGCTTTTACTCTGGATTATTCTTTGGTCCTGGCAACTGAGTCACGCTTAACTCTATAAAGAACTCTAAATTTACTTCTCTTACAGCACTTTATAGATCTTGTCCTATTTTTTTTTTTACAAGTAGCAGATAAGAAGTTGATGCCTACAAAATTATAGTTGTTTTATGGGTAGTGGTTTTTTCCCCCCTCTCTGGAAACTGGTAGGAATTTCTTTATGTTGTGGAGTTCAAAAATTTCACCAAGATATGTCTAGGACCCTTCTATTTGAAGGCTTAAGATTTTCTTAAAGTTTGGGAAATTCGTGGGGGGTTTTTTCTTTACTTTTTATCATTTCTTCCTCACTCTCCTTGCCTTCTGGATTTCCTTTGGAAACACAGAGGCTTTCCTACCTCCATCCTCCATATCTTAAATTTCATTTCAGAATTTTTTTCACTTTGGTTTTTCAGACAAGGTTGATCAAGGACTGCTTTGATCTCCCAAATAACTAACTTACTCTTTATTCCTGCCATACTGCTGTTTAGCCATCCCAGTAAGAAGTTTATACTTCTGGGGGCACCCGGGTGGCTCAGTCGGTTGAGTGTCCGACTTCGGCTCAGGTCATGATCTCACTCCTCGGTTCGGGCCCCGCGTCGGGCTCTGTGCTGACAGCTCAGAGCCTGGAGCCTGCTTCAGATTCTGTGTCTCCCTCTCTCTCTGCCCTTCCCCTGCTCATGCTCTGTCTCTCTCTCTCTCAAAATAAAAAAAAAAAAAAAAAAGAAATTTACAATTCTGAAACCACAGTTGTGGTTTCTAAGAAAAGTCACAGGCTTCTTCTCTCTACATTTTTTTAAGCCTTTGTTTTATGGATTTTGAAAGCTTTTTGAACGATTAAGGATAGATAACAGTTACGCTTTTTAATTTTTTTAATGTTAATTTTTGAGAGAGAGAGACAGAGTGCAAGTGGGGGAGGGGCAGAAAGAGAGGGAGACACAGACTCTGAAGCAGGCTCCAGGCTCTGAGCTGTCAGCACAGAGCCCGATGTGGAGCTAGAACTCATGGACTGTGAGACCATGACCTGAGCCAGAGTTGGAACAATCACACTCTTTAAAGTTCTCTTCTCTGTCATATATTACCTCTGTTAACTAGGCACAGGAATTAAGGTTTCTAGTTGTGTATCACATGGTTTTGGTTTTCCTAAAAGATTTAGTGCTTCTTAGTAGTCTGCTCATATATATAAACACAGACATAGATCTGTACTGTACAATATGACAGCCACTACCCAAACTTGGCTATTTTAGTTGAATTAAAAGTAAAATTGGTTCCTTATTTGTACTGTCCACATTTCAAATACTCAATAGGTACACGTGGCTAGTGGCTATCATACCGGATAGCACTAATTTAGCACATTTCCATCATCACCCAAAGTTGTCTTGGACAGTGCTGGTACAGAACAACCAGTGTCAGATACAGGATGGGTTACAGAAGCAGAACTGAGAATCGCTATTGCTCTGGAAGTAGATTCAGATACTCATCATATAGTCCCTGGCTCGGGGTAATAGAATGAAAATTAACATCTTGATAGCTTTTGTTTCAGTATGCACAAGTTTGCTGCTATCAAGTACAGGGTTCCTTCCCACACCCCAGGACCACAAATGATCAGGAATATTGCCCTGCTTTGTCTTTCATGGCTCTCCCCAATTTAGAGAGTTGTTCTTCTGACTTTATCTTGAGAGCAAATGGTAGAGAAAGCCACCTGATGCAAAGGATTGGCACAGATCTTGTTAATTCTGACGATGGCATTATTCTAGAGTTTTACTGGAAAAATACTGACTTCTATCTGGATTGTGTTACAGATTAATAAATTGTGTGCCTGCGTCAGCCTAACCCTATCTACTTTACATTTTCATTTTCCTTAGGGTTCCTATCTGCTTTTTCATTTTTCTAATACTATAGTTGTATTGCCTTCTGTCATTTCACTGAAATTTAGCAAAATGGAAAATAAATGCATGTTTTGAGTCATTCTGAATTAGAGACTTAGTAAAATTTGACCAATTTTTCTTACTGGGTAACAAAAAAACCTTAATAAAGATGTCCCAGAGAATCACTAAGATTAGAGTTAACCACCATGGCGAAATGGAGAGTTTTTTATTTAAATATACTTGGAAACAGCTGACTTTGGAAACATCATATGAGGGTCAAAGGATTGTCATGGTTCAATGATGAGTTTAAATTAAAGCAACAGCATCGCGTATGATAAAAGCGACCATAATATTCTTTTACATGTATAGAAAATAGATGACAACATATCGCACAGGCCCATTCTAACTTTATTAAAAACTTTAATAAAAGTTAAAGTTATTAATAAACTTAGGGGCACCTGGGTGGCTCAGTCGATTGAGCGTCCGACTTCAGCTCAGGTCATATCTCGTGGTTCGTGGGTTCGAGCCCCACATCGGGCTCTGTGCTGACAGTTCAGAACCTGGAGCCCACTTCAGATTCTGTGTCTTCCTTGCTCTCTGCTCCCCGCCCCCCGCCCCCCACTCATGCTCTGTCTCTCTCCATCTCTCAAAATGAATAAACGTTAAAAAAGAAAAAAAAAACTAGATGTAGCATTATGGCCTTATAAGCATTCAGGTTTACGAGAAATATGATATCATATTACTCTCACATCTTGTGATAAAGGTTAATGATGGTACAGAGAACATTCACATATACAAGCATAAACCATGATGTCAAAATATGACTCAAATTGATGACTTCACTGACATGAGTAATTTCAAAACAAACAAATCAGCCACCTGGTAAGAGAGGGCTGGGCATTTATTAGTATATAAGTCTTCACAGAACAACAAAGCATTTAAAATAATCACCAGCTTAGCTTGGTACTTCATTTCACATCCATGATGTTGTAAATGGCGAACGACACTAAATGACCTTCAAAACCAGACCTGATTAATATAAAGGTACAACAGAATTGTACTGCTGAGAGACCATCACTGAAAATTATTACACATGTATAGTTCCATCGCTTATAAGAGACACTTCCTTGTGAACAACACACAACTCGGACAAAACAAAAACAAAAACAAAAAAGAAAGTGTATCGTACAATTTAGTTTCAAAACACAATGTGAATAATTAACTTTAGAATGTAAACCCAACTATTTAACTAGAAATGAACTTGACAAGATATCCAAGATAATGACTACCACGAAGTTGTAAAAATGTCATTCAACCTCATGAATAAACAGATAAGTTGGAACAGACCTGGGACTGAGGTTTTAATGATCAGCCCCAAAGCTATAAGAAAGTTCAAATTCACTACCGATATTTTTAGAAGCCAAAAATCCAAGAGGGACCAAAGTAATCATTGTTGGGAAATCAAATCACACCAATTTCTTTCAGCCCAAAAAAGGATTACATGAAGTTCTACTGCATATTTAAAGGGTTGAGATGATCTATCAGGAGGCTCTTCTATATCCACTACTCCTATCTCTACAAAGAGAGGATGCTCATTGGGTACCTGTAGCTCTCGCTCCCTTGCTTCCAAAAGCTGGGAGGACAAGGTTGTTTTAAAACACTTCATATGTATCAAGACAAGGGTTAAATTTGAGGAGGAGGGGCACCTGGGTGGCTCAGTCGGTTAGGCATCCAACTTTCACAATTTCACAGCTTGTGAGTTCGAGCCCCACATTGGGGTCTGTGCCGACAGCTCAGAGCCTGGAGCCTGCTTCGGATTCTGTATCTCCCTCTCTCTCTGCCCCTCCCCGCTTGTGCTCTGTCTTTCTCTCTCTCTCAAAAATAAATAAACATTAAAAAAAAAATTGAGGAGGAGAGTGGTAGTGATTAAGAGAGGTGAACAGCATTCTCTTGATCTGTGTATTGGTTACATGACTGTGTTCAAAACTTCACTGAACTCTATTATAATTTTTCCACTTTTCTGTATGTTTGTATGTTATACATTAGCATTTTTATTAGATGAAAATGTTCCATATTTGCCTTTTTCCACTTTTTTAAGTAGTTACTAGTGTGAGATTCCTGAATGAAAGATTCATATCCCACTCGCCTTTTTGTTGCTGCTTGGTACATATTAGGAGTTTAATAAAGACAGGTGATTGAACACAGATCAGTAATCAACTGTACAATGTCAATAAGAATAACTTGATTTCCATTCTTTCAACCCACATCATAGAATGGCTGTTACACGTTCATGAGTAGTTAAAAAATGTTGACCTCCTTGTCCTCTGGGAGAGAGATAGTATTTTTATACATATGTGTGACAGAAAGGGAAAGAAGCCAAGAAATATATGCTAATAATATGACATGCACCCTACGTGTGGTGAGGGCCATGAATGCCACAGGGAAGGAGGGAGAAATTCCAGTGGGATTAACCAGGAAAGGAATAGCTGAAGGAGTAGCATGTGAGCATGATAAACATCTTAGTAAGATGAAGGAACGGGTTAGCGTTTACAGAAAGCCTAACACTGCACGCCAGATACCATGTGAGCATTTCCACAAGCCTTACTCAATCCTCACAACACAGCTACGCCCACTAACACCCTGACAGACTGAAAATTTGTCTGAGACCACACTGTCAGTAAACAGCATCGAATGTGACTTAAACTTTTGACTCCAAGATGTCTTTCTACTGCACCATGCTGCCACCATCTTGAACAAGAGCTTGCTATCTTTGGCTAAAAATCCAAAATGTCATATATGAAATCTGACAAAAACTGACAATTTTCCTACCTGATATACTCACTTCAAAATATTTTTTACTGTTTATTTATTTTGAGAGAGAGAGAAAAAGAGAGAGCGCACATGGGAGGGGTAGAGAAAGAATCCCAAGCAGGCTCCACACTGTCAGCACAGAGCCAGATATGGGGCTCAATCTCACAAACTATGAGATCATGACCTGGGTTGAAATCAAGAGTCAGATGCTTAACTGACTGAGCCACCCAGGCACCCCCAAAATACTTTTATTCTTCAAAGTTACCTGACCAACACCAAATCAAAACGGACCACATTTACTTATAAGAAGGATGGTCTAGGGGCACCTGAGTGGCTCACTCGGTTGAGGGTCCGACTTCAGCTCAGGTCATGATCTCACAGTCTGTGAGTTCGAGCCCCACGTCGGGCTCTGTGCTGACAGCTAGGAGCCTGAAGCCTGCTTCATATTCTGTGTCTCCCCCTCTCTCTGCCCCTCCCCCACTCATGCTCTCTCTCTCTCTCTCTCTCTCTCTCTCTCTCTCTGTCTCAAAAATAAACATTTAAAAAAAAAAAAAGAAGGATGGTCTAAATTGCAACCTTTTGGGTTGAGCTATCCTTTTTGGTAAAAAGGTTTTAGTCAACCACAGTTTTCTAATCAGAGAGCCTATTACCTAAGAGACGCTTTCATTCTTATGTTTTTGCCACACATAAGAAGCAAAAATACCTATTTGTAATCTTGTTTTGGAAAAAGACTTTCACAGACTCATAGGCTCTTCCTGCCCTTCTCTCATTTTAAGAGGACCTTTACATATTCACTCAAACACTACTGAGGAGTCCTCAATGTGTCAGGAGCTCTTCCCTCAAAAATGAATAAAAGAGAAGCCTTGTTTTCAAAAGATTCCTTAAGGTAACAACGATTTTACTGATCCTGTTTCATTTTGTTCTGTTTTTGGATTAAACTCCCTCAATTTCTCGACCCACAACAAACTCATCAGTACTCATTTTTCCTTTCTACCTTATTCCATTCTTTTATCTCATTCAACTTTTCAATGACCCTCCCTCCCTAAGTTGTACTATCTCTTTGAGGATAACACTGTATCAATTATTCTCTTTCTGGCCCTTTATTTCAGAATTACCCTGCAAAACCCTTGTTACAGCATTTAATACGTTGCTACAATTATTTATTTACTTCATTCAGTCACCAACTACTTATTGAATAATTCCTATGTACCAGCCCCTGATCGAGGTATTGACGACAAAAAAAATATATATCCGCCCTGGTGGAAATCATATTCCAGACTGGACTATAAGAAAAACAAACAAGTAAAAAAATAATATACCAGAATCCAATGAGGAGATTATAAAAATTAAAATAATTAAATGGTTCATGGTTTTGCTGATAAATTGAAACAGACTGTGAGAAAAGGCCAAGAATCAAGGATGAATCTTATATTTTTGGTGTGAGGAACTGGGTAAAAGATGGCACTGTTTCCAGAGCTGGGGAACACTAAAGGAAAAGGTTTCAGGGAGAAAGATTAAGAGTTCTTTGTTTGCCATGTTAAGCTTGAGATGCCTTGCTGATATTCAAGAATGGAAATCAAGTAGATAGTTAAAAACACAAACACTCTGCAGCTCAGAAGAGAGGTTGGCCTGGAGCTCCAGATAGGGAAGGTATCAGCATACAGACGGTATTTAAAGCCATGGATTGAGCTGAATGAAGAAGTTATTTCGGAACTCAGAAAAGTGTTCAAGAGGCAGTGATACTGAGTGACGAAGACAGATGAGGACAGAGCATTATTAAAAAAGGATTTGGCAACAGGGACGTCAGCAACTTGACATGAGTGGTTTTAGTGGAATGAGGAATACAAAAGCTATTTGGATAGGGAAGGAAGCAATGGGAGGTAAAGTTGAAGAGCTTTTCCATAAAGAGGAAGAAAGAAATAGGGTTTTACCTAAGAGGGTTTTTTTTTTCCTTAAGAAATTTAAACAACCCCTTGGAGATGGAAAGACTGATGATGCAAGACAAAGTGGACAATGGAGGCGCCCTAAGCTTTTAAGCCCTTAGGAAGGCAACAAAGAGGCAGCATCAGGGTACCAGGGAAAGGCCTAGTCTTTGGGAAGGGCAGGCATTCCATCCACTGTTCTAGAAAGGCAGAGTATATGATTACCAATGCAGGTGGTTTGGTAGATGTGATGGTGGAATAATAGAAAACTGGCTCTAAGCAGGGATTTCATCAGGCGAGTACCACAGAAGGAAAGGATAAGGGAGCTGAGGTATATGAGAAAGGAAGGAAGGAAGGAAGGAAGGGAGGGAGGGAGGAAGGAAGGAAGGAAGGAAGGAAGGAAGGAAGGAAGGAAGGAAGGAAGGGAGGGAGGGAGGGAGGGAGGAAGGGAGGAAGGAAGGAAGGAAGGAAGGAAGGAAGGAAGGAAGGAAGGAAGAAAGAGAGAGAGAGAAAGGCGTATTGACAGAACATGAACTCCTAGCTAGAAAAGGAAAAAAAGACATGAATGAGGTACAGTAAAAAGTAGAAAGGCTGGCGGACCGGAGCATCCAAAGGAGTTAAAAAACTATTTGAGATAGAAGGAAACCAGGTAAGTAGATGGCGATCCATTTTTCTACAAAGTTTGTAAGTGGGGCAGTTCCCAGCACTGAGAAAGCTTAAGGTTTGACCATGGAAGCAGATTTCTGACGTGGGCGGAGAGCGGTCCATAGGCCGAGAGATCAGATGTCGGATGACCCACGTGGATGTGGCAATTACTAAGAATGATGAAAGGAACTCTGGAAAGATAGTGAGCCAGGTACTGATGAGGAGTAACTAGGAGGCAAAGACAGACCCAGAAGGGAGAACAGTCTGATGGTGTGTATTTCGGAAGAGGTGGGGGTTTCGAGCAAAAAAAAAAAGAAAAAAAAAAAAGAAAAAAAAAAAAAGAACTGAAGCAGCAGCAAATGGGAGAAATGGGGGCGGAAGTGTGGCGTGAACAAACATCATTACTTAAGGACTAGAAGGAAACAGAGTCCCTAGGAATAGTCAGGTAGGGCAAGAAAGTGAAAGCAGTTTTGTTCAAGAGTCTATCTCTACTTGATGATAATAAACTATCCATTCCAGGAGGTCAATTGGAAGGGCAGGGGCACTGAATGCCTGGATGACTGCGTCAGCTTAGGATATGCGCAGAGCCAAAGGAGGGTAAGTTTCACAGTAATAACAGCTAACCTGGGAATCTCGGACACCGGAAAAAAAAAATCAACCAAAATAAACACCTTTTCTTTTTTTTCTTTTTTTAAACGTTTATTTATTTTTAAGACATGGAGAGACAGAGTGCGAGTGGGGAAGGAGCAGAAAGAGAGAGGGAACACCTTTTCTAAGCTTTAAAGAGTAGCTCAGTGTCTTTCCAATACATTTTCTTTCTGTTTAAATTAGCAACTGAAGAATCCTGGTGATAATCACCTTCATGTAGAGGGCCTTGCACACCTCTGAGAAGCTCAGAAAAAGAAATGTTTATTTAATTCGTTCAATACATTCAAGTGCTAGTTGGCCCGGAGGGGAAAATCTCAGAAAGGAATCTCAGGCATGTCGGCGTTTCCTTTATCCCCTTCTCACTTCATTTCTTCCTTTCACAAAAGTCAGTGGAGAGAAAAAGAACAACCACAATCGAGGAGGATGGCGTGAGCCAGCATCGGGGTTGTTCCGAGGACAAGCAGGACTCTCCACACACCTGCCTGTGACCTCACAGTAACACTTGTGCAGGTGTGGAAAGAGTCTCCTGCAGCTTAAAATAACAAACACCGCGACAGCCTGTAACTGTCAGCCCTGAGGTTCTTTGCCCACGTCACTCCCTACGACAGTCCTTCTCTCGACAGAAAAATGTCCCACTTTGGGGAGAGTTAATATAAATTATAACTTTCTCTCTCTCAGATGAACTAATTTACCTGGATGAAGAGTTCTGAGACTACTCTTTCTAACAGCGTGCATTTAACTTTCTAAAGAAACAAGTACTGTCAACATAATTACAAAGCTTCATAATCCAGTGGTGAGCATAGTACTATTCCCTAATACAAAGGATCAAATCAAGGCAAATTAATTCTAGTTGTCACTGTGCATAAATGAAATGTCTAAAATATATGACTGATGTGGGAAAAAAAAAACAATTATATTGTTACAGGCCTCTTTTGAGAAACATGCAGAATCACCCTACTGGCTTCAAGTGGAAGCACCATGGGAACAGACATACAGAGTATCCTCGCATGAAAGGGAAAAGAAAAAATAAAACATAAATAGTAAAAAGAATACAACGCATCTAAATATGAAAATACCACAAAGGAAAAGTAAAGAGTGTCATTAGCACTATGACTTTTATCGAGTAATAAGATTCTCAGGTACATCACAACGCCCAGCAGACCACAGATTGACAATCGTCACCTTGTCAACTGAAAAAGCATGTTGAATTTAACAACAAATCAATTGGGGGGAGGACAGATTTAACGTAAATCCATTTGATAGACAGCGTTCACGAAACTTATCAAAGAACGTTTCCCAATTTGGAAAAAGGTCAAAGGGAGTCTCCAGTGATCTCTAGAGCCGCAGAGATGGTTAGCTAGAAACTACAATGGATTGAAGACGGGATCATCTACCCAAATGCAGATTTGTTCAATGGCTGCCCACTTGTTTAACCCTTCATTGTTGACACCTATCAACTGAGAAATAACATCTGTTCCCATGACTAGTGCTTGATCACTCACAAGAAAATTATTCACACCAGGGATTACCTGAGCCAATCGGAGACTGTTCCCTAAAGTCCAATAGGTCTGGGCTAGGGGAGATAGAACAAAGATCTCATGCCACTAGATTCTAAGCTATCTGGACAAAATGAGCCTTACGAATAGCAGAACATCCTTTTCCATAGCAAGATTTTATTCATTACTTATTCATTTATTAACTTTTTTCATATAAGTAATAATGATTGTATCCTGGAGTGAAACTAGGAAAAAATGAGACCCAGGCTCAGTAATCTTATACACAAGATTTGCTTTGTAATGATTATCCGTACTTTTCTTATAGAAAAACGAGTAAACTCAGGTGTCATGACTATCATTCAAGCATAAAGGGAAAATATTAAAATGTAATTGTTAGAATTATTTTGACCTGTGGTCAGCTAAGATATTCAATGTATTAGAATGTCTACGTATTTGTTTTCTTTCTAGAAATGCTAATAAAAGCATTTTCTTTCTTATAAAAGATTCATATAAGTAGTGTTTCTACACCTTCCCCCCAAAAAGTAAACAAACAAGAATAGAACTTCATGATACTTGAGAGGTTAATCAGTTGTCTTGCTGCAAAATCAACGTTTTTTTAAGGAAAAGTAGAACTTATCTTTTTAAAATTTATTTATCTTGAGAGACAGAGAGCACACGCAGGTGTGCAGGAGAGCAGCAAAGAGAGGGAGAGATAGAATCCCAAGTAGCCTCCGCACCGCCACCAGAGTCCAAGGAGGGGTTCCTTCCCCTGAGACCATGAGATTATGACCTGAGCTGAGATCAAGAGTCAGATGCTTAACTGATTCAGTCACCCAGGAATCCTTGTAGTATCTATTTTTAATTGAGGTAAAATTCACATTTATGTCATGCACAGATTTTAATGCACAATCCAATGAGCTCTGATGAGTGTTTTCACTCTTCTGACCTTCACATTTCCATCATTCCAGTTTCCCTACGCCCCTTCCAGTCAATCCCCCCACCACTGCAGGCAACTGCTGCTCTGATTTCTGTAGATGGAAGAAACACCTGCTTCATTTCCCTCCACACATTTCTGAGATTTGTCCACAATGCATGCAACATATGCAAACAATGCATGTATCAATACTTCATTTTTTTATTTGATAGAGATGGCACACACGGGCGAGTGGGGGAGAAGGGCAGAGGGAAAAGGAGAGAGAGAGAGAGAATCTTTTTTTTTTTTAGATTTATTTATTTTGAGAGAGAGAAAGGTGGCAAGAGGCAGAGAGAGAGAGAATCGCAAGCAAGCTCGGCACTGTCCGCACAAAGTCCGATGCAGGGCTTTAACTCTTGAGCCTTGAGGTCATGATCTGAGCAAAAACTGAGAGTGGAAGGCTTAGCCAGCTGAGCCACCCAGGCACCTGGGCGTAAACACACACTCCTGTTCTGCTGTAAATGTAATCATTCCACCTTAAACTTAAGATACTTTCCACCTTTCCAGCATCTGAAGGAGTTGACTATATTAGCATCACAGTGAGGGAAATGACCCTTCCCTCTGCCAGAGGCCTGGCTGTATGGATGAGACCTGCTCTACCCAGCCGTCTCTGTGATTCCTCACAGTCAGCTAAACCTTGTGAGGAGAGACCTTCCCCTGGGACATTTCAACAGGAAGTGTTTAGGGGCAGTGGCAATAAAGCACATCTGTGTTCTGACCCTAATGTGCCACAGTGCTTCTATCACACACAAAAATACAGTACTAAAAAACAACATTGGGGCACCTGGCTGGCTCGGTCTGTAGAGCACCTGACTCTTGATCTCAGAGTAGTGAGTTGGAGCCCCACCTTGGGTGTAGATTACCTAAAAACAACAACAACTGCAACACACATACACAAAAAAGGGCTGTTGATTTACTAGTCCTTTGAGGTCTCCTAGCAGAGACGGCACCTGATCCGTGGATAGCCGTGTGCGAATTATGTAACTGTGGGTCTGCGCATCATCTATCACTAAGTCCTAACTTCCCAGCACGTGGAATGGGATAATTATAGCATCTATCTTAGGGTCATTTTGAAGATCAAAATTAGGTGATGCAAATCAAGTATGCATAATGGCTAACACGCTTAAGCACACAAATATTAGCTGTTACTAATAAAACTTTATTTCCAAAATGATTTAGAGAGTAGAGCCTCCAATTTTCATTTTCCTTTTTCATTTCAAGACAAAGATCAGTTTTCCCAAAATGAGTTTCTTGCCCCAGAAATAAGTTCAAGTTCAGTAGGTATTATGCAGACCAAAGGGTTCCATAACCAAGCAAGTTTTGGTTAAATAATTTTATTTATTTTAACACTGCATTTTTAAGTAATCTCTCTATCCAATGTTGGGCTCGAATTCACAACCCTGAGATTAAGAAATGCACACGCTACCAACTGAGCCAGCCAGGTGCCCCTAAATAACTTTGAAAGTACAAAACATCTTCATGTTCTATGCCGATGCACACTACGACCCCTAAAAGCGAGATCCAGTATATACTATTTCCAAAATAATTTGACCATGAAACCGACTCCTGCCCTATCAAGAAGATAAGATCCTGGGGCACTCTGGGAAATGCTAGTAGAAACAACACTAACTACACATCTAAAATAAATAGTATTCTCATCAAAAAGATATATACTCTTCCTATTTCATTTAATTAAATGCTATCCCCTCTTCAGACCTCAGGGAAGACTTCTTTAAGCCTCCAAACTTCATCAAGACTTCCTGCTTGATACTGATACCTTCAGGTTCCCTTAGACTTTTCTGTCATCATCCTTACTGCGAATCGTATTAACATACTTGAAAGATTATTTGACTCCTGCTTTCATCTTTCCCACCAAACTATATTATGTTCAACCCTATACCTCTAGCATCTAGCACAATGTTTGGTGCCAGGTAATAAATATGAAACACATATGTGAACCTAAGAATGTCACTGCAGTTTTGTCATAGTGAAAAACTGACAATAACTCAAGCATTTACTAACAGGAAAGTAAGGTAGTCTACATTTATAGTAAACAGCCATTAAAAAGAATAAGTTTAATCTCTGTGTTCTGACATACCCACCTTAATAGAATGAGAAAGAAAAAATATTACTTTATTATATATATATACCGATTGTGCATAGATGTCTAAAGACATACATAAATTATTAACAAAAAAAATTAACAGTGACTATACTTAAAGAGGAATAGGACTGGGAAAAGGTAATTTCACTTTTAAACTTTATACATTTCTCCATCTTCAATATTCTCCAAGAAGTATGTATTTCTTTCCTAATTACTTTGCTGTGAGCAAGTCTACATCAATTATCATTAGCTTTATGCTCAGTTCGTATTCGTATTCCTATTTCACACAGACATTTTTGTAATGATCCCTATGGCAATCTTGAGAGGTAAAAAAGACAAGACATACTATTAACTCCATTTTGCGATTTAAAAGCTAGGTAAACTGCCTAACATCACAAACTAAAATAAACAACAGAAGCTAAAATGTAGATCCTTTTTTTCTTAGTCCAATGTTCTTTTCATTACACATCACTACCTTTCCAGGGACACAAGGTGGTCTTCATACAATCACCATTTTAGCATGAAATGACTGGAAGAGATTTAAACCTGTTTCCATCTCAGCGAGTCATGAGAGGACACTGCAGGCCAGTGGCCATGGAGGCCTCTTTTAAATCATCCCAGTGAAGGGGAGGTTACAAAATCCTAGTGCCTGTTCCTACGAGACAACCCCCCTATATTAAGCTAAAATATCTCTCTGTAATGTTGACCTTTTGGTCCAAGTTTGGCCATTTGGAAAGTCACAGAATGAGCTTCTCTCTTATTCTGGAATATGTTCAAGCATATGAAGACAGTTATCACCTGGGTCCTTTTGAGAATGAAAGCTTGACTTAGACAAACTTCCCAATAAAATATCTGTCATTATCCAACTTCTAATTTCAATCAAGTCTTGACAAACTGGTTGGCAGAAAAGGGAAGCTGTCATGCAGGACTCTTACAAACTCATGAGGTACAAATAAGCAATTGTCACTACAGTCCCTTAAGGAGAGTTCCAGACAACCATGCACTCTCGCCACCCTTTTGTTGGATGGCACTGAATCAAACAGCTTTTTGGTATGAAACATAGGAATGAAGACAGGGTCAGATGTTTCTGACAAAATCTTGGCTTTAGACAGTTGCACATAGCTGGATCAGGAATTTGCTATGCATACAGCCAATTATTACTCCTCCATTAAACAGATAAACAATCAACCTACTGGTTTTTCATCAGTAAAATATTTCTTTGGTTTTTGTCAGATTCTCCAATAACAAGACACCTGGTCATTCTACCAACGGACAAATGAGACTTCCTCAAGATTTAAAAGAGGCGAGGAAATTAATGATAAAAGTTATAAAATGAAACTTAGTGACTGAATTTGAGACCCGTGGAAAGACCTAATGACTCGGTTGTTAGAGAAGACCAAGAAAATGAACAATGAAAAGTATGAGGAGTCTAGGGAGAAAGGCTGGCATAGGAAGTACACTTCAAGAATCTCGTATTTACCATAGGTAGAGTAAGCTACGCTGCAGCTAAATACTTATTAAAATTGCTTTTTATCATCTGATGAAAAAGAATTAAATGCTTGTGCAAAACTTCAGAGCAAAAATACAGGACAAGACAGACCTCTACTTGGAATAGCATAGCTTTTTATCCTGGTTTACCTATTAATAATGAGCACAAACTTGGGAAGGTCTTCTAAAATGTTGCTTCGGGTTTTCTTTCTGAATCTGAACCTATGTAAGGGAAAGGAGAAGTCTTCTGAGCACTCAGTCGAAATTATCCCTTCTGGAAGGCCTGCGTGGCTCAGTTCGTTGAGCCACCCGCTCTTGATTTTGGCACGTCATGATCCTGGGGTCATGTGACTGGGCCCTGCATCAGGCTCCGCTGAGCATAGTGCCTGCTTGGGACTCTCTCTCTCCCCCCTCTGCCCTTCTCCCCTGCTCATGCGCTCGCTCTCTCTCTCTCTCGTTCTCTCTCTAAAAAAAAAAAAAAAGTTTTAATGAAAAAAAAAAGAAAATATCCCTCCTTACTCTTCCTTTCTGAACTGTCTTTGAACTATCTTTCACTTCGTCAGAGTTTATCATAATGATATATATCATATATATTATTGTGCTTGCTTGTTGTCCGACGACCCAGAAAACTATATGATCCCTGAAGAGAGAGTCAACTCTTTTTAACACTGCGAACACATGAACATATGGCTTTGTACATGGAGGGTATTCATTAAATATCTGCAAGGGAAGTAAGTGAAGTCGGAAAGAGAAAAAGAAAAGGCGATCACAGCCGTCCATGAACAGTTTACTTTGCTTTCTTAATAAATGTTGAGACACTTACTGTGATCCAGGCCAATTACAGACATCTAGCCTCACAAGAAGCCTAGCAAGTGTCTCATTTGAGACAAAGTAAGACTCAGAGAATTAAATATTAAATGACACAAGCCACATACCTAGTAAATCTGATCTCTCATTTTTGTGAAATCTCATTTATCTAATATGATGGCCGCCCCCCAAGATGCCCATGACTTCGATTATTTCCTCTCCATAAAACTATGGGAGAAGAGGGAGATATCTACAACAAATTAGTTGTGTACAATCCAATACCTCTGGGCATCTATAAAAAGTCTGAATTTTCTTCCAGGTCAGAGAAATCCTCCTAAATAAATAAAAGACTGGGGCGCCTGAGTGGCTCAGTTGGGTAAGTGTCTGATTTTGGCTTAGGTCATGATTCTCAGCCTGTGATTTCAGCCAGTGATTTCCAGCCCCACATCGGGCTCTGTGCTGACAGCTGGGAGCCTGGAGCCTGCTGGATTCTGCAGTCTCCCTCTCTCTCTCTCTGCCCCTCCCCCGCTCATGCTCTGTCTCTGTCTCAAAAATAAACATTAAAAAATTTTTTTAAAAAGTAAAAGACTTATAACCAACAAAACAAGCGTTTTTACATTAGCCATTAGTTTTCACATGAGCACAAATCCTTTGATCCTCAAAACAATCTTACAAAAGAGACATACTCCAGTTATGTTGGGGACATCATTTGGGCTAAGAGCACTTAATCCTGTCCACTCTCCCTACAAACCTATGGGTTTGCAGCTTACACAAAGAAATAATGGTGGGCTCCTGCGTGGCTCAGTGGTTGGGTGTTTGACTTTGACTTAGGTGATGATCTCACAGTTTTGATTTCCAGCCCTGCATCTACCCCTTGGAGCCTGGAGCCTGCTTCGGATTCTGTGTCTCCCCCCCCACCCCCGCTGCTCCCCCATACGCTCTCCTTCTCTCTCAAAAATAAACATTAATAAAAAAAAAGAAATAGTGGTTGTATAAACTTGGTGCAAACTTTGAGAGACGCTCGTGACATAATCCTCATTTCTCATTGCAAATATGTGATCAACACGGAAACCCTTCAACAACTTAATTCTCCACTTGCATTTTAGGTTCACTCTGTGCAACTGGTTGATTGTTGACTGCCAAATATATTTAGGAGGAGATAACACGTCCAGGTCAAAAAAAGGGCGTGGGAAAATCATTTCAGAAAAGGTTGCATTGCAGCCAAAACTAACTCTGGGCGGCGGTCCACAATCGCTCCCGCCAACTCCTCTCATTTCCTCTTTCCCCTCCAATGAACCATTCCTTTCTAGAGACAGATTTGGTGCAACAGGCGGGTTCCTACCTTGGTCTGAATACTCTTATCAAACTTGTCATTTTTGAAGCTAAACGTATTCTGGTGCCTCTGAGGCCTGGAACGAGCCACGTTCCCTTTCTGGGAGCTCATCGTGGAAACCACAATCACCTCGCGCTGATACAAGGAAGACGCGGAGAAGACCAAGACGCCGGGAATTACTCAATGGAGTCCACGCTTCAGTCACTGACCCGGAAGGAACTGATCCAGCCTTTCCGCTCCGCCCCCCGTCAGCCCACGTGACTCATGAAGGAGGTCAAAGGACATCCTCTAGTGCCTCAGAACCCTCAAGGTTCTTCCACGCTAAGCAGTCTCGACCCATCCCCCTCCGCGCAACCTTCTTCTCAAACCTGGCATCTAAATCCCGCTTCCTTCGAAGCGACTATTCCCCCATTGGTCCGAACATGGCAGTCCATCAAGGCGGAGAGGCGGAAAGCCTTTGCTTCTATTGGCTCTTCTTTTCCGCAATCCCCGCCTCCTGCCGACCAAGCTCAGCCTCTCCCGGAGCCCGACTCCGCTTTGCGGCTTGTGATTGGTGGAATTCCGGCTAAGCTAGGCTGCGTCCCTCCCCCGGCCCGCTCGGAGGCTGGAGCCCGGGTCAGCTTGGCATCTCCCTCCAGTCAGTGACCAACTCCTGCCTAACCGAGGGTTCTGCTCGCCTCCCTGGTTCTTTTCCAGCCTTCCTCCCGCCACCAGACCTAGCTCCGCGGTGGCAGGCTGAGGAGGAACGAAGAAAGGAGGATTAAAGAGAAGAAAGACCTGGCTGGGTCTGGGTGGTGTCTGCAGTGCCAGAAAGGGAGGTGGCGGCGGCGGCGGCGGCGGCGGCTGCGACCACGGCCGCGCGGGACGTGAGGCCCGAGAGCAGCCGACGGCGGCGGCCGCTCCAGAGCCTCGCGCCGGGGCCGTTAGTCAGCAGAACGCGAGCCCGTGTGGAGGAGCTGGGCCGGCGCGAGGCGAGACTCCAGAGCGCGCGAGCCGGCCCCCGCGGGCGCCGCCGTCCCTCCACGTCCCGGCGCCGGGGGCTGCAGCCCTCGTCCCCCCCTCCTCGGCCGCGCCCGCCCGCAGGCCTGGAGAGTCCGGCGGTGGCGGCGGCGGCAGCGTGGGTCGCACCTTGCGGAGGACAGCGCGTCGGCACAGGCTCTCTCCTGGCCCTTTCTTCCCGACACCTTGGCCGCGGCCGCTCAGGTGCAGGTGCGTGGGGCCGCGGCGGGCCGGGCGCTGCGGCCGGGCTCGGGGAGGGGGCGCTAGGCCCGGAGCCGCAGCGCGGGAGGGCCGAGCCGGGGCCGGGAGGGGGGAGGGGAGCGGGAGGCGTCTTTGTTGTTGGCGACCGGGATCTCTCTCGGCGCCGGCGAAAGGCGGGGAAGCCACTTCGGATCGGCTCTGGTTTTGAGAGGTTTCTCCGGTGGTTCCGTGGGCGAGAGAGGTGGGAGAGTCCCTGCGATCGGAGAGGCTGCGGGAGTCTGGGGGCGGGAGAGAGACGGACAGATGGACGGGAAAAGCTCTGGGGTCTTCCTTGCAGAAAAGGGTCTCGTTTCACTTGTTTTGCTGGTCTCCCTGTGGACAGAAAGATAGGGTCAGGTTCACATTCTCCTCCCTGTCTCCCTGTGAGGTTGGCGATGCCTGAAAGCTTTCTCCTGAATGTCCTCGTGTGTGCCAGCCTCGCTCTGAGATCGAATCGGCCCGGTTCTCGAAGATTAGTGTGTTCCCGGCGGGTAGTCGTAGGGTTCTTTTTCCCTAGGTGGCTCAGCTTGAACTGTTTCGAACTCTGTTTTCGAACCCAAGGGTAGGCTCATTAGTGATTGCTTTGAGCTGGAAAATGAGAGATTTTGTTTGGATTTTTTTTTTAAACCCTGAAACGAAAGTTCTGTCGAGTTAGAGTGTACGGTTGTAAAGGCTTTTTTTTTCTCTTTTTTTTTTTTTCTTGAAGAGTGAGTTTAACCCTGGCTTCTTGTTTAAAGAAAAAATAAAAGTTCAGAGCTTTGATCCTTGGGGAGATCTCTGCCAATGCCAGCACACAATTTTTTTTTAACGTTGCTTTGATTTAAGTCTGCGTGAGGTGGTTTTGATAAGCAGCAAAGAGGAATAACGGAATACAGAGAGGGTGACCTTTAAATTTTGGCCGTTTATGAAAAGGTATCTTTCTGATTTAATATATTTCGTAGTATATATGTATGTTATACTTGATGCGCAAGATGATTCATTGATTTTTTTTAAAGATCCAATAAGTAAAAAGAATTTTGGAGATCTTGTGTCAGCATTTGGAACTGCCTAATGTATCTTGAGTAAAAAATTCAGGTGCATGTTATAATAGTGTGTATCTGTTTACATTAACAGGAAGACTTAAAAAAATGAACTTTTCTCCACAGTTTGCCCCTTTATATGCTGATAGCATAAACTCATTTGTGTAACATATCTAGTATCGTAATCAACATTGTAATAATCATAATTATGCCTGAGTCTTTGCCTGTTTAATTTTTATTGTGAGAGTAGAGGTGGTGGCTTAAAGAGCAGTGGAGATATAGCCATATTTCTACTTGTAAAAGAAATAAAATCCCTGTTGTAAAATAGTTGCTGTATTATTTAAGGTCCGTGAGGAAATGAGTAGCACCCTCACCCATATTTTGACCTCTCTTTTCTCCTACTCTAGTATTAATAAGGTTAATTGGGAAGGATAGGATTAGATTTTTAGCAGGCTAGGCAGTTTTAATTTTGTCCCTTGCTGTGCAGGACTGTGCTTGGTAAGTGGCTTGTTTCCTTGAGTATCTTTGCCTGTTTTGAAATATGTATGCAATGATATCTGACAAAGAATTTTCTATTCCTGTGACAAACAAAATTATCATAAAACATCGTGGCAAAATAATGTTCTCAGTAACGTAATGAACACAGAAGTACTAGGCAATTAGTGTCTGTGGCATGTTCTGTCACCGAATTGGTTTACAACTACAAGCAGGCTATCCCACATCTGAGTCAGTTTCTCCATCTGTAGTAGAGGGCTAATGTGCCACCTGCTCACTTTGTAGAAAGGGCAATGAGAACCAAGTTACTTTGGTTATATGACATTGTTTCAGTTTAGTAAGAGTACTTTTTAAGACAATCCTCTTATTTTGGTATTAGGAATTTAAATTTCTTGGTGAAGAATTAGCCTAAAGAAATATGGTTTTAATAGGGAGACTGTCTATCCATGTGCCATCATCTAAGAATTGATAACTCAAAATTTCTTCTATGTTAAGATTGGTGTTAATATCTTTAGGATCAGTGATGACAGAACGTAGTGATAAGTTGGCTTCGTTTGTTTATTGTTTTGTTCTTAATTCTCAAAAACTACTACCTTTCCTACCTTGTTAAAAAATTCTCATATACAGTGCCCTATATTTATACCTCTCAAACTCAGCCTTGTGAGTTAGGAAGGACAGGTGATGTTTTGCGACATTTTTACAGAGAGAGCCCAGAGAAGTTAATTCTTTGAATTGCCTAAAGCTACATAATTTTTAAGAAGCAGGACTGAGTGAGACTTGAACTGGGGTTTTCTGACTTCTAGCCCTGACTCCTTTGCTTTGGAGTAGTGTCTTCCAAAGAGCTGTCTGGACCGGACAGTTTTTGCCAATTCAGATGAAATGAGAAATAACACAGCAGTTTTAAGTATTGGCCACATACAAGATCATGAATATTCATGCACTCATTACTCAGTTGAGGAAATAAATACAAAATGAAATGAAGCTTCCTTTGTACTCTATACACCCCTCTTAAATCCTACTTCCTCCTTCCCCCACTCCCAGCCACTAACCGGAAATTAAAATACATCCTTCCTATCCGTGTGTTTATACTTCACTACATGCCTTTATATCTGTGAACATATATAATTTTTCTTTGATTAAGACTATTTAAATGTGTTTATATCTGTAGCTAGCTTTCTAAACTCAATTTGCCAAGATTTATCTGTGTTTATTCAGGTTACTCTAGTTTATTTTTACTGCGATAATGGTATGTGTTCCATTATGTCGCTATCACATTCCTTTGGTCATTTGAGTTTTTTCCAGTTGCTTATTAAACACTGATGTAGGTAATATTTTTGTATATGTTTACTTGGGTACACGTGTAAGACTTTCTCTAGGGCAGTAGTTCTTGAGCATGTATCCATTTTTATAAAAATATTTTATAGCTTGGGGTGCCTGAGTGGCTCAGTGAGTTAAGCACCTGACTTCAGCTTAGGTCATGATCTCAAGGTTCCTGAGTTCGAGCCCCTCATTAGGCTCTCTGCTGTCAGCACAGAACCTGGTTCAGACCCTCCATCCACCTTTCAAAAATAATAAGTAAACATTTAAAAAAAGGTTGATCTTTAAAAAAAACGAAATATTTTATAGCTTTCGCAATACTCCCCTAAAATGAAATTCAAAAATATCAATGCATTCATTTAAAACTTAAATGAAGTTACAAACTTATTAGTAACATTAAAACTTTTAGTAAATTTACTCTATATTTTAAAGTAATGCTCTTACTAAAATATAAGAGTTAATAACAAAGCGGTGTATTTCACTGTGTAAATGCTCAGATCAAACCACACTCTAATCTTGCTATTGAGTGTGAGAGTAGACTAGTGAATCAGTATTCTGGGAGCTTGTTAGAAATCAGAACTTCAGGCCCAACCCTCCTGACTCATGCTGAATTTTAACAAGATTCCCAGGTAATTTGTGTTGGCATTGTACAGTGGTTGCATTCTTTAAAATCTTCATCTATATTAAAGCAATACAAATATACTTTGTTAAGTCCTGTTCATAAATATCTGACCTTATTTCCCCCACTCCCTCCTCAATTCCTTAAATGAGTGACGAGCAAAATATTCAAAAGTCACAAGACATGGGGCAGCATTATTATCTGTATGCACCAAGAGTGCCTGGTGTCGCCGGCAGCTGTTCAGTAGGGCCCCCCCCCGTTTGTTAAACAACTAAAAAGCCATCATTGAGAAACACTGCCCTGGGATGTAAATCTAACGGTAGGTGCTAGAACAGAGGGTAGGAGTAGCTTCAGCTTTATTGGATAACTACCAGTTTTCCCTCCAGTGTTTCCATCGGTAATGGATGAGAGGGTCTATATTCCCACCTTCCAGATACCTTATTAGACTCCTTACGGTTTGCCATTCTGAGGAGGTTATGAAGAGGTACCTCAGTGCAGTTTTCATTTGCGTATCTCTGGTTAGTCCTGTAGTTGAGAACACTTTCATTTATGTGTCCTGGCTAACAATGCTTGGTGGCCCTGACAAATATCTTCTAGTCTTCAGCATGTCTTTTCACTTTAAATATCATGTCTTTTTATGACTGACCGTTCTTTTTTTTTTTAAGTTTTATTTATTTTGAGAGCGAGAGGGAGAGAGAAAATCTCCAGCAGGCTCCTACTGTCAGCGCAGAGCCTGATGTGCGGCTGGAACCCATGAAAGCCTTGAGATCATGACCTGAGCTGAAACCAGGAATCGGACACTTACCCAACTGTCACCCAGGCACCCGTATGACTAAACATTCTTAATTCTAGTCAAAGATATTATTTTTTAAAAAAGATTTGTCTATTTAATCTCAAAATCTGACGTTGGACTCAACGACCCCAAGATGAAGAGTCGCATTGTCTACCAGCTGTACCAACCAAGAACCCCTAGTCAAATATATTCTTTTATGATTGTGCCTTTTCTCCTTAAAGGAATTATTTTCTATCCTGAGGTTATAAATATTCTGATACAGCTTTTTAAGGTTTTACTTCATATTTAGATCTTAAATTCACATGGGACTATTTTTATATAATGAGGTGTTCGTGAACCTAAATTTACTCAATAAAATCACTACCCTCCATAGTGAAATTATGTCATTATTTATGCTAATGTGTTCTGATGAAATGAGTGATAGTAGATTGTATTTAGTTTTGAATAACTTTTCTGGCAAAATTAAAATTTGGCAACTCTATCATTATAACTTCTTAAAAATTTAGGGGTGCCAGGGTGGCTCAGTCAGTTGACATCAGACTTTGACTCGGGTCATGATCTCTTGGTTCGCGGATTCAAGCCTTGCTCTGTGCTAACAGCTCAGACCCTGGAGTCAACTTTGGATTCTGCGTCTCCCTCTCTCTCTGCCCCTCCCCTGCTCATGCTCGTGTGCGTGCTCTCTCTCTTTTTCTCTCAGGAATAAAAAAACATTAAAAAATGTTTTAAATAAAAAATTAAAATTTAACGGGTTTTTTAAATTCCTCAGTTTTGGGAACTACTTCTTTAGAGTATTCTAATTCCCATGTTCCATTCCGTCTTAAATTCAGCTTCTGAAGCATCATAGAAAGTGAGCAGGCACTCATTAACTTCTGCTCTTTCATCATCATTTGCACCCTACACATTTCAATTTGTTTTACATATGTTTTCATCACTGTGGATTCAGGTTAGAATTTTTTAATGGTTATTTATGACCCTAATTTTTAAACAGAATTTTAGACT
The DNA here is from genome assembly GCA_030068075.1 of Paguma larvata. NCBI lineage: Eukaryota > Metazoa > Chordata > Mammalia > Carnivora > Viverridae > Paguma > Paguma larvata. The sequence goes on from CM057832.1 coordinate 77,500,184, forward strand.
AAATTTAAATAGATTGTTTTAATGTTAATTTGGCTCATATATAGCTTCTAACTCTTTTATTTTCCCTAGAATTACAAGTGAGAATGGTTACACAAGTTCTTGGATACAGTTAAAGGTGAAAAGTGGTAGAGGGAAATTGGGTCAGTGTCTATTGTGTATCAGTTTCTAATACCGATTTTGGGGGTAGATATGTAAACAAGCCAAGATCCCAAGCTTCCTAGGGCTTGACACCTAGCAGAGGACCATAGGCAATACGCAAAATTTTTAAACATCTAATTTTTAGAAAGTGATAAATACTTCTAAAGAAAAAGTAGTGAAAGGTCAGTAGAAATCAGAAGGAGGCAGTTTGTCCTATTAAATAAGGTGGTTAGGTTAAGGTTCACTAAGAAGAGGAGAATGAGCAGAGGTGGACAGCCAGGGCACTAGCCATGCAGATACTAGCAAAGTCTTGGAAGAGTGCACAGGATATAGTCTTTAAGTTAAACATGTATCCCTAGTTCTCCACTTAATAAATTGTGTGAACTTGGACAAATTAACTGACTTAAAACTGAAGCCTTGATTTCCTCTTGTATAAAAGGATGATAACCTGGGAAAAGTATTATTAAGATTAAATGAGATAATGAGTGAAAACACCTACCTCCTGCCCCCACCTAGTTCTTATATGGCACTCTGTACTTTATTTTCATAGCATTTATCACAGTGTAATTATCCGCCTCACTAGCTGATAAATTTTATCCCACCTATTCTGAAATTCTAATGGGAAGAACCACTCAGTGTCATAATGTATTTTATTAACATATGTTCATTTGTAAACTACCTATAACCCTTTTTATATGTGAAAATCCTCTCAGCTTTGTTGAGAAACTGTTCTGTATTCGTAATGTCTTTGTGCTAGAGCTTCCGTTGTATTACGGGCATTAGCTCATTGACCACCACATACCATCTTTGCCATGGAGGCGGTGGCTATGTATCATTTTGCACTTGGAAGGAATTGAAGCTGCTAAATGGTGTAAAGTGACACAGAAAGTCAAGGAGAATTTGGATGAACTCTGATTGCAGTTAGTTACATTTTCCCTGTGTTCCTTTTTGTTCCTTTCTGCAGTATTGCTAAAACTGACTCTATAAAAGCAAAAAATCTGTAGCTTATGTTATATTGTTAAATTGTGGCCTTTGGAAAATCATTAGGACACAAACAATATTCTGGCTATGACTTATTATGAGTTTTCCTCCGTGAAGCTTCTCATAGTATCTAAGGATGCGTTATTAGAATTGGCAATAGAGGGGCACCTGGATGACTCAGTCAGTTAGGCATCCAACTCTTGATTTCAGCTCAGATCATGATCTCATTGTTTGTGGAATTGAGCCTTGCGTAGGGTTCCGAGCTAGCACTGCAGAGCCTGCTTGGGGATCCTGTCCTCTCTCTGCCCCTCTGCCCTGCTCTCTCTGTCTCTCAAAATAAATAAATAAACAACAACAACAAAAGGAATCGGCAATAGACTTAGAGGTCTTTACTTTTAAAAATACATACTACTAAAGAAATTCAAACATTATGGTTGTCTTAGACTATTAAACATTTATTTTTAAGATGTAGTCACATTAAAAGAATAGGAATAAAAAATGAGTATATACTTAGTATAGGTCAGGGCGAAGAAGAAAGGGGGTTGAAATAACCTCATTAACTTGGTGTAGTAAGCAAGTGTATGTTCTAATCTCAACAAATCCAAAGTAAAACAAGAGTGCCTCCAGAAACAAAAATAGAAGACATTATCATTTTATCAGTTGCACTAAACTTGTTTTACTTCTGAATTTAGATTGTTCTTAAATGTGTTTTTAAAATTAAAATTTATAGAAATCATTCCTAAAATAAACTTTTCCCAGAAATGCTATCCACTGACTGATCTAGATATTTTGTTTAATTTTTTACTCTCTAGCTTAGCCATCCCCAACCCCAAAAGTAAGAAATTATTCTCTGCATATCAGTTATTTGGTAACTGGTTTGGTCAAGCTTGTAATTGAAACACTGTAGGTTACCTTTCGTTCAGAGCTATTTAACAGACCTTCGTGTTGCTTTCCTTAATAAAGATTTAGGGCAGTTAAGTTAATAAGAGTGAGAAGAACTTTTTCAAATTATACATTAAGGACATTCAGAGATAATCCTCTAGGGTAATGATTTTCTTTTTTTTTTGGTAGAATTCATAAGACATTTTGCTTCACAACTTGATATGTGCATCAAACTCAAAATGTTTCACCGGTGAGATTAAATCTGTCCGTGTGAACGTTGTTCGAGGGAGATTTTTTCCCCCCTAGAGAAAGGAGTAGTAAAACTTAAACATGGAGGCTTTAAAACAGTAAAAGTTGTTTCATTTATTTGTAGGGGAAGTGATTGAGTTGGGGTGGAGTCAGCCAACAGAAAAGAAACAGTGTCCACAAGAGGCAAGAAGGAAGAAAAACTAGGTCTCTCACTGAGGAATAGTAGTATGATGTTCAGTGGAATGAATGAATAGGGAAATGCTCAGAAATAAGGCTAGAGACTGGGAAACAGAGGGTGAGGGACTCATGTATGACATACTAAAGAATTTATTCAAGAGGGCTTGTAGGGCCCGTGAAAGATTTTAAACAAAAAAGGGACATCACCTGGCATCTGTATAGAGTGCGGAGTAGAGTGGTATGAGAAAGATCTTAGTGAGTGATTTTTTTTTTTAATTTATTTTTTTATTTTTGCGAGACATAGAGTGTGAGCAAGGGAAGGGCAGAGAGAGAGGGAGATACAGAATCTGAAGCAGGCTCCAGGCTCAGAGCTGTTAGCATAGAGCCCGATGCGGGGCTCGAACTCACAGACCTCGAGATCATGACCTGAGCCAAAGTCGGATGCTCAACTGACTGAGCCACCCAGGCACCCCTAGTGAGTGATTTTATAATGTTAATTAAAAGGCGATTTAGCAAAGATGTGGCCGAGGGAGTGGAGAGATACATAGGAGACCGAATGAGAAGAATGAAGAGAGGGAAAGAGAAGAGAGGGCTATCCAGATGGCCGTATTGGGATTCGTTTTTAGATCTAGGCCTAGTTAATGTGTAAGAAGTAGTTAAAGCCTCGGGTATGATTGAGATAAAAAGACTGGAAGACCAAAGAAAACCAAAGTAGTAGTTCTTACTCCAGCTGTGGTTCGATTGCATTTATGTCTAGTTCTAAAGCTTAATACTAAAACTTTTTTATTTTTTTTAGGGTCAAATTTCCCCAAAAAGGGAAAAACAAGAAGAGGCTACCAATTTAAGTTTTGCCCGGTGAAATCACTTCAAAAAATTTTTTTTAACTTAGTGCCTGTTACAATTTTTTACATACGTTTTCTTTTACACAACAATGTATATTTAAACAAAAATAGAAAGGACATAATGTCCAGATAGAAGGGAAATCTTAAAATCATTAAGCCCAGTACTCTTGTCCTTAGCTTTTCTCATTTTGCCAAAGAATGATAACTTTATTATAGACCAGTACCAGTCTTCAAACAAACAACCCTTTCCAAAAGACTTCTTAGGTGACAATTTTATACACAAAAATATAGTACACTGTTACTGTTTTATAACAAACTTAAATTGTTATAGCTGAACATTTATGTTCAAAAAAACTAAATATTGTATTTGCCCCTTGTTAGAAACTTTCATATTTTGTTTTGCTGTAAATTGATTTCTCATTACCAGACTTCAAAGAAGTTAATAAAATGATAAACCAAAACATCTCTGAGAAATACATAGCATTAATTCATGAACTATTTCCTTTTGTTGAATTACTAGATACTTCTGGGTTTTGTTTATTATGACTTATTTATTTATTTTTTTTAGACAGAGACATAGCATGAGTGGGGGAGGGGCAGGGGGCAGAGAGAGAGGGAGACACAGAATCCAAAGCAGGCTCCAGGCTCTGAGCTGAGAGCACAGAGCCCAACGTGGGGCCCGAACCCACGGACCGCAAGATCATGACCTGAGCTGAAGTCGGAAGCTCAACCGACTGAGCCACCCAGGCACCCCTATTTTTAAAATTGCCAAAAGCCATTGTAAATCAAGATGTTGTCATCTTTTTAGTTTTTTAAGATTTTATTTTTAAGTAATCTGTATACCCAACATGGGGCTTGAACTTTCAACCGTGAAATCAAGAGTTGCATGCTTCACCAACTGAGCCAGCCAGGTGCCCCCAAATGTTTTCAGAAATAGGGTATCAAATTGCTCCAACATTAGCACACATTTTATACCAAAAGAAATCCTCAAACATAAGAGAATGTTGTTCCATTTTTGCCAGTAGGAAACTTAAATTATCTCTTCAAGATAATGAGTACTAGGCTCTTTACAATGGTCTCCCAAATTAATCATTTGGGAAGCATTTCAGCTTTTTTTCATTTTGGCCAGCCATCAAATAATCCTTCAAATAAAGTATTTTCCAACCTTTTCAAAAGACACTTGTGATGTAACTTGGTATGTAAAAATACCATATTACAGCTTTATAATCAAGAAATTGATTTGCTATGTTGCAGTTAATGGGCTTTGACCAGATAAGACATCTTTAACTAGCAAATTAGTAATTTGTATATGCAGTAATTGTCCTCAACTTAATGATCTGTTTATTTAACTGCCTCTCTTAAGGATTTTAAATATATCAGAAGGTGGTTTTTTTTAAAGCATAGAGTACAGTGTAAATAGAAATGCAGTCTTTTTATCATGATTTCCAGAAAGATGAAAGCCATAAATTACATTAGTTTTGTGAATCCTGGTTCAAAACAACAAAACAAAATTTATTTTTATTATATTTAGCATTAACTCAGTTTATATTCTGTCAGGTCTTTAGGTATAACTGTAAGCTCTTATTTTCTCTTTCATTTAGATATTTTTTGATCAGGTACTTCCTACAGAATGCTAAAGAAAACACATGGTCTCTGACCTCATACTAAAGAACAATTGTTTATCGAGTAAGCCCACGGGTGAATACATGACAGAGATCACAATTTTCAACTAAAAAGGAAAAGAACTGGGTGCTCTGAAAAGGAATAACCTAACTAGATTTGGGGTTAACAAGATCTCTTTGAAAAGCGGCATTTGAGATTGGAATAATGAGGAATCAAGTGGAGAGTGTGCAAACCCTGAAGTGGAAACACTTTCTTGCTCTAAAAGAAATAAAAGATGGGGAGGAAGCCCACAACCGTAAGTGATGAAAGGAGAGAGTAACAAAATAAATTTGGAACAGCTAACGAAAGCCCAATCCCTTAGGGGCTTTGAGAACCTGTGGAGAAGTTAGATTTTATTGCAAGTACTGAAGGAAGCCTACAGGTTATCACCTTGTAGGCTGTATAGAAAAGAAATCCTAGATTTGGAGAACATATGGGAGACATTCACACTTACTCTCAAATACTTTCCATTTGTTTGTTTACTCACGCATTTTGAGTTCCTTCTGTTGTCTTATTCCACTTAACCCTGGTCAGTCCTTTCAATTGCAAAAGCTGGGAACTACAGATAAAGTAGCTTAGTCAAGAGAATTGTATGTGTCTCATCTACAATTGAGGGTAGTAGAAATTGAATGACTTCTCCATTGAACTCTGTTTTTTGTCGTTATATGGAGGCCAGTGTAAACTTTCTGCTACTTGATACTGTTTTGACTTGTATTTAGTAATGCTCCACAGATTTCCTTTTTTTTTTTTTTTTTAGAAAGTCATATTTAGACACTATTTTTATATTCTTGTGCTAACAGAATGTACAATCAAATTTCTCTTTCAGTGGGGGCAGTGAAAGTAAGAGAACTGTATCTAGTTGTATAAAGGAAGATAATGTGAACCTAGGATACCAAAAAAAATTCCAGGCAGATTACAAAGGAAAAGGAGGATTCAATATAATAAAATATTTTTGGGGCACTTGGGTGGCTCTGTCAGGTGTGTGACCAACTTGGGTCCTGATCTCATAGTTCGTGAGTTCAAGTCCTGCGTTGGGCTGTCTGCTGTCAGCAAGGAGCCTGATTTGGATCCCCTGTCCCCCTATTCCCTCTCCCCGGCTCATGCTCTCTCTCTCACTCTCTCAAAGATAAATAAGCATTTAATAAAATATTCTTGCTGGAATAGCTCCAGCTCTCATTAAAATTGATGCACTTAGAGGCATAAGAATTCATTTTAAATAAAATTATAACTACCACCTGCATGGTATGTAAGATGATATTTATAACCCAGTTAATGACATGTAGAAGGATGAATGGACTATCCATCTTTAATGCTTGCTTTCTCCTTCATCCAAATAAGTACTTACACCAGAGGTGTACTACATGTGTAATAACCAAAAAACTAGCTGTCAGATTCTTCTCAAGTCAGAAAGCAGAGATTTACTGCAGCCGTTTTTTCCAAGCCTCTGTTCCTCTTTCTCTGGGCCACTCTTCTCCAGTTGTATTACTTGGGTATAAAGTATCAGAAATGTTGTTCTCTACCAGCTTTGACTAAAAGACTTGCGTAGATGTAGTCTAAAAATTGTCTCTAAAAGAAAACAAGTCTGTAATATTCATTTGTTTCTTGTTATTTGCCTCTTTAAGTATAAGATGAAATTTTTATTAACAGAAACCTCCAGTAAATCGAGATTGTCTTTATTTTGCAGAGTAGATAAAGGTATTACTAATGTGAAGAAACATTACTTTTAAATGTATGAAGTCAAGTGTTGGGATGCCTGGGTGACTCAGATGAGTGTCCGGCTTCGACTCAGGGCATGATCTTGCAGTTCGTGGGTTCAAGCCCTGCTTTGGGCTCTGTGCCGACAGCTCAGAACCTGGAGCCTGCTTCAGATTCTCTCTGGGTGTGTGTGTCTCTCTCTCTCAAAAATAAACACGCATTAAAAAAATTTTAAATGTACTCAAGTGTTGATATTTAACTGAAGGATGTGGTTTATACATTTTGCCATATGATAGCTATTTGTTGATTTTCTATCTTCCGAATAGTGTGTTTCACATGCTTCCATGTAGCAGGTTGAAATGTGTGCCTGTTTGAGGCTTCTTTATGAAAATCTTAAATTTGAAATGTTAAAATTTAAGTAAAATCTTGGGGTGCCCCAGTGGCTCAGTCATTTAAGCATCTGACTTTGACTCAGGTCATTGACCTTGCATGGTTCGTGAGTTTGAGCCCCACATCGGGCTCTGTGCTGTCAGTACAGAGCCTGCTTTGGATCTTCTGTCTCTCTCTTTCTGTCCCTTCCCCACTTGCGCTCTCTCTAGTTCAAAAATAAACATTAAAAAAAATTTTTTAATTCTTCAGCAGTACCAGTTACCAAGTCACTGTGCTCATTGGTACACAGGCTTTTATGCAGTTGGCCTAAATGACTGTATCATTTTCTGCAGTTGGCCTAAATGACTGAAGTAATACATGTATGAAGAACTACAGTGCTTTCTATACATTATTGAACAGAGATTTGTTTTTAAATTTTAAGTTTTTAAATTAAAATTTTTTCATTAATCCTTCCCTTCTCCAATTTTTCCACTCCTTTCTACCATACACCCTTTGCTTTAGTTCTTTATCACTATCATACTTTTACCTGTATTATTCTCTCAGCCTGGAGAATTTTCTCTCCGCTTTTGGAAATCACATCCTAATCTAAGTTCTGACTTCGCAAAGTTTTTCCTAATTATTGTTATCTACCTTTGTCTGATTTCCGAAGCTTAAAATCTAACCCATGTTATACAAGTACTTAATTTTGGTAAGATGAAAACAGCATTGATTTATTAATAATAAATTATACATATCCATTCATTATACATTTAAAATATTGACTATGAATTTACAAAAGAACACATGAATTTAGAATAAAAAGAGACTTGAATGAACATGAAACTAGTTGCCATATGTTTTTGACTGAAAAGGACTCAGCCATTAAATGATTTGCCGGAAGTCTGAAAGAATTTAAATTGACTCTTAATTTATCAAGTATGCAGGTTTTTCTTTAATTAGGCATTCTGGTTCTTTTTATGTACACCCTAAGAAAATGTGCACAAAAAGTAAAATTTTCATGTTTGAAGAAACATTGACAAAATGTTGATTTGTTGAGACAGGAAAGGTATTAAGCACAAGTGGGAGTGACAAGTGTTGATTACACATTTTCTAGGAGTAGTGGTATTTCTTCAAATTTGTACTTACTGGTGAGTATAGTTAAGGAAAAGCAGCTGGCAAGCAGAGGAAAAGGAGGTGGTAGAGATGGCAGCTTTGTATAGATGGCCAAACTTGGTAGACCAACTGAAGGCGTATTAGTAAGGATTGTCAGACTCGTTACACAACCTGTGTAAAGAGAGACAATGATCTTGTTAAGGAATATTGTACTTCTGTTGAGATTGCCTAAATGCCATAATCATGCCCTGTATCCCTACTAAATATATAAATTATATAGATGGAGAAGGCACTGATAGACTGATAGATAGGAGGAATATACTTATATGCTGCTTATCACACAGTTCTGTGGTCCTTTTTTCCACATGGTTGATAAAAATACCTTTTTTAAATTTTTTTATTTATTTTGAGGGAGAGAGACAGTGCAAGCAGGGAAGGGACAGAGAGAGAGAGAGAGAGAGAGAGACAGAATCCGAAGCAGGCTCCAGGCCCTGAGCTGTCAGCACAGAGCCTGACGTGGGACTCGAACTCACAAACCAGGAGATCATGACCTCATGATCAGACGCCCAACCGACTTAGCCCTCCAGGTGCCCCTAAAAATATCTTTTTCAAAATGAATATATGGAGGGACAGTTGAAATTATACTCTGATTGTACTTCATTTTGAAGCCATGTGGTTTTTTATTTTGCTTCTTATTTGCTGAAACAGATTTATACTGCCCACTTTACTGCTTTTATTAAATAAGTGGAAGGGTAACACTGACTTAATTTAAATAACTGAAATATCATTCCTTCACCAAATAAACATTTTTAAGAGGTTATGTCTCAGAATTGACCTAGTGAAAGAGCCTATTCTTTTGAGAATTAATGTTTAATACATAAATGCAGATTTGGACCACTTCCATTTTCAATTTGTCCTATAATACGGCAGAATGTCATCAAAATTTGGAAGACATTTGAAGTTTATTTTCTTTCAAAAAGGAGTCTTTGGGGGGCCACCTGGGTGGGTCAGACCGTTGAGCGTCTGACTTCGGCTCAGGTCATGATCTCACGGTTCATGTCGGGCTCTGTGCTGGCACTCAAAACCTGGAGCCTGCTTCTGAATCGGTGTTTCTCTCTGCCCCTCCCCTGATCATGCTGTCTCTGTCTCTCTTTCTCTCTCAAAAACTGAATAAAAACATTTAAAAAAATTTTTTTAAAGGGAGTCTTTGAACAAAATGTTAAAGAAGATGATAAAAGCTAAAGAAGCCAAGGAAAAAGGTGACTGTTGGAGAAAAGAAAGGTTAGACCCTGAGTACACTTAATAAGAGAAAAGCCCAAGAATCCAAAAAACATTTTGGAATGAATAAATTATTACTTTGTTTCCATTATATTTAGACACTTACTCTGTTAGTCCTTCTTAGCTACTTTATACTTACATTCAAAATTAAGAGGCCTGATTGCTAGAATGTAATTTAAGTGCCAGTGAACCCAAGCCTTTGATGTTAGAGGTAAGGAGGCTGAGATTCAGGGGAAAATGGCTTCCCTCATGTCTCAGAGCTAGTTAGTGTCAGAGTAGGAATAGAATCCAACTTTCCTAATTCATAGACCAGGGTTCTTTATACCACACCACGGGCCAGTTACGGAAATTTTTTTAAAAGGTGGAAGGATGAAACCTGATACATTGTTAAATTGACGGTAGTCATTGTGTATACTTTTATATGTTCCTCTGATTTTTTTAAATAAATGATAGTTGACATTTCTGCCTTACTTGTGAGAAGAGGCTAGTGATTTTTTTTCCCCGCCCTTGACATTGTCAGAGCCTTGGTTTTATGTCTTAGGAAGTGATTTCACTGCTAGATGATTTCATATCCTATATAACAAGATTGTAAGAAGTTAATAACATGGATTTGTTAAAGCCCTCTAAGCCAACTGTTGTTAATTTTATAACTTACTGGAGCTCCTGTTTATAGGGAGAAAGAGAGCTGTAGCTTTTCTTAGATTAATCTTTAGGTAAGAAGGGCAGATCAATCTATTAGCATTAATTGGCACTTAAAATTATTTCCAGTTATAAATTATGTCTCCCATGAAACATCTAAAAACTTTCCTATTGTTCCCTACTTTGTGGAGTCTACAAGTAGACATCCCAAGCCTTATTTCCCCAAAGCTTCAGGAAGAGATATATACAATATTCCTAACCTAATTCAGGCTTCTTCAGCTCAGAAAAAAAGAGCCCTTTTTGTATCAACATGAAAATGTATACATAGATTTGGTCAATTTTCTCTTTTCTAGTTTTTTTTAATTTTGACATTTGCCTTTTATTTATTTTTTTTAACAGACTTTAATTATCTTATTTTTCTTGTTTAAAACTGCGGCAAACACAACTGGAGCCTGGGTCTCTGCACGGAGACTCTGGTGCTGGTCTTTACGAGACAGTCAGTGAATTCCTGAGAGGGAGACTTGATGAACACAGTCTTTTTCTAGAGGCTGGGAAGAGACAGGTCTTGGGAATCAAAAGTGGCCTTGGTGAAGTTGCCCGGGTGGCAGTGCAGTCCCTGGCTGACGTGTAGTGTTCATCAGTACCGTCATCATCCGTATCTTCTTGGGCACAGGCACTGAGACAGCACCAGTACCCCTGGGGTCGAGGATCAGGCACACCAGCACAGAGTCACAGCGGCCGGTCACCTTGCATGGGACGGTGTGTGGCTTGACGATCTTGTCCCCCGAGTTGCCTTGCCACACAGGTCAGTGGAAAGCTTGGCAGAGATCATGGCCTCACGGGTGGCAGTGGCTACCTCCCTGGAGCACTTAACTCCTAGACCGACATGTCCATCATTCTCTTGACAACAAATGCCTAGAACCTGGTCCTCTGGCCAGCATGGGCCTGCTTTTGGACCAGCATAGTCTTCAAAACCTCATCCTTGAGCGATGCCCCCAGGAAAAGTCTCTGATCTCAGATTCCTTGATGGGCAGGGAGAAGAGGTAGATCTCCTTCAGGACGTGACCTTCGTATCCTAGACCAGGCGGCCCAGCTTGGTGATGAGGATCCACTCCTTGTCCTTGGCCTTGCCTCTGCGAGCTCTGTGGTCTTGGCAGCTTCGACTCCCGCCACAACACAGACCCCCAGATGCTGCTGCAGAAGCTGCCAGAAGCTACCATTGGTCTCCCATTGCAGGACCCTCCCACAGCACTGGCATCCTCCACCATTTGGTGTTTTCTCTTTTCTCAGGGAAGCACATTTGCCCTTTAAAAGGTGGGGAGAGGCACGCCTGGGTAGCTTGGTCCATTAAGCCTCTGACTTCTGCTCATGTCATGATCTCGAGGTTCACAAGTTAGAGCCCAAGCCCTGTGTGATGGGCTCTGCTGACAGCTCAGAGCCTGGAGCCTGCTTCAGATTCTGTGTCTCCGTCTCTCACTGCCCCTCCCCCGCTCATGCTTTCTCAATAAATAAACACACAAACATTTAAATAAAAGGTGAGGAAAAAGTGGTAGTCCCTTGTCCTCAGGAAGGGGTTTGTATATGTCTTTTAGAAAAAGAGAAATATGTATATCCCTATTTCTTCAGTTGATATCAGCATGATAATTTTAGTGCCTTTTTACAGATCTATGAAAAGCTGGTAGCCTTACTTTAAAAATCAGGCATCTCATTATAATCACAAACCAGAATTCTTTTTTTTTCCCTTTTTTATTATAATAGTTTATTTTCAAATTGGTTTACATATAACACCCAGTGTTCATCCCAACACGTGTCCTCTTTAATGCCCGTCACCCCCTCTCCCCCCTCCCTTACCCCCCTCACCCTCAGTTTGTTCTTAGTCTTTGAGAGTCTCTTATGTTTTATCTCCCTCCCTCTCTGTGTCTTTTTTTCCTTTCCCCTCTTCCCCTCCCTCCCCCTGGACAAATCAGAATTCTAATCCTCTTCCCTCCCCAGTATCTGTAAACCTACCTCCAATAAGGGCTCAAGGTATTTGTTAGAAGTATAATGTCTTGACCAAGTCCTCAGGAACCTCCACTGGGTAAGTGAAACAACTAGGGATATCGTTAATGGCCAGGTGAAGGCATATCTGCAAACTAAGAATAAGAAGTCTGCTACCAGAATTGTAAGTTAGTTTGTGTGCAGTGCCAAAAGAGAAAAAGGAAATTGAAGTCAGGATTACAAAGTAGAAATTCCTGCCTAAAACTGAGAAAATTAATCATATAGAAGTAAAGTTTGGGACAGAACGAGTATTTACAGAATCAGGATATAGGTAGGTTAACATCCAGGTTGATTGCTTTTGTGACAGAAAAGCCTCAGTGCAGCATGGAGGTCTCCATCACATAGGTGCAAAGGGGATGAGTTCTTATAGCTTCTCAAATACATCTTTGAAAACTAAGATGCCGTAATTGTTCCAGACTGGGTGCATGGTAAGACTTGAGGATAAAATGAGTATGTAGCAGAAATCTTAACCCAAGAACTTCTAGATTTTTGAGAAGATTGTTTTCAGGGCACTCTGTTATTAAATGTTTTGGATGCTTCTTCTGCAGACTTTGCGTACAGTTTCAGCGGTTATAGAACCACAGATACTCTTTTTTTTTATGTTTATTTTTGAGAGAGAGAGAGAGAGAGAGAGAGAGCCCGAGCAGGAAAGTGGCAGAGAGGGAGACACAGAATCTGAAGCAGGCTCCAGGCTCTGCGCTGTCAGCACAGAGCCTGACACAAGATCATGTCCTGAGCTGAATTCGAACATTCAACCAACAGAGCCACCCAGGCGCCCCTCTTTTATTTATTTATTTATTTATGTTTTTTTTGAGAGAGAGAAAGAGCTAGCTGGGGAGGGGCAGAGAGCAGGAGAGATAGAGAATCCCAAGCAGGCTCTGCTCTGTCACCACAGAGCCTGAAACGGGGCTCGAACTCCTGACCTGAGCCGAAATCAAGAGTTGGACGCTTAACTGACTGAGCAACTGAGGCACCCCCAGATATTCTTAATAGTGGTGCTCGCTCAGGTAATTTTTAAGTTTGGCCCCAAACTGATAATACACTAACTGATTTTGATTTTGCATGGGATTGATTAAAGAGTACCTAGCTCAGAACCATCCACATAAGGGTTTGTCCAATGTCAAGTCTGAGAACAATATATCACAGTATGTTATCCTGATACATTGCTATTTGGGGTAGAGGACGTTAATAAGAAATAATTCATTAAGCATTAGAATATTGACTAGATGGTATTATAGAGGCTGAAAGGCTTGATACCCAGATTTTTCAAAGAAAGGTGAGGTAGCACTTTTCTACTTAACAGATCAACATTGGCCTATAGCCTTGTTTTTTGTTTTTAAGTTGTATTTATTTATTTTGAGAGAGAGAGAGAGAGAGAGAGAGAGAATCCCAAGCAGGTTCTGCATCATCAATGCAGAGCCCAACACAAGGCTTGAAGTCATGAACCGTGAGAGCATGGCCTGACCTGAAACCAATTGCTGGTCGCTTAACTGACTGTGCCACCCATGTGCCGCCGGCCTACAGCCTTCTTAACACACCCCTAGTTCAGTAAAGCTGCTGTGATAGGGGAGAACAAGCAGTAGCGAGAGCAGTTCCTGAAATGTCCACTTAAAGTTGCCAGAGCTGAGATTCTCCACACTGCTCTTCTACAAAAAGAGCAAAAGAATCATGAGAGTAAGATGCAAAAATAGTTAATTCAGCCCTGAGAGACGGTATGCCCATTTGACCAGGATGAAGGCCTTAGGCATGTAATTAGGTCTAGTCAGTCCTTGAAGGGTTATAATATCTTGGCTTTCATATCTCAGACCACCTCCCTGATGGCAACTGCTAAAACTCCTAAATTATTGTTGACATGGTGAGGGAGATAGAGGATAGGATGTCTAAGCAATGTGTAATCATGGGATTGGTGATTTGTGCTTAGCCCCAGCACTGACAGATAGTACAGGAACAGCATAAATACATGCTGCTCCTCAAAGCCCCACTCAGACCTCTAGGTCAGTGTTCCTGTGTAACATCCTCGTGCATTTATCCACCTACTTTCTCTCAATAATGGTAGTTTATTGGATATGGATGACTTTCTGTCTCGCTGTGAATGTGTCCATTGGATTAGTACAAGGTCTCCAGACCTTTCCAGTGCTCAGGAGTCTACCATATCCATGCCTCCTAATAATTCCAAGAGAAGCTATTCTCAGGATGATGAAAAATCTAAAATAAGAGGGGTGGATTCGGTCCCAGCCGTGCTGGTTTTTTTCCTGTTTAAAATTGAGACATTTTAGGGGCCTACCTTTGTTAAAATGGACTGTCATCCTGAAGCACAAGCAGAATTGTGATCAGGCTTCATGCCAGCAAACCCAGGTAGCACAAAGGTTGGCTTCAGATCTTTTTCAGTTACAACACCCAGGGTTCCCCAGTGGATCCAGTGGCTCTCAGACTGGGGATTAGTCTGCCCTCTAACAAGGTCCACTAGGCAGCCCGTTTGCCTCTCTTTACAGTGAGTGCCCTCGGCACAATATTATCTTTAGCCCCGCTACCCAAGTAAGAGGCTTGGATTTAGTGTAGAGTTTGGGTAGATGATTTATGTGCTTGTAAGCATGGAGCTGAGAGTGATTTGAAAGTGAAATAAACCATGTAACCAAGTCCTAAAAATTGAAGGGAGAATTCAGGCATAAGGAAACTGGACAGAAACTCAAAATTCAGATACAAGGTAAGAGAACAAAGCTCAGAAATATCAGACTAGAGCAAGAGGGCTCAAAAAGAAAGTAAAATGTAGAATCCTGAAATACAACAGCAATCATACAAATACCTGGATGGGAAAGGAATTATTCAAGGGCTCCAAATTGCTCATATTCCAAATTGGTTTATGTACCACCAGGACCAGTTCCATCTCTCTTTCCGTGCTCACACATAGTCCAAGAAGGCTGCCAAGCTTTCGTAGAAACAAATCATTGAACACCACATTTAAGGTTTGGAGATATCTCAGCTCTTATTCTTCTCTTGCAACAGACAACCTCTCAGTTGGAATTTCAGATTTGTGTTAGGTCTTGCTTATTTTACTTCATTCTCAAAGCAACTCTGTGAGATAGGTAGTATTCTCATTCTACATCATTGCGATGACAGACCTCTTCATCTCTCCTCTAGTAATAGATGCTGAAGGGTGAACTTAGGAACTCCAGAAGTCTGTGTATCAGACATCGTTCAATAGACTCATTATATTAGCAGTTTCTATGCAGTAGGCAGCATTGTTCTGTGAGGTATCGATTTCTCTGACTTCATTGGAATAGATAGCTACTACAGAAGTGTTTCTGTTTACTGAGGTGTAACTGGTCATAAGCACATATTAAAAGTACACAATTTGGGGCGCCTGGGTGGCTCAGTCGGTTGAGCGTCCGGCTTCAGCTCAGGTCATGATCTTGCGGTCTGTGAGTTCGAGCCCCGCGTCGGGCTCTGTGCTGACAGCTCAGAGCCTGGAGCCTGCTTCGGATTCTGTGTCTCCCTCTCTCTCTGCCCCTCCCCCACTCGTGCTCTGTCTCTCTCTGTCTCAAAAAGAAATAAACATTAAAAAAATTTAAAAAAAAGTACACAATTTGATTTTTTTTTCAATTGAAGTATAGTTAACCGTAAGTATTTTTATCAAGACTTCAAATAGTGGGAATGAATACCAAGAGACAAGAGAGAAAAAATCTTTAGGTTAAAAAAAAAACACATTACTAAATCTAATTATTGACTATAAGAAGACGTAACTTATTTTTCTTTAGCACAAGGAGAGAACACTCCCCAACTAAATTAAATGAGGTTAACATATAACATAATCTACAAAAACCTGAAGAGAAGTATGAAAACAGACAATGAAAGGCCATTCTCAATCATGAATATAAATGAAAAATTCTATGTAAACTATTATTAGCAAAGTGAGTCTAGTAATACATTTAAAAATTTTACATTATCACCAAATTAGGATTATTCCACAAATGTCAAATTGGTTTTGTGGAATTTATCCTATTAAAGCTCTTAAAAAACTAGGAAAGAAGGAAACTTCCTTAATTTCTAAAGGACATCTGTAAAAATTCTGTAGGAAAAGTTCACCTTAAAAAAAGAATACCATCAAGTGTTTCAACATGAAGACAGCGGGCTGGAATCCTGGTAGTAAAGTGCAGTGAAAGGAGAAAAAACAATTAGAGAATAAGGATTTACAAAGACTCACATGGTGTTAATTCAGTACACAAAAACATATTGCATCTCTGTACATCAACAAAGATTAGAAAATAGAATTTTTAGGGGCGCCTGGGTGGCTCAGTCGCTTAGGCGGCCGACTTCGGCTCAGGTCATGATCTCATGGTCTGTGAGTTCGGGCCCCACATCGGGCTCTGTGCTGACAGCGCGGAGCCTGGAACCTGCTTCAGATTCTGTGTCTCCCTCTCGCTCTGCCCTTCCCTTGCTCACTCTCTGTCTCTATGTCTCTCAAAAATAAAATAAAAACGCTAAAAAAAAAAATTAAAAAAAAAAGAAAATAGAATTTTTAAAAAGATGTAAATAGGGATATCTTGTTCAAGAATATAAACACTGAAAGAGTTCATTTCTTCTCAAATTGATTTCTAGATGCAGTACCATTCATTGGCATCCTAACAGTATCACTTACATTCATTAATATATCAAAGTTAATTCAAATGACAAATCCCCATAGATTGTTAGTATAGATGTTACTGCAAACAGATGCCACATTTGAGAACAGTTTGTGGTCCATTTCAGGCATATTTTTTGAAGTAGAAATTTGATAATATTGAAGCATATATCCAAAGACTTCCTAGAATCCTTACACGTTTGAAGCCCACTGAAATATATTACTTCCACATAATAAGTAAAATTTGCCCTTTTTATTTTATTTATTTAGTTAATTAGTTACTTTTTAGTTTTCTTTAAGTAATCTCTACACCCAACACGGGACTGGAACTCAACAATCCTGAAATTAAGAGTCAGTTGCATGCTCTTCCGATCGAGCCAAGCCCCAAGAGGCCCCAAAATTTGCCTTTTTAAAAAAGCGACCTCAATCTTCAGGAGAGAGCAGCAAAGCTGTGAATATATAGGTAACAGTTCAGATTTTACTTATTTGTTGCCATCTGGTAGCCAAAACCACTTCCTTCCTCTTTCCCCAGCTACATTCTCTCACATTCTGAACAACTTATTTTCTTCATCCAGTCTTAGATGTTTCTTTAAATTTTTTAAATGTTTGTTTGCTTTTGAGAGAGAGGGAGACACAGAATCTGAAGCAGGCTCCAGGCTCTGAGCTGAGCTGTCATCACAGAACCCGATATAAGGCTTGAACTCAGGAACCCCAAGATTATGACCTGAGCTGAAGTCAGACACTCAACCCACTGGGCCACCCACGTGCCCCCATGCATTTCCATACTTTTAGAAGATATCTTTTAAATAGATGTGTGGAGTGGAATTTCATTGTTTAGTGGTAAATCACAGAGTACTACAGATATAAAATGTTGAAAACTTTTTAAATTTAGAGAATTTGCAGGGTAAATGTTTAAATATAAATTTTTTTAAATAAATGAAATACGTAGTTCATTTTAGGACCTTGAGTATTTTTGTTGTTGTTGTTAAGTAAACTCTGCCCCCAACATGGAGCTTGAACTCAAAATCCCAAAGTCAGGAGTTGCATTCGCTCCCAATTGAGCCTGCCAAGGAGCCCCAGGAACTTAAGTTTTTTTTGAATAGTTGACTGCTCACATAGTTTTCATGTATCAAATGTTAAATTTTAAAGTATATTGAATTCCAATTTTAAAATTTACTTTGAAGTATTAGCCAGTTTTATTTTATTTAAATATACAAGTTGCTGGATATGGCATCTCTTTGTTTTTGATTGATGGGAAGAAATAATTCAAACAAAATAAATCTACATAGAGTAAAACTAAAAATATTTTTACGATTTTCAAAAACATTGTTCCCTTCCAAAAGAAATCAGAGATTGTAACAGATGTTTATTCACCCATGTTCGTAACAGCATTTTTCACAGTAGCCAACAGATTAATAGATAAGGAAAATGTGGTATATACATAAAATGGATTGTTCAGCTTTTAAAGGGAAGGGGGTTCTAACACATGCCACAGCTTGATAAACGTGAAGATACTATGGTGGAACAAGCCAGTCTCAAGAGGACAAATATGATGTTTTATATGACAAATATTATATGATCCAGCTTAGGTGCCTAGAGTAGTCAAATTCATAGAGACCAAAGTAGAATAGTGTTTGCCAGGGGCTAAGGGGAAGAAGGGATGAGGAGTCATTCATTGCTAAATAGGTACAGAGTTCCAGATAGGAAAGGTGAAAGTTCTGGAGAAGACTGGTGGTGATGAGAGCAACACAATGTAAATGTACTTAATGCCACAGAATCGTACACTTTTAAAAATACTTAAAATGATAAATATTATGTATATTTTACCACAATTTTTAAAACTAAGCATTGTTTCCCCACAGTGATTTCCCAAAAATCACTCATTTTGGGAAATAGAGTTAAGAATTGGAAATCTCTCTCAACCCCTCACACACACCTGTACTCTCCTCCTCTACTTTTATTACCTCCCCCTTTCCCAAATTATAACTCGTCAACTATAACTTGCCAGATGCAAATTAATGTGCTTGAGGTACTTTGTTTTTAGTGGTTGAGGGGAAGCTTTGAGAATCTCTGAAATTCGTCAAATTATAAATTTCTTTATTCTTTAACATGCTACAGAATACTTAATGAATCAGAAGTGTATGAGAATTTAAAAGCATCTTAGTCATAAAGTTGCATAAGGAAGAATCCTTAATATCTAGTTCAAACTTCTCATTTTTTTCGAAAAAGAAAATTATATATTAACAGATTGACTTTCCTAAAGTCACCAACTTTTTAGTAGTAAAACTAGAATTGAAAGCCAAAGTCAGTTCTCTTAACTGTTAGCTTAATGGTTTCTGGCCCACGCTGTACTTGTTAGAAGCCCTAATAACATTACTAGATCAAATAGTTTAAGCTGCACGTGTTATTGAGTATTTGTTAAGTATCTTCTATTCCCATTAAACACGATAAACAAAAGACACTTGTTTGTGCCATAGGCAGAGGTAGATGGTAGTGTGTGTGTACAGGTGTATGTGTGAGAGAGATTTGATACTTGAGTCTGACTCTCACATAAAGTAGCATATCCCCAGAAATCCTCTTTAGTTTACAAGGATGAACAGTCAATGAGGAACCAATCCTACAACATGAAAATCCAAGCTGAACAGAGGAACAAACATTATCCAAAAAACACAGATGGACAAAACAACAAAAGTCTGTCTACATTAATATTCTAAGAGAGTTTTGAGAGGATATTGCACCCATAAAACTAAAACAGAGTCCTAATGTTAAAATTGATTCTACACTCTAGAATATTAAAGTAATGATATAAGATAAACTACAAGAAATTCCTTAGAGCGCATAACTGAAAGAGATGGAGAAAGGAGAGAAAAATTTCTAGGTATTATAGATAATCCTTAGAGTTCTAAGTAGGAATTCCTGATGGAAGAGTGAAAGTAGAGAGAAAATAATAATAATAAAGAAAAAGTCTTTGTGCTAAAGAAAGCCCTGGGGCTTTTGATCAAAAGGACCTGTTAAATGCAAATAGAATGGATGAAAACTAACACAGTGATTTCAGAGCTAAAGAAAGATAAAGGGAAATCTTGTCAGTTTTTTGTGAGCTAGAGACGGGAATCACTTCAAAAACCAAAAGTAATGGATTGATGTTACACATCACCTCCAGCATAGTATGCTAGAAGATGTGGGCCAATAATTCAAATTTTGAGGGAAATTTTTAGAAACAATGTATAATTCTGAAGCATGCCTAGTTTGTCCTAGTTATGAAACCAAAATAAGAGCTTTTTGAAAGTACAAGTAAAAATGTGGTTTGCTTCCTCCAGGTCCTTAGGAAGAAGGCAGGGCAAAAGGCTTTGGAAATGTATTCCAGAGAAGCAGCGAATCCCACCAAAAGGTTAAAATGGGAGATTAAGAAACAACAGAAGTATGTAATGAAATTGAAATTCTGGGTAGACCGGCAACTGGGCTATGTACTGGCCCAGAACATAATTGTTTCAGTTTGAAACAGAACTCACCGGGCCCAGTCTGCGAATATCTTCAAAAACAACATGGATTCTGTTGGCACAAATTCTAAGAGTAAGAAGTTAGAATGTGTTAAATATGATAACAAGCTTGTGGGGTTAAAATTAGTCTCTTCAGAAAGTCCAAATTTCAGTCCAAACTGAAATGTGCCTTATTTTTGATCAATTACCAGAGTATAAACATCTTAACTCTTGGAATTGTTTGACCTAAAATAACTACTCCATGCTCAGGGTTTTATCACACTGCTTTGATGGCAGTGAATAATATTATAAATAGTTTTTGTAGTTACTCAATTTTTAAAAATCAACCTAAAGAGAAAACATAGGAAAACATAATAGTTGTAAAACAAACTGCAAATGAGATGAAACTTAAGCATAGGAGTGAGTACATGAGGAGCCCTACATGAGGAGCCTGTGGAAACTTCCTAAATTTGATGGAACAAGAAGTAAAGGTTCAGTTATATAAGTGTAATTAGTTATAATAATTAAAGTTATTAAAATAACCAGTGAAAACTATAAATATGTCAGAATGAGCAGAGATGAGAGAAAATAGAGTAAATTTTCTGAATCTTTTAGAATGAGGACACATCATAATAAAGGTTAAATGAGTACAGTAGTAAACACCAAAACTAAAACAAATGACCCAAAGTCATAATTTCTCAATTTGAATCAAGTTTGAATTTGAACTGGAATTAGGAGATTTCCTGTTTTAAATTACTATTTTTGTTGAATTCATATAAGTACATGGTTAAGGAGCCAAATGATTTAACAGCGTTTGTTACGAAAACTGGCAAACCCAGGCCCCCATTTTATCTCTTTGATATATCCTTTCCCAGGGCATGTACTTATTTTTGAAGGATTTTTTTGATGTTTACCTCTATCTTTAGATAACAGTATTATATCACTATTTCTTACATATTGACATCCACTTACAGAAAAGGATCTAGCTCTCCCTCACTGTGGTAACCCTCTATCTTCCCATTCTCCCAATTTCCCATGCAACCTCCCATATTTCTGGATCTTTCCTTCAGAGTAGTTTAATAGTTCCTCAGGTGTAACTTCTGGTCTTCTCAGTTGGGGAGGATATCTAGGGCACTGAATTCTTTTTTCTTTTTCTTTTTTTTTAAATTTTTTTTTTTAACATTTATTTATTTTTGAGACATAGAGTGAGCAGGAGAAGGGCAGAGAGAGAGGGAGATACAGAATCCGAAGCAGGCTCCAGGCTCTGAGCCATCAGCACAGAGCCTGACGCGGGGCTCAAACTCACAGACCTCAGCTGAAGTCGGCGACTTAACCGACTGAGCCACCCAGGCGCCCCGGACACTAAATCCTTCAATTGACTTTTAACCAGTCCTTAGTTTAGCATGGAAGTGAGCCTTATTTTTTTTTTTTTTTAACCTCCTATGTGGTTTGGATTTTTTTTAACTCTTACTCAGTTGAGAAACCAGTAATATGAGTCTTCTTTTTGAAAAGATTGTATTTATCATTTATAGTCAGCAATGAAGTAATCATTAATTTTGATTACTAAATGAAGTAGTCGTTTAGATTTTATTGTGCTATAGATGGGTATTATAGGATGTGGAATACATTAAGTGTTCACCTGAGAAGTTTCCCAGAAAAAGATCTTACTGCTTAAAAATGGAGGAGAGAGAGGGGCGCCTGGTTGGCTTAGTCATTTAAGCGTCTGACTCTTGATTTCAGCTCAGGTCATGATCTCACGGTTCATGAGGTCCAGCCCTGCATCATGCTCCATCCGCACTGACAGTGTGGGACTACTTGGGATTCCCTCAGCCCCTGTCCCACTCATGTGTATATGTGCACACACACTCTCTCTCTCTCTCTCTCTCAAAATAAATAAACTTTTAAAAACATGAAGAGAATAATATGTATTTGTGGAATGTCTCTACCGATGTAGCTTTTCTACGAACTTTGAGGATAATTGTATTTTGGAAAGTCTTTCAGGAGAGGTGCCAAAAACTGATGATTAAGAGGGGAAAACATGTGTCTGTTCATGTTTTAGTTTATGCTCAGCAACACGTGCAGGTGTGACTTTGAAAGCTAAGCTTTAATTCATTTTCCAGTCAGCAAAGGCTTTATAGGAATCTGTGATGATGACATATATAAAAGTCAACAAGCTTTCTACTTAATCATTAGGAAGGCTTGATTTGCTTGTTAGGGCTTTACTGGATTCTAAGTGTTTAGAGTACTGGATGGGCTGCATTCAGAAGTAAACATTTTTAAAAAATTACTTGGCCGATAGCCACAAATGTTTTTATAGTTTCTTATGGTTTTGCTTACAGTTCCAGCCCTGGAGAACCTTTCAAGAATGTGAATCCCTTTGATACATCAAAAACATGCATTAAAATGTATAGATGTCTTAGTTGATTTGCATCACTCTTTTTTTTTTTTTTTACACATTTTTTCCCAAACATTTGTTTATTTTGAGAGAGTGTATGTGAGTAGAGGGTAGGTATACAGAGAGAGGAGAGTGAATCCCAAACAGACTCTGCACTGTCAGCACGGAGCATGATGTGGGGCTTGATTCCACAAAGCATGAGATCATGACTAGAGCTGAAACCAAGAGTTGGACACCTAATGAACTATTCAGGTGCCCCACATTGCTCATTTTTAATAAAGTGGCTTTTATCTAAAATTGGGTTTGATGCAGAGAATATAAAAATACTAATTCAAAGGGATCCGTGTACCCTGATGCTTATAGCAGCACTATCTACAATAACCAAATTATAGAAATAGCCTGTGTCCATCTACTGATAAATGGATAAAGTGTGTGTGTGTGTGTGTGTGTGTGTGTGTGTGTACACAAATATTACTCAGCCATGAAAAATAATGAAACTTTGTCATTTGTGTGGATGGAGCTAGAGATAGTGCTAAGCAAAGTAAGTCAGTCAGAGAAAGACAAATATATAATTTCATTCATATGTAGAAGTTAAGAAAGAAAACGATGAGTAAAGGGGCAAAAAAGAGAGAGAGGGGCAAACCAAGAAACAGACTCTTAACTATCAGAGAACAAACTGATGGTTTCCAGAGGGCAGGTGGGTGGGGGCATGAGTGAAAATAGGTGATGGGGATTAAGGAGTTCAGTTGCTGTGGTTAGCACTAGATATTGTATGGAAATGTTGAATCACTATATTGTACACTTGAAACTCATTACACTGTATGTTAACTGGAACTTAACAACTTAAAAAAAAAGAATTGGGTTAGATGTAATGTTTTTCTCAAAATACATTCTTCTAAGACATATTGTGTAGGTAATCTCATTTCATTCTGTGTCATTTACAGTACTCAGGATCTATAAAATTGCCTATATGTACTTGGATGAACAGGCCAGGAAGGAAAGCACTCCAGCATTTCAAGCTAGTATGTATAGGAAGCATGTAAACTCTTGTTCCGAATTGCCTGGGTTTGAAAGATTCTAATTCAGCACTGCCCAAAAGGGCTTTCTGGCAGTGTTCAAAATGTCCATTCTGCACTATGCATTTTGGTGGGCACTAGTCATATGTGTGTGGCTAGTGTGACCGAGGAACTGAATGTTTAATTTAAATTTAAACTGCTGTGTGTAGTTAATGGCTCCTGTATTATAGTAAATATTAAGAAACTAAGGGAGAATGTAAGTGTAGAAATGATAACATTGACTTATATTAGGACTCCTGGTCCAGATTAGTTTGTTTGGAATAGTTTATAGGCTCTCCATCTTCCTCACTTCTGATCTTTCAATCCTTACCGCTTAAGTTTTTGTTTGTTTAACTAAAAAAATAGGCTCCTAACCAAACACTAGGATTGAGACTTTTGATAACTCTGGGATGCTTGTCCTATTCACCTCAACTGGTTTTGTGTGTCTAACCCCAACTCTTCTCACTAGAGGGAAAGGAATCTTATTTTGACAGTACCTGGTAAGTTTTTCCTAGTTGGGAAACTCCTGTAAACTTTTCTAAACTCATAGTTAACTAAGGCATCTGTTCCAGTTACCAATAAAACTACATTCCCTAGGATATTTTCAAATGACTCATTGACCCAGTTATTCTCCAAGTATTTCTAGAATCTTACTAGTATTTAAAAAGTATAACTCTACCTAAAAAAGTAACCGACATGATTCCTTTTAAAAGAAAATAGTTTTGCTAAAATTTCATCTTTTAATTTGAGCGAAAAGAACATTGGTTTGTTGCTTGTTCGTAATCTATTTTCACTGGATGAACAAAAAGCCTATTTTTGATGGAGGCAGCTCTGTAAAGATGTAAACTTTTGTGGGAGATGATCCGACCTGAATCTAAGCCTAAATAAGGGGGAGGAGGAAGCCTTCTCTTTGGAATTAGAGCTATCAAAAAAGAAGAAACTTTGCCAGCGGACCATGGAAAAGGAATAGCTGATCACGATTTAATTTTTCTTTAATGTTTGTTATACATGATAATATAGTATTATATATATTAATATTACTATATTATAATATAGTAATATATTTATTATATTATAAATATAATAAATATAGTACTTCAAAACATTTTTCCTTAAGGTTTCAAGTTTCTATTTCCAGGTTAGCACAGCCTTGTAAGGTGTTTTCCGTCAGAGTTGTTTTCCTACCGAAGTCACTTCCTGTGAGTCCTGTGATCTCAGTGGAGTGCCTTTGCTGCCGAGTACTATATATGATGGTCCAACAAAAGAAGGAAATACAACCTACACCCCCAAAAAAGTTTTACAAGCTATATTTCTACTTAAGACATAAACAAATGAGATAGAAAATGTGTTTTAAAAAATATCCTAAATCCCTAGTTTGTAAATTACACTTATTTTGATCATCATAAGTATTTTGGATGCTGTCTTGATTGAAAAAGGACTATGTTGCCAAACTCCTTTAAAGTGGATGATTATGGGGCACTTGTGTGCTCACTTGATTAAGCGTCTGCCTTTGGCTCTGGTCATGATCTCATGGTTTATGAGTTCAAACCCCATGTCAGGCTCTCTACTGTCCGCTCAGAACCCACTTCAGATCCTCTGTCCCCTTCTCTCTGCCCCTCCCCAACTAATGCCCTCTCTCTCATTCTCTGTCTCTCAAATATAAATAAATTTTTAAAAACTTTAAAAAAATAAAGGTGACTGAGTATTCCACATCTTTGTATGCACTAAACTCTGTGATGTATGTGGCTCTGTAAACATTGTAACATGCATACCTGCAGTTGCTGTACTTTTGTAAATGCTGCTACAGATTACTCGCTTGGTATGCTTGAAGTTCAGTTTAATTTTCCTTACTTTGGTATCGATAACACCTAACACCGTAAGGCTACTAACTGTTCTATAATTGACCGCCTTTGTGTGGTATCATTGTGATTTCCTTTGGATCAGTCTATTGGCATATGTTGGCTCATGACCCCATTGATCAGAATTGACCTAAAATCTGATTTTTTTCCTCCGCTTTTTTACATTTAAATATCTTCTGCCATCACTTCTGAACATTCTGATCTTTGCTACCTCTTGCTGTTAATAATTAAACATCCACCTCATTTGTCAATTTCTTGTGTTAGTCAGGGTCTGCTATAAATCTCATTATTTTGTTTGTTTCTTCTGTCGGTTTATCTAAGAAAACATAAGGCTTTAATTTTTATAACCAAAGATAAGCATCAGAAGTGGATTGGTGGTTGTATTTTTTTAACAGTAACAAATGGACCAGTCTTTTACCTTTTGTGCAGACTTCTCATTTTCAAATATTTTCATTTTTTAATGCTCTGGAATTTGTTTATTAAAAAACAATAATAAGCTCTAAGAAGTGCTGCTGTTTTTCTGAATCACTGAAATTTCCAGAAACCTGATTGCCAAGCAAATATACCTTTAACTAACTGGAAATAGTTTGAGATTCTCTAAGTGACATGATAAATCCTGACTTTTACAAAACAGAATATGTAATAGTGCTTTCCCAGATTTACCCATGAATGAAGCCAAAATCAAAGTAATTCCTTTTGGACGTAGAACGTAGTTCTTAACCTGAAGTCTAGTTTTTCAAAATTTAAGTGGTTTATTATATACCTACATACACTCTAAATTGGATGAGACTTTAAATCAGCATATATCTTATTTAGAGCATAGTTGTCAAAATATCTCTCAAATGTTTTCTTGGGGGCACTTGGGTGGCTCGGTCAGTTAATTATCCAACTTCAGCTCAGGTCGTGATCTCATGGTTCATGGGTTTGAGCCCCACGTTGGGTTCTGTGCTGACAGCTCAGAGCCTGGAGCCTGCTTCAAATTCTATCTCTCTGTCTCTCTCTCTGTCCCTCCCCTGCTCACACTCTATCTCTCTGTCTCCAAAAAATAAATAAACAAACACTTTTAATATATATATTTTTATATATATGTATATATATACACTTTTAATATATACTTATCTATATGTATATATATTAAATGAAATATATATTATATTTCTTGGGTGCCTGGGTGGCTCAGTTAAGCGTCCAACTTCAGCTCAAATCATGATCTCACAGGTCCTGAGTTTGAGTCCCACATCGGGCTCTCTGCTGTCAACGCAGAAGCCCTCTTTAGATCCTCTACCCCTCCCTTACTTGTGCTCACTGTCTCAAAAATAAGCATTAAAAAAAATAAATTAAAAAAATATTTTCTCTAAAAAGTCTTAAGTACTAGTCCAGTTTATCACAACATCTCAACCCCTGAAAGAATCAATTGTACTTTGTAGACGGTAGTAATGTGAATTGATGTGCATTAGCAAGAAACTATTACAGAGGAGATAAAGGGAAATTTTTTTCAGTCAACTGTTCTTACATCAGGAATTGGCAAGAGTCATTTCAACAATTTCTTCTGTGAAAAGAGAGGAAGGAGATATACTAGGTCATTCTATTTAGAGATATTTTTTAACATTAGTCTTCCTGTTTTGCTGAGAAGGGACTCATGTTCTTTTTTCCTTTGTCATTGAGCAGGAAAAGGTTATCGGCAGAGACAGGTTTTGAAATTATTAATTCATACAGTTTTAGGAAATTCCTCCTGCTATAGGTGAGTCTCTTGCCTAAAGAAAACCCTTAATTTTCATAGTGGTCCATCCGTTTAAGATTCAGTTGAGCTTTTATTTTGAGAGGGGCAAGATGGCCTCCTCCCTAGGAGAGAGTGCTATTCCGGTTGAGTAGCTGCGCTTTTCCCTCCTGCATTCCCCACCCTGGCTGAAGTTCCAGGTTTTTATTACTGTTTCCATTTTACTCCTATACAAAGAAACCTAATTCTCACAAAACATTTGCTTTCTTTTTTAACATATGATTTAGTAAACTTTTTTCCCTTTTGTGGGAGTTTCTTAGGTGCAGAGAATTGAGTTAATCTTATGAATCTGCTAACTCATTCATCCAAAAAAATATTAAAAACTCTATTATGTGTTAGGTGTCCTGCCTGGCACGAAAAGTCCAGTGGTAAGCAAACAGACGTGGTTCTTGCCTCTGGAACTCGTAGTCTAGTTTGTGGCACATTATCATCTTCAGTCTGTGAACATAAATCCTACTCTTGTTTTATTAACTTTTTTTCTTCTTTACCTTCAACCTCTTTCCTCATTCCCCCTCTACAAGCATCCACTCAAATACACGTCCTTAGATACATAATTTAGTTTACATTAATGGTAATATAGATCTGTCTATTCCTTATTTCTTCACCCAGTACTGTATTTTTAAGCTTTAGCCAATAAAGTCACTACTTTAAACTGCATAATATTCCATTGTCTGCATCCAACACATTTATTTATTCATTTTCCTGACGAGGGAATCTATGTTCCTTCCTGTACCCTGATACAAATAGTGCTTCAGTGAGCAAGCACCCTTGTATGCATCACCTCAAGGACCTCTGCAAGTATTTCTTAGAAGTACTTACTCACGAGTGGAATTCTGGGTCATAGGTTAACAGAAAGCCTTATCAAGAAGTTCACTAAAAAGTTCATATTTTCCCCTATTCTCTCCAGTACTTCATAGTACTCAGTTTTCTAATTTTTATTTTTCTTACAGTTTTGAAGTGATATTTGTTGCATTTCTTTGATAGTTGGTGAAAGTGGCCATTCTTCATATACTTGATAGCCTTTTTAACCCTCTGTAAATCGCCTGTTACCTTTTGCTCTTTTTTTCTCCCAAGTTTTTTTTTTCTTTTTTTTTTTTTTATAGAAGTTCCTTGTATTTAAGATATCAATTCTGTCAGTTTTGGATGAAGAAATCATCCCTGAGGCATTTTCCACTGAATAAAAATCTCCATTTGAATGAAATTAAATCTACCAATATTTTACCTCTCATGGATTTTTTTGAGTTATATTAGTTTTGCCTTTCAGCTCTGCTAATCCATGTGGAGTTTGTGTTCTGCATACATACTGAGAAGTAGGGCTGTAACTACTTTTGCTTTTGTAAATATCTAAATTTTCCAACACTACCTACTAAAGAATCCATTCTTTTAGGTTTCTTTATAAGCTCTGTATTCTGTTACTATTAGGTCTGTTTGTTTCTGTGTCAGCACTAGTTTGTCTTTATTACTTTGGCTTTGTGTTGTCTCAGTACCTGGGAGAGAAAATTCCCAGCTGCCCCCACAGACACATACATACTTGAGCTCTTTCTTTGCAAAATTACAGTGGCTATCCATTGACTTGGGTGGGATGGTAAACAGCTTTTTCTTTTTTTAAGACATTATTTTTTTTAAGTTTTTTATTTATTTTAGAGAGGGAGAAAAAGGGAGAAGGAACAAACACGAGTGTGGGAGGGGCAGAGAGAGAGAGGGAGACACAGAATCTGAAGCAGGCCACAGGCTCTGAGCTATCAGCGCAGAGCCCGACATGGGGCTCAAACACACAAGCTGTGAGATCATGACCTGAGCCGAAGTTGGACACTTAACCAACCATGCTCCTTAAGATTTTATTTTTAAGTAATCTCTATACCATCATGGGGCTCAAATTTACAACCCTGAGATCAAGAGTCATATGCTCTCCCGACTACACCAGCCAGGCACTCCAGTAAAGAGCTTTATTAAGATATAATTCACATACTATACAATCTACTCATTTAAAATATGCACATCAGTGGTTTTTAATATATTAATAAAGTTCTCAGCTATTACCCAAATGAATTTTAGAGCATTTTCATTACCCCCAAAGAAACTTTATACTCTTTGGCCGTTGCTTCCCATCCCTCCTATACTCCATAGCCACTGATCTCTTTTTGTCTCTATTGATTGCCTATTCTAGACATTTCATATAAATGGACTCATATAAGAAATGATCTTTTGTGACTAGCTTTCACTTGGTATAATTTTTTCAAGATGCATCTACTGTGTAGCATGCATCAATACTTTGTTCCTTTTAATGAATAATAATATCCCGTTATGTGGATATACCACATTTTGTTTAGCCTTTCATCAGTTGATGGACGTTTGGGTGGTTTCTACCTCTAGCTATTATGAATTATGCCACTCATAAATATTCATGTACAAGTTTTTGTGTTGACATAGGTTTTTCACTTCTCTTTGGTATTTAGGTATTGAACTAGGAGTGGAATTGCTTGGTCAAATGTTAACTCTGTGTTTAAACTTTTTAAGGAACTGACAAACTGTTATCTCCTTGTCAACTTTGGTCTTGTCTTTTTCTTTATAACTATCCTAGTGGGTGCGAAGTGGTCTCAATGTGGCTTTCATTTGCATTTCCCTAATGCAAAAAGATGTTGAGCATCTTTTCATGTTCTTGTTAGCCATTTGTAGCTCTTTGGAGAAATGTCTAGTCAGATCTTCTGTTCATTTTTTAATTGGGTGATTTTTTTCTTTTATGTTTACTCAAGAATTTAATGCATTTCATCAACCTTATTGTGTTTATTGACACAGTATTTTTTTAATTTAAAAATTATAGTTTTTCATTTAGTATTACAGTTTTCTGTTTATCTCTTTCTCTTCATCAGTCTTGTGTGGGTACTCTTTTTACAAGGCAGTGGTTATGAGTTCACGCTCCAGAGTCATTCTGCCGCATATCAGTTGTGTCACTTACCAGCTATATGACCTTTGGTAGGTTACATAACTACTCTGTGCCTTGGTTTCCTCAAATGGAAAATGGGCGAATTGATTGTCTCTATGTCAGAAGGTCATTGAAAGGATTAAATGAGTGAAAATATGAAAACTGTTTGGAACAGTGCCCAGTAGTTCATAATTGCTCAGTTAATGCTACTTGCTATTAATAGTGGAAGTCTTTTCTAAGAGTCAGCTTTTGGTTCTGTTAATATCTATTGTTTTCTGTTCCCTATTTTGTGATATCTGTTCTTTAGTTTTTGTTTCTTTGTGCTTACTCTCCTTGAGTTTAACCCATAGACAAATATTCAAAGCTGGACATTTATAATGAATAACTATAACCACTTCATGTGTATCCTACAACCTATAGTTTTATGGTGGTTTTATATCTGACTTATCAATAGTCATATTTATGTTCTTCTTCCATGTCTTAAGCTTATTAAGATTTATGCCATTTTGAACAAGTCAGGTGACACAAAGGCCTTAGCACATTTTTCACTACTTAAATCCCTAACTCTTTTTCCAAATCTCTCTATATTGGTATTCCCCAAAGTTTTGATTCTGGATTGTTTAGGGATATACTTTGCTGTTTATTTTCCCCCATTGCTTGCTTTAAAAAAACAAGCAAACAAAAAACATTATATTAACTATTCTTTATTATATCTGAGATATTTCATAGAATTCTCTTGGATTTATTTTTGTCCTTGCTGGAGTTTCTCAAAGCGGGTCTCAGTTTGGTAAGCCTTCTTTCTGAGTTTTAGTATGCGTCTATCTAAATTTATTTTATTGTTATATTAAAATGGTATTTTATCTCTATGTAAAATTCTAGGTTCAAAGTTTTCTGGGTTTTCTTGTGTGTTTTTTTTTTTTTTTCCTTTCTTTCTTTCTTTAAAACTATCTCTCGTGCTGGATTTGAAAAATCAGATGTTCATCTGATTCTTGTTCCTTTGTAGGCAATCTGTTCTTCCTTTCTGGAAGCTTTTATATTTTTGTTTCTGGCAATCTCAGTATTTACTATAATTTGTCTAGCCTATAAGAATTTTCTTAAATACCTGATTGGCACTCTGAGCAATTTCAGTCTGAATGTTTTTTCTTTAATTTTGGGAAATTCTTAGATTCTTATCTTTATTTTCTCCTCTTTTTTTTCCCCCCCTTTCTATACCCCCCCTAGTTTTGATACCAGTATATTTCTACTTTTGTTTTTCTTAAAGTTTCTTTTATATTTTCTGTCTCTTCATCCCTTTCATCTTGAAAAAAATCCCTTAGGGAATTCCTCAAGTGGATCTTTTAGCTCACTGGTATGTTCTTAAGTAATGATTCTTATAGCCAACCCATCAGGTTCTTTATTTTATATACCAGTGTCTTTATATCCAGGATTCCAGTTGGATTTTTCCTTAGGGTACTTTTGCATTTCATCTTTAAGTACTCTTTTTCTAGAGAGAGAGAGAGAGAGCATGCACATGCCAGGAGGAGGGACAGAGGGCGAGAGAGAATCTTTAGCAGGCTACACACCCAGCTTTGAGCCCCTTGCAGGGCTGTTTCACAACTGTGAGATCATGACCTGAGCTGAAATCAAGAGACGGATACTTAACCAACTGAGCTGCCCAGGTGCCCCAAGTATTCTTTTTTTTTTTTTTTTTTTTTTTTTTTTTTAATATTTTTAAGCAGTCTCTATACCCAATGTGGGGCTTGAACTTTCCAACCATGAGATCAAGAGTTACATGCTTCACCAACTGAGCCAGCCAGGTGCCCCTATTATAAACCTTTGTTTTGTCTAGTCTAAAAGTTCTCCTCTAAATTATTGAATTTGTCATTTGTCTTTTATGGCTGTTGTGTACTCTCAGATGTGTATCATTATTCACTGCCTTATCTCCTCAAGATTTTGTTGCCAAGAAATAACTGGCAAATGATATATTTTTATTCAGATGATTTTTATATAAAACAAATTGTACTTAAAATTATCTAAATTTAGCAAGATATTTCAATGATTTCTATCAAGAATAAAATGATTTTCCTCAAGAACTTGTTTAGTTCTGATTATACTAAAGTATTTATTTGTACTTTTTTTTTGTAAGCAAGTCTGTGTTGCTCTCCTATACTAGGCCTGTTATTAGAAAAGTGATAATCTGCAAGTTACTTGGTGGATACCAGTTACTTGGTTTAGAGCAGAGGAGGTAGGAAAAGTTTCTCCACCACCACTAAGAAGGCCAGGTTGTCCTCTCCTTAGACTAGACCCTGGCACTGCACCTTTCTCCTTCTGCTTCTCTCCTTTGGTGTTCATCCCCAGAAGCAACTCTGCAGAATTATATATTTTCAGTCAGCCAGGTTTATTTCAAAATTACTTTTTTAAAATTTATTTTTGAGAGAGTGAGAGCACGAGAGTGGAGGGGCAGAGACAGAGAAGGAGAGAGAGAATCCCAAGCAGGCTCTGCTCTGCCAGCACAGAGCCCAACACAGGGCCCAAACTCACAAACTGTGATCATGACCTGAGCTGAGTCGGACGCTTAATCGGTTGAGCCTCCAAGGTGCCTCCTACCTCTTTTTTTTTCCCCCCAGGTCATCTCCTTCTCGCGAACTGACCCTTTGAGCTTTTTTGCCTGCCATCCTCTTCACCGGATCCTGTATCCTCATGACCAGGATAATAAATTTGTAGCCAGATTCTAAGTAGACATCACTAATTTATTACACGTTCTTTTCCTAGCAAGCCTTGGGCATGCCCTCAAAATCCTTCTCAGTACAATATTTCAGGGAGCCAGTTTAGAGTTATCACTAAAGGTGATACCTCATTGTCATTTCTGTTCTATCAGACTTTTTTTTCCTTCAGGCTTTATTTGTTTTGAAGATTGCAAAGGACATAAAGGTAGAATAGCAAGTAAAGGTGTTTGCTGATACCCAGCAGACACTCCTCTGTCCTTCTCTTACTCCTCTTTTAGAGCTTTTTTTATCTCTCCTTCCCTTGTTTCTGCTTCTCTCTACCTAGTTTATGCTGGGAAATTAATACATGTATATTGAGCATATGGATTAGATTTAGAGAAATCGGAATATTTGTATTGAGCATATGAACTAGATTTTGATTCAGTAGTGAATGGAAAGGGCATTTCTTTCTTTCCAAATAGTCTCACCACTTTAGTCAGTCTTTTGAGGTGATTTCTTCTCATATGTAATTACTTTAGGTATAATGGTATGTATGGTGGGCTTTTTTTCTGTCCTTATATTAGATTTTTTTTTTGTAGGAAATTAGGTATCACCAAATCTCTGGAAGGTGTTATGAATGCCTTCTTCCTGGACCTAAGCAATGGTCACCTGCTGCTAAAAAGAGATAGGAATTTGAGAAAGGACAAGATAGAAATGCTGGTAGGGGAAACAAGTATTGATTATTTTTGTTCATGACTTAATATCAACTATATACTTTAAAAATATTAATGAAAAAGACAGGAGAAAGTGTGCCGCCTATATGGTCATTGCTGTAGTAAATAACTATAGCATTGTATTTGTTCTTCACAACCACTCTTCAGTGAAGGCATTGGCTTCACCTACTTATGAAGACAGTGAAGGTTGAAAAGTAAATAATTTGCCCAAAGGCAAACGGCTAGTAAGTGGTAGAGTTGGGATTCCACCCCAGCTCTCTCTGACTTCAAGTCTTATACTTCTTCCAATCTAACCATATAGGAAATTTTAGCAGATTTTACTTTGTTTTCATAATGGACTTTATATTGTAGCCTTTGTAATTTGGGCAGTAATTACACATAGACACTTGCACCATGACTAATATGATGGACTTCTGAGACAAATAGTTTTCTGAGCCAGTGACGAAGGACAGTGGTTGAGCCTGGTGTCAGAGCCTGGCCCTGCCACTGCCTTACCTTATGCAGGTTTCTTAGATCAACATTCAGAGTTGTTTTGAGGATTAAAACACGTAGAATACCTAGCACCATGCCTGACAAATAGTAAGCACTAAAAAGGAATAATATATATGGTATCGTTATATCTTTACTGTATCATGTTAAATATCTAGCTTCTCTGAGAATTTTCACTAAGTTAACCCAGAAATTGCACAGTACTTAGTGAAATTTCATACCTCCTGTGTTGTTATCTGTGGAGACATAACAAATATTACATCTACTCTTCGTATTACTTACCATGTTTTGGTTAAATACAATCTATAATAATTACTATTTGAAACATCCTACAATATTTGAGTGTCTCCTGGTCAGGAATATTTGCCTCACTGTAGGATTTAAATTATTTCTAGGAAGACGCCCAAAAATGTGTTTGGGCAGAGGACCTTGAAATGATGGTAGTAGACACTGAACACCAGTAGAATTAACTGGCATCTTTGTTTTAACCTTCTATTATATGAAAATGCAGAATCCATACTTAGTAATTAAAACATTTACTATCTTCTTTTCTTTTTCAGAAGATGAATAATCTTTCATTCAGTGAGTTATGTTGCCTCTTCTGCTGTCCACCTTGTCCTGGGAAAATTGCTTCAAAATTAGCATTTTTGCCCCCGGATCCAACTTACACACTGATGTGTGATGAAAGTGGAAGCCGCTGGACTTTACATCTGTCAGAACGAGCAGACTGGCAGTACTCTTCTAGAGAAAAAGATGCTATTGAGTGTTTCATGACTAGAACCAGTAAAGGCAACAGAATTGCCTGCATGTTTGTGCGTTGTTCACCCAATGCCAAGTACACTTTGCTCTTCTCACATGGAAATGCTGTTGATCTTGGTCAGATGAGCAGCTTTTACATAGGATTGGGATCACGGATTAATTGTAATATATTCTCATATGATTATTCTGGATATGGCGCAAGTTCTGGGAAACCAACGGAGAAGAACCTCTATGCAGATATAGAAGCTGCTTGGCTTGCTCTTAGGACAAGGTAAATGGTGGTTGGGAATTATTTGCCACATTTATTATGTTTAACTAAAATTGTTTTATATAAAAAGAATAAATGTAGTTTTTATAACACATGTTTTGAAGTAATAGACATTTACCAAAATATTCCTGTGAAGAGTTGAGCTCTTAGAATGGAATTTAAAATTTTTAAAAATAGCATAAAGTTTTTAATAACAGATCTCATTTGTATCTGTTAGTGCATGTGGGTGATTTTCTTTAAAATTTAAGCTAATGACAAGTTTGCTTTTATAAAGTCATTAGAGCGTGATATAAAAATCTTTATTTAGGAGCACCTGGGTGGCTCAGTCCGTTGAGCTTCTGACTCTGGATTTCACTTCAAGTCATATTGCCAGGATTGTGGGACCAAGCCCCACGTCAGGCTATGCACTGAACGTGGAGCCTGTTTAAGATTCTTTCTTTCCCTTCACCCCTCTCCCCTGCTTGCACGCTCTCTCTCTCTCTCTCTCTAAAATAAAGGGGAAAATGTTGATTTGAATAAACAGTGACTTAGCTAATCATTTGTTAACTATAAGCCTGAGTCCTGAGTTTGCATTATTTTCTATAATAATCTCTTAGGCAATGTGACTTAAAGATACCTTATTGGAACTATTTTTATAGTATTCATTCTGTAAAAGCGAGATTTTTTACTTTGCATTCTGACTAATAAAATTAGGAGAGATGATCTTAAGCAAAACAAAAAAAAGTATTATTATGATGAATCATTTAAGCAAATTCTCTTACCATGTCAATTATTTTTAGGTTCCAGCAATACATTTTTGGGAACTAGAAATTGCTTTAATCTTTCCTAGCCACCAAGATACTTAGAAATTTTTCATGAAATAGATTGCAGTTTTGTAGACTTAAGGTTCTTTATTCATCAAATGATTCATGTACAACAAATAAAGATACCTTAGCTCAAGGTATTTCTCATTATCCACTGATAAACTGCCTGACTTTCAAAGTACTTTAGACTAAAGCTAAAGGACTTAAAGAAAATTTATCATTTCTAATTTAATGTTTAAATATTATAATGGTTTCAGTTAGAGAAAACCTCAGTTTTGTTGTAGGCATACAAAACATTTTTTAGAAAATACCTTTAGAAACATTTACTCATTGGGACACCTGAGGGGCTCAGCGAGTTAAGCATCTGACTCTTGGTTTCGGCTCAGGTCATAATCTCATGGTTCGTGAGTTCAAGCCCCACATCAAGCCATCAGCAAAGAGCCTGCTTGGAATTCTCTCTCTCCGTCTTTCTTTGCCCCTCCCCTGCTTGCTCACTCGCTCGCTTTTGCCCACAAAATAAATACGTTTAAAAAAAAAAAGAGGGGCGCCTGGGTGGCTCAGTTGGTTAAGCAGCCGACTTCAGCTCAGGACATGATCTCATGGTCTGTGGGTTCGAGCCCCACATCGGGCTCTGTGCTGACGGCTCAGAGCCTGGAGCCTGCTTTGGATTCTGTGTCTCCCTCTCTCTCTGCCCCTCCCCTGCTCATAACTCTGTCTCTGTCTCTCAAAAATAAAATAAAAACGCTAAAACTAACTGAATAAATAAAATCTTAAGATAATAATAATTAAAAAAAAAAGAAAGAAACATTTACTCCTCTAAGATAGAATATAGCTATAATCTCATAGCAAAGTTCCATATGATGGGTATTCGTAAATCATTTCAAATGATATGAAAACATACCTGATAATTAAGAAAAAATAGATAAGTAGTGTAAGAAATAGGTAGAGTTGGGGGGGGCAGGGAATGATAAAAATTTATAAATTTAAAAACTGTCTTAAATGACCAAAGTCAAAATCGTTTCAGTCCTACAAACCAAAATAAATGAGTGCCCACTTTGCAGACCCAGCTAATTGAATGGAGTATGAAACCTGTCAGGATAGAATGAAAATAGATATTTTTAATGACAGATTTATTGAGACAGAACTCAAATTTTGAAAGTACCACTTCAGTGGATTAGTACAGTTTTTAAGGATGCTAAGTTAAAGCAGATAGCCTTCATTATTAGCGCTTCTCAGTAACATGAAAAGATAACTGTATTCAACCAAAACATACTAGAATCCAATAGAGTGCTCTATATTTATGTAAAAAAAAATCCACTCTTTTAAGTGGTTAACTTTTTCTTATTTTTCATCTTGTCTGATACCAATTTGAAGAAAACTTTATAAAATGATTACTAGTCTTGATTAATTTATTTTTTTAAACATACTTAATGGTTGAGGTGCCTGTGTCGTGGCTCAGTTGGTGGAGCATCCGACTTCAGTTTAGGTCATAATCTCAGTTTGTGGGTTCGAGTCCCACATCAGGCTCTGATGCTCAGAGCCGGGAGCCTGCTTCAGATTCTGTATCTTCCTCTCTCTCTGCCCCTCCCGTCTCATGCTCCATCTCAAAAATGAATAAATGTTAAAAAGAATTTTAAGCAGACTTAATGATTACACATACCTGATGAATGAAGAACAAGGGCAGAGTAGATCTAAATAGTCCATCGGTCTTTGAGTTCATTATCTGTGTACCGTCATGGGAAAGGCACTTGACTAGGAGTCAGGGTACCTGAGTTCTAATTATAGATCTGCCTCTAACTTACTCTGACTTTGAACATCTGCTCAGGAAGCAGCTGAACTAGATTAAATGGTCTCTAAAGTCCTTTCTAACTTGTACTGTTCTGAAATTCTGTTATTGCTTTGAGTTCTCTGCTAAACTGGCAGCTGCTTCTATTCTGGAGCCTTGCCATTGCTAGCATTAGCCTAAAACCCACGGTCACCATCAACACTGCTGCGATTCAGCTAACAGCAACCTAATAGCCTCAAGAGTTAATGTCGTGCTACAAATGTTCATTTTCATAAAATTTCTTTACTCCTATGGAATATATACAGCCAGGTCTTTGTAAAGAAAAGGCTTTTCTGAGTTTACTTACATTTAGAATCAGTCTGGAATAGATGGAACCCAACCTGTGGGACATATCCAAATGCTTATATAGGACTGTTTGGAAGAAATTATAGGGAAGTCTCATTACCTGGGTGGTTCAGAGTCTTGTGCCCCTGGAAGGAGCCAGAGGAAGCACACAGAGTTTGTCTTGCTATTTTTTTCGTTCTCAAATACTTGAAAAGCTACATTACCTTTTCAAAAGACCAGAGGCTGTTGTGCAGAAGGGCATATTCGATCCCACTCTAACCCTCAATTCTATCTTTATTAGCTCCCGTAGCACCTCATTTCTACTTGGAGTACTTTACAGTTGGGACAGTAAACACGTGCGTGGAGCATAGTATATGCCTGTTACTGAATTAGTGAGCTGATATATTTAAATCTGCAGCATTTTTAAAGGGGGGGTAGGGTAAGGCCGTTCTCTTGAGGTTTTAGCGTGAAGGTGATTCCTAATTAACTGAATCATAAGGCCATTTGGAATTCTCATTCATCTGTTTATCTTTTCAATCATTAGTCCATTTCTATGAGCAAGGAACGGCAAATTTCAGGAAAAATAG
Source organism: Paguma larvata (assembly GCA_030068075.1). NCBI lineage: Eukaryota > Metazoa > Chordata > Mammalia > Carnivora > Viverridae > Paguma > Paguma larvata. The sequence goes on from CM057832.1 coordinate 77,538,783, forward strand.
TAATTTGCTTTTGGCTAAAATGATACCTATTTTTTATTCATTTCATACAGTAACTGTATGTCATGATTTTCATCACTGTGACTGACTTCAGAAAATAAAATGAACCACTTTTAATACCTAGACAAATAAAGAACTTTTGTTACATTGAATGGAAGATAGATGGTAAATGTCTATTAAGCATCAACGTATTAAAATTTAGTGATATAATAGGTTCAGAATTTAGTAAAAAATATGCCGCATTGAATTGCATAAACGATTTAGTGAATTCCTTTAAGTTTTAACTTCTAATAGACCTCAGCAATTATTTTTCCAAAAGATGAAACAGATGAAGAGTAAGCTAAGAATTCAGATATTCTTGTAGCATTAAATATGATAATGTAACTAAGAAATGTATATTTTAAATATAAATTTGTTGACATGGTCTCATTGTAAGTCATTCTAACATTAAATCCCTAGAAAATGATTGAATATTTCATCCAACTCTCCACTTTTTTTTTTTAACTCCTGAACTTTGTAGATACGGCATTCGCCCTGAAAATGTGATTATATATGGCCAAAGTATAGGGACAGTACCATCTGTGGATCTTGCTGCTCGGTATGAGAGTGCTGCTGTTATTCTTCATTCTCCTTTGACCTCGGGAATGCGAGTCGCTTTTCCTGATACCAAGAAGACCTACTGTTTTGATGCATTCCCTAAGTAAGTATCAATATTCAAAATTGTTTAATTCAAATGAATTATGAGGGAATTTTTTTCATCATCTAAGGAATCCATGATATAATTCATTCAGCCACGAGCTTCTATTTTACATGTATTATAGAAATTGTGAAAAGTTAATCTTTGAAGAAGATGATGGCAAGAGACCAGTCAGTCAGGAGGGTGTAATGTTTGAGCAGCAGTAATCCTGATGAAAAGTGCTGAGGTCCTTATGCCCCAGAGAGTGGCACTGGGGTAGTATTAGAGATAAGGGAATGAATTTGAGAAATGAAATTGACAGAACTGAGAGAGTGAATGTAGGATGCTAAACAAGAGAACTTGAATGTAATTCCTAGGGTTCTAACCTGAGCCGCTGACGGGTGATGATACAATTCAGTGAGACTAATACTGGAGGAGTGGAAGTGGAGGGAAAGTGAGACACGTGTGCATAAAAATTAGTGAATGGTGTCTAATTAATGATAACTGATTGACAAAAGAAGTGAATTGCAAAAATGTTGAGTCTCAAGAATAAAGTATTGCCTCCATAGAGGCTCCTGGCTGGCTCAGTCAGTTAAGCGTCCAGTCGGCCCAGGTCATGATCTCACCATGAGTTTGAGCCCTGCATTGGGCTCTTTCTTGACAGCACAGAGATCCTCTGTCGCCCTCTCTGCCCCTCCACAGCTCACTCTGTCTCTCTCTCTCTCAAAAACAAAAAACAAAAAAAAATTGCCCCCGCAAAGTCTGCAAACACACAGTATTCTACAAATTTGAAAGAACTACTTCTGCTTCTCAAGACAAGATAGATGGAAATTCCTCACCTCTCCGTAGCTGAAAAAAAATGAATGGGCCATTTTTCTCAAAGTGAGAAGGTAAGAAGTGAGAAGCTGGCAAATGTCTGTCTCACTTCTTTTCCCCAATTGACAGCTATAGAAAGAATTTTTTTGTGAATGATAGATGGGCCCAAGGCCAGAGTCATCACTTGCTTCTTCATAAAAACAGCAAAGGTCATTTCAAAAGCAAATTTTTTCATCATTAGTCAGTAAAGGGTCCTTTTTGTAAGGAAACTAATGATGGGTGCATATGATCTTAACGCCAGAGCAGGCTGTGGGAGGGTTTTTGTTTTTACATTAATTTACAGTTTGTTTCTGTTTTAGATAATAGTATATTGGAAGGTATGCGCATTATTCTGCTCTGTCTACCTGAGCAGTAGGGAGCATTTGGGTTAATGCTATTGCCAACTTATAGTCTCTGTCCAGCTCCCTCTTGCATTTCTGCTGCACCAACAAGGAAAGCAGCACTTGACTGCAAACTGCCTGGAAAAGATAATTTTTAAGTTTTAAAATTTGTTTGTAAGGTCCGTTTATGTAGTTTATGTCTCCATGTTGCCTTTTTAAAATTGCTTTGATCTCTGATATTTAAAATCTCTTTGATCTCTGATAATTCTTAGTTGTCTGTTCATGTGTAAGAGAGGAACTGAAGAGCGGACCTGAAGCAGGTGACTGTGGGCTTCACTATACAGTGATCTGTTCAAATCAATTAGTTGGGAATCCCACCTCATGTCACTGTTTTCTCTGTCCTTCCTCTTAAGGTAGATGTAGTCTCCAACAAAGATTCTTTCTAAAAGTCCCCTCTGGGTGCTCATGTTGGTTAAGCGTCCGACTCTTAATTTCGCCTCAGGTCATGAACTCTTAGTTCATGAAATTGAGCTAACAGTGCAGAGCCTGCTTCAGATTCACTCTCTCTCTCAAAATGAACAAAATAAAAGTCCTCCCTGGAGGATTGAAGGCCTGGCTGCCAGCCTTCTGGGAACCCAGTAGGGAAAATGGGTTCATAGTAGCAGTATGTATATGTTTACTTGGTCTCTATGATACTACCTATGCTTTAAACTGTGCCTGACAATCCCCTAGTCCACAAACTCTCCAGTTTGGGGTAGAGTGCAGCTACCAGGCTACAGAAAGAAGGGGAAAGAACCTGGGGGAGAGGGACCTATTTCTTAAATAAACTGAACAAATTCTGTAGACTCCCATCACCTGCCTTCGTCCCTGTGTCAATTTCTAACTTTCGGGTGTATGCTGTGGTATAAATTGCGTCGTTTCTTCACTTTGCCTTCTATCCTCTTAAAATTGCTTTTCTCTTATACTTTTAGTTTGTTACCCAGCTCCAAAATTACATATTTTATTATATTCCCCCTATTTTGGGGAGCTGATACCCAAGACAAAAAAACATTTTGCTGTCATTTTCGTAGATTAAGAAGCAGAAAAAAATACAAGTCCAGAGAGGTATAAAGTTAGCACATACTTGAATGATCTTCATTTCCTCTTCTCCTTCCAACCTAAGTTTTCACTGTGCTCAACATTGTAGAAAGGTACAGTAGGTTGACAGTAAACATTGAATGATCCCCCTGAAACAGAAGTGCCTGAAGTTAGCTTCCTCAGATAATCTTAAGAAAAGGAGTATGTAAAGTGACTTTTAAATCTTATTCGAAATCCAAGAGGCATCTGTTTCTTCTGGTTTGATTCAAAGACTATTCTGATATTTGAATGATCTGTCGGTATAGCACAAGAGAATTGGTTTTACTTTCCCTTTCATAGGTAATTCATTGACTTCCTTCTGCCTTCTCTTCTCTTGCAGCATTGATAAAATCTCAAAGATAACCTCTCCAGTATTAATAATTCATGGGACTGAAGATGAAGTCATTGACTTTTCACATGGCCTCGCGTTGTTCGAGCGTTGCCAAAGACCTGTGGAGCCTCTGTGGGTCGAAGGGGCAGGTCATAATGATGTGGAACTTTATGGACAGTACCTCGAAAGGTTGAAACAGTTTGTGTCACAGGAACTGGTAAATTTGTAAAATATTCTGTAAATTTGCATACTGGGTTTTCTTTCCTTGCTGAACTGCACTCTTTGGTAAATAACATGAAACCTGAAGGTTTTGTTTGCAAATCATGTCAGTTGCCTTCATAAATGTACAGGTAATGATTTGTTAACAGACTTAATGAAGGTTTTAATTACCAGAACTAGAAACTGGAAATAACAGTATCATGCAGTCAGGCCGTGTAATTTATATTTTTTCTGTGAATTTTTTTTTAAACATCAAAATGAGTACTGTATGAAATTTTAATTCTATAAAATCAAATGCTGTAAAAGTATTGCCAAATGCTTTTGCATATCAGAAACAGATTTATAAATATTTTTAAAACATCTCAGTGTACTAAATCTTATCCAGGTATACAAATGTAATATTCTTTCAATAAAAAGCTGTATATCTAAAACAAATCAAGTACTCATAGTAGAATAAACTGTATGAAAACGTGCAAGTTCACTAGAGATGACCTAAACCCTGTTGTACAGGGATAAAGGTTTAAACACTTATTTTATTGTAAAATACCTTGAATTTTCTGTATTCCCTGGTTAAATCATACATTTTCTCCTTTAAAAAAAATGATGTAAGTCTTAATTTTTATGCCATCTATTAATTTACCAACTAGTTCCCTTGTAAATGAGAAGTCATGATAGCACTGAATTTTAACTAGTTCTGATTTATAGGTTTGGTACTGTGAGGCAACTACTTAAAATTCTCATTTTTGTTTTTTAAAAGGCATTTAGAGCTTCAAGAATAATTTTTGTATGCAATGTTGTTTTAAATTTTGACTAATCTCATAGAATTGCTGTACTCTTCGTTACAAGAAAACCCGAGAGTCCGTTAGATGTTCTTCAAGACCACAAACAGGCTGGCTATTTGATCATTTTTCACTCTGGCTATTTTTAATAGGCCCTGTTGTTTTAGATTACTGTGATAATTTCATGGATTCGCTCCTGATATGGGAGATAAGAACATTTAATTCATAACTTTTATATTAACCAATGTAGTAAAAAACAAAGCTCACACACAAAAACTAAGTTGCCTTTCCTTGAATGAATCCTGCCTGAATAAAACAATGAAAGAAAAATAAAAATAAAATTAATGGTATGTAGTCTCATTTGTAAATGAATGAATATTGAAATAATACACACTGTGGATATATTTTAAGGCCTTATGTAGTTTTAATTGTTCTGCTTGTTCTGTGGTTATGTCTAAGACTATAGTATATGATTCTCTTCAAAGTATATCAAGTATTGTGAATGCTTTGGTTCAGATGTGTCAAATTAACAGTAAAACAACAAATATACCAACCAGCTGTGCCTGTTTGCCTTCTTCCACATTTCCCTTCCCTTACCGTAAAGTTGGAAAAAAATATCATTCATCTTAATAGAACATAGTTCTGTAGGTTTCTAAATTTTATCATCACTTCTCTTTTTGGAGAGACTTTTTTCCCTCCCAAGATTGTTATGGAGACTGTACTATTCCTATTTTTGTACAACATACACACCAGAGTTTAGCTAAGTGTTTTGATTAACTGTTAAATTTAAAATATTGGTCATACAATTCAGTATTCATTCATTCATTCAACAGCTACTTATTCAGTCATGTAGAACCCTATGCCAGATAAAGAAGACATCAACCATGTCCTCATAGACTTCACAATGTGTGTAACCAAGGAGACAGACACCTTGTTACACAAGTATTACTATTTGGATAAGGGCTGAAGGATATTTGTAGCTTATAACAGGTAAAAGGTACTCTTGGGAGGGGCACATGGGGAAAAAGGCAAGGAAGAATTTGACAAAGAAATGATCTTTGATCTGAGATTTAAGGATGACTAAGAAATGACTAAACTTGGTGGCCAAGGGAAATTGTTGCTGCCTGAAGGGAACAGTATATGGAAGCCCAAAGGAAGGATGGTGCATTCGAAATGTAAAAAGACTGGCCAGAGGTCCAGGGGAATGGATGGCATAAAGATGAGGCTGACAGATTAGAGGTACAACCATACTTGGTGTCATGGACCCTGATCCTCATCCTAGACACAATAGAAAGTCATTGATAGGAATATCAAATTGCATTTGTCAAGAGTTTATAGATTGAAAAGAAAAAAAAAACTGGATAATTTTACTTCGCTAGAAATAGCATGTGAGCTGGTTATAATTGGCTGTAATCTTAGGGCGCCAAAAAATTCATCATGGGGAGATAATCTCATACAAAATGCCAGTCAAACCACATCTATAAATATTAATTTCATTTCAGGATCCAGAGAAAGGATAGTCACAAATTAAAGCAAATCCTCCTGGTATGTTTTACCAAGTTGGAAAGAGTCCCACAAACCAAAGCCCAAAGACCAAGTGAAGAATTATGTAACTAAGGAATGATAGCTATGTTCAGATATTTGAGAGACCTGTACAATCGATTCTTTTTGACTCAGAGTGGAACTAGGTAAAAGTTGCAGAATGGCAGGTTAGAGCTCAGTATGAGAACGAACCTTACGGTTATTTGTCCATGACAGAAAGGGCTTGCCTCCTAAAGGTGAATGAGGATGTTACCAATGAACAGAGGCGACGCTGAATGACCTCTGTCACAGCGCTGCTGAAGAAATTCCGGGTTTAAATGTGAAACTGAACTCGATGGAGCATGTAATGTCCCGTTTAATTAAGGATTTTATATTCCATTTCTATTTCTCCTACCTCCTTAGCCTTGCCCGCCCTGTGACATCCAGAGGACAGTATCCTGTAGAAGAACCGACAATCAGATCTGGGTTCTCAACTGACACCAATTGGATCTGTGGCCTTGCCAAGTCACTTCTTTGAACCACAGTTTCCTCACTAGAAATGAAGAGATGGAGCTGATCGACTGATGTAATCCCTTAATGTTTCCGATGTAATGAAAATTTCAACCCCATTCATCTGGAATGACTCTTCTAAACATTTTTAACATGTAGCCTCAGATAACTTATTTTGATATTTGGCTATCGTGCATACCAACATGATGTAATTCGGATGGTAACACTAACCCTGGGATGGTTGGCAGTGCACGTAACTCCTGCCACGTATTATCTCCAAGTACAGAAAGAAGAACAAGAGCCTTGATAAATTGGCTTATCATCTATATGCTTTTCCAGACTTCTAAGTTACTCAAATTTACCAGGTCTATAGCCTACCTAAGAATGTATTGCAGTAGTTTTTCTTGGTGATTTCTATAAGTATATAGGTATTGCTCACTTTACAAACGCTTTAAAAATGAAAATAAATTTTTAAAATTATAAACTGACATCTATTGTCCTATAAATAGAATGTTCTTGGTGCATTTAGATATTCTATATGACAAAAACTTAACTTTTCAAGAACAGGCATTCTGGAAAACCAGACAGACTCCTAAATCTTAAAAACTTTAGATATGAATTAGCTTAATCCCTCCATTTTGCAGATGAGGAAACAAACCCAAAGAACAGAAGTTCTAAATCCACAATATAATTGTCATTAGTTGTATTCCTTATCTCTCTTCATCAAATATATCTGCACCAGTATACCAATGATCCTTTGGAATTATGTTATTTCCTCTCCAGTATTAATCAAGATTTTATTTTTTAAATGGCTCTTAGATTTCTCCTTATCAGTGAATTATTCATTGAATACTAAGTTGGTAGCTTGTGCCTTTCACATTTGTCGAATTAATGGTTTGTATATTTTAACATTAATTCATTTCACTAGGCTCAGTAACAGCTACTCGGTTGTGTTAAAACCTAAAGAAGATGGTAACTTCAGTCACATGAATAAACAGGTATACTTAAGCAACGCATTTACTGCAAAGTATAACGTTGAGGAGAAGCAATTATATTGAAAAAAGTATCAAAGCAGTTAGTACAAATCAGTGATGGGTGGACTTTTATTTTTTGCCTTAATTTTAAACAGGCATTACATTCAAATACTGTGGTAGCATGTTGCATTCTAATGATGGCATACATGCTACATGCCCAGTAACCAAAAAACTATGCATTCGATGCTTGGAATGGTGTTTTGAGTTACAATATGCAGAATGGAAAGAGAAAACGTTTGTCTACTGCATCGCTATAGATTGTGCATCTGACTCAATAGTTGAGTAGTGCTAAGGAAGGAAGCCTGGAAATGACTCACCAGATATGAGTTAAAAAAAAACAACAGGAAGTTAAGCGTAGAGTCTTTATAAATATCAGTCAACTAAAAGCTGTTAAACTGGTTCTTTCATTAAAACCCAGATGGACTTGAAATTATTTTACTCTCCTTTATCTTGTAGACCATGTACTAAATTTGCAGAATACAATTACAGCACTTCTAGAAAAATGTTTTAGTAGTGTGTGTGCCTTAAATGAAGCCCTTATACTAGAAAAAAATATATTAAAATCATTCGAGGAAATGCTGTTTCTAAATAATTGGTGGTGTTTGTATTTGCTGATAAAATACAAATGTCAGCAAGTGTCCTAGATTAATTCAGGATTGACGGTTTTTGGGTTTCCCCCCTCCTCGAAATTACTACTTACAGCATATTGAAATGAGGAGATAAGAAGGGTAACAGTAGGTTTATAGATATAGGAGTATCTGAATTTAAAATTTTTAAATGTACCTGCTCTATTGCACATTATCCAAAGTATGGCAGATTCATGGAATATAAATCAAGACATCGAATTACTATTTTACATTATAAGTCTTAGGTGAAACTTGGGTTTGTATCTAAACAATTCCAAATTGTGTAAATACATTCAAATTTAAAACTGGCAAAGTCAGAGGTCATATAGATTGCTTCAACAAAATTAAAGGGTTTGCTTTTTGTTTATTTAAGTCTGGGCTTCTGAAATCAGGATCCCATGATAAACCAAAGAGAAGTAACTCCAAATAAGTTTTTAGGCTGGCTGTCAGAGCAGCAATAAAAGGATTCCTTGTATTTGGATGATTGTTTTGGGGGAGGGGGTTCGGGGCGGGGGGTGGAGATGGTGGTTTGGTAGGGAAGGCAACAAACTGTACAGTATCTGAAACTATCTCCTTGAGTACCAAGTCCCATAAGAAGTATTTCCTAAGCAGCGCCTACATTTTACATCTGTTCATGTTACACAACAATGCATTGTTAACAGTTACTACCTTACCATCTGTGTTCATTTCCTCAGCTCATTACAGCTTTGCTGGCATTCACCTCATGTGTGCTGTTGTTGGCAATTATGCATATATTACACTTCCATATGTTAGAGTCCCAATAATAGGTGACAGTTGACCCTTAAACAGGACAACTATGAACTGCACATGTCCATTTTTTGCAGATGTTTTCAATGAATACAGTACCATTAATTTATTTTTCTTACAATTTTAAAATAATTTTAGTGTTTATTTTTGAGAGAAAGAGAGCACAGGCAGGCGAGGGGCAGAGAGAAGGGGGCAGAGGATCTGAAACAGGCTCTATGCTGAGAGCAGAGGAGCCCAATGTAGGACTCGAACTCAGGAACCATGAGATCGTGACCTGAACCAAAGTCAGGTGCTTAACCAATTGAGGCACACGGGTGCCCCTATTTTCCTTATGATTTTCTTTCTTTCTTTTTTTTTTAATTATTTTTAATCTTTATTTTTGAGAGAAAGAGACAGAGTGTGAGCAGGGGAGGAACAGAGAGAGGGAGAGACAATGTAAAGCAGGCTCCAGGCTCAGAGCTGTCAGCACAGAGCCTGATGTGGGGCTCAAACTCATGAACCACAAGATCATGACTTGAGCCGAAGTCAGAAGCCCAAGCAACTGAGCCACTCAGGCGCCCCACTTACGATTTTCTTAACATTTTTATTTCTAGCTTACTTTATTGTAAATATACAGTACAGAATACATGTACAAAATATATGTTAATCTACTATTTTATTGGTAAGTCTTCTCAGGCTGTCGGTTAAGTTTTTGGGGTATCAAAAAGTTATACGTGGATTTTTTATGGTGTAAAGGGATAGTGCCCCAACCCTGGTGTGGTATATGGGTCAGCTATATATATATATATATATTTTATGAAATTGCTGTTTAACTCATTGAAGAAAATAAATGAGAAAAAAATATGCATCTTTAGTTTACCAGCATTCTCTGGCCTGTGAATTTGTGTTACTGTCTGGGATCCCTTTCTTATAGTCTGAAGAATTTCCTACAATATTTCTTGTAAGATGAGTTAGCTGGCAATGAATTCTTTCAATTTCTGTTTATCTGGGAAAGTCTGTGTTTCACATTCATTTTAAAGATACGTATGTTGGATATTGGATTCTTGGTTAACGGTGTTTTTCTTTGAGCGCTTTGAACATTTTCCCACTGCCTTCTGGCTTCTATTGTGCCTGCTGAGAAGTCAGCCATTAATCTTACCGAGTTCCCTTGTAAGTGATGCTTTGTTTTTCTCCAGCTTTTTCCAAGACAGTTTCCTTGTCTTTGACTTTGAGCGTTTTTATTCTGTGGTCTCCTCCTTGGGCTTCCTGGGTGTGTAGGTTATTGTTTTTCAGTAGATTTGGGAAGTTTCTTGTCATATAACAAACATTTTCATCTTTTTTCCCTGGTGTCCTCAGTTCAAGGGCAGCAAGAATTACAAGTTGGTCATCTGCTCTTTCATTGGCAGGCCCCCGGCTGCTCTACGTTTTGGGTTCCAATGTTTGCTTTCCAGTTTCTTCTGTTGTCTTTTCACCCTGTGAACTGCCACTGCTTGCTTCTGTGAGCTTATTTCCTCTCTAACTTGATATTTCTGTGTTTCTTCTCAGATTATCTAGGAAACCATTGATAACTACTTAAAGTATGTCTAAGTTAAGAACAACATGACTTTGCTTTTGAAGTCCTGAAAGACCACACTATGAGTTACTGCCTCACAGCCAAGAACCAAGGCTACTCCCACCCTGAGGTAAGAATTAGTTGCTACCTGCTCAGGAGATTGGGTTCTGTCCAGAAGATCTGGATTTCTAGGGCAGGCTGCTAGGAGCCTGCTTTACCAACCAAATTTACAGCTGTTGTCTTCTATGATTCTTATTTTAAAAAGTCATGAATTTCCAAGAAAGAAAAACAATACACCATTTCCGATGTTGCCAGTATTGAAACAGTAGCTTCTAAAGGACAGCACCAATCTGAGAAACGTAAGAGGGAACAAAGGAGATAGTACTATGCACACTCAGCCTTGAGCTTAGCACTGATAACCATCTTTGGCCAAGATGATGGATTTGAAAGTGCTCTTAGAATCATGAACACAGAAAGGTACACAATTGCAAATATCAGGGAATATGAAATAGAATTTGGAGTGACCTTGAAAATGAACAAAAAGGTTAACCCATAACAGAAAGAAACAGAATAGGAGGAAATAATGCATATGCTTTAAGACTAATAAATCCTTCCAAATATCCACAATCAGGAGAAAGGATAGATGCAAATACAGCCCAAACATCCTGTCAATTAAGAAATATTTTACAATTCATGAGATACCTAGAGAACTGCATTAAAAAGAGTAGAAAAAAACTGTGTTAATAATTAATGTGAATATGAGTAAATAGTGTGAAAATGTTTTTTAAATGCTAGAAACAGGCTGTAATGGTGGCAGTCCGACCACAGGTCATTCTGGACTCTTCAGCACTTACTAAGCTTTTATTTGAATTGCATTTGGTCTCTGCATTTTTGTGCTTCAAAACTGAAAAGAAATCAGCAAAAAATAACGATTAAAATAAGTAATATAAAAGGACACGTCGTAATAAAGCCTAACAATAGTTAGTGGCGACACCAGTCTTTCAGGTCCTTCCCACTGTTTCCCAGGAAACATCTACATGAAGCCCCATCCCAAGAAGGTGGAATGAGACATGAGATATTGGACTAGGTACCCTCTTAATGCTACCAGTTGTAGGTACTTCTATAAACAGAGGGTCCTACAGACCATTATAGAGAAAGTCCTCAGAGACACGAGCCTTTCACTTTACACATCTGCCCTCCAAGACAGTGTATGCTACTTTATCTGTTAGATTGAGAAACTCTGAAGGACAGAGAATGTGTTTTTCCTTATTGATACATGTCTTTACCCTGATCTTGGTAACTGAAGGCTTCCTGATACTTAAATTAGTATCAGGGGAAGAAAATGTTATATTTTTCTTTCAGTATGAGGTATGAGGTATGAGGAGGACTTTCCTTCCTAATTTTTCTTTCATTATGAGGTATGAAGTATGAGGAGGGGGGAATTAGAATTCCCTCCTAATTCAGAACTATGACTTTATATTTTCCTTTTGTATCTTTAAATTATTAGAGAAAAAAGAAGCAAATTAACTGTATAAGTGGGGATGCAGGGTGAGTAGCTTTTGAAATCTTAGACCTACTAATGAATGTCTTGGAGTCAGAATTTCATTTTCAGTTAAAGGGTAATATTGATAATATCCATACTGTCGACCTTGGATGTTTACTATGAAGATCAAATGATAATATTAAGTGGAAATACGTTCAGTGCTCTAAAGGAATATAAAGATATATGGGATTAATTTGTGTTCTAAAGGTGGACCTGTGTATAGAAATGAAGGCTAAGGATGCCTAAGAGGCTCAGTTGGCTGGGCGTCCAACTCTTGATTTCAGCTCAAGTCTTGATCTTGGGGTTGTGAGTTCAAGCCCCGCGTAGGGCTCTATGCTGAGCATGTGAGACCTGCTTAAAAAAAAATAAATAAAATAAAGATGGGGCGCCTGGGTGGCTCAGTTGGTTACATGTACGACTCTTGATTTCAGCTCCGGTCATGATCTCACAGTTCATGAGTTCAAGGCCCACATCAGGCTCTGCGCTGACAATGAGAAACCTATTCGAGATTCTCTCTTTTTCCCTCTCGCTCTGTTCTTCCCCCACTTATGTTCTCTCTCCCTCTCTTCAAATAAATAAATAAACTTAAAAAAATAAAAAAGGAAAGAAAGAAGGAAGAAATGAAGATCAGCCCATGAATTCTCTTTCTTGATAATGTGCCAGTTTACTAGCAGATCTGCAGACAACTTGAGTCTGGACAGCTCTGTGACAAGCGCTGGCCCATTTCTTACTTAGGCCATGTATATATGACCTGTTGAATCGAAAGCAAGCAGGCGTTCCTATCTGACATGCCTTAAATTGTTACTCGGTCCGGAAGGCGGTAACAGCTGGGTGAACCATAGCAAATGAGAGCAAATGCACCTTTTGTTTTGTGCAACCCTGCCTTGCTCCCATGACGCTTTGGCTCCAAATGTGTCCTATTGTCCCTAAACATACTGCCTTTGTGTTCTTAGTTTTGAGAGTTAAACTGGAAAGGATGGAGGCAGGAGAAACAAATAACACTGGGACAGCTGAAGTGAAAACTCCCATGGTTTTGGAAAAGATTTAGTCTAGTGTCAAATCCCTACTGCTCCTGTTTACTAAAATCAAAATTTTAAATCCTGAATACATTTTTCCAATCATAGTGCTTCTCCACTGATAAAAGAATTATTTAATTTGTTAGAGGTTTGATATTTAACTTTTGTTTTTATTTATTTATTTACTATTTTAATGTTTGTTTATTTTTGACTGAGAGGGAGACACAATCCGAAGCAGGCTCCAAGCTGTCAGCACAGAACCTGACACGGGGCTCGAACTCACAAACCACGAGATCATGACCTGAGCCCAAGTCAGATGCTTAACCAACTGAGCCACCTTAATGTTTAACTTTTAAAACTTAACTACTAGCATGTTGATAAACAATAAGATTTAATCCTTTCTATTGAGAATTTCAGAATGTAAATCCTTTAATTTCCTAATACAATGCCAGATTCACCTTTATGATGAGGCAAAAATATGGCCTACAAGAAACTATACCTTGACCAAGTTCATAATCTGTGTTTTTTGTTTTCTCCTTATAATGTGTTGACAGCAGAGTCACTGCTTTATCCAACCATCAGTGGAAAAATTCTTAAGAACAGCCATTCGACCCAAAAGAGACAATCCCATTAAAAGAGTTGGCCAAGCAGAGGTACTGTTCACTTAGCCAGCCCGAAACACAAGCCAGTAAGTACAAAACCTGCCTGTGACTGTCCTAGGATTCTCCCAGTGCTCCCAGCGGTGGCTTCACTGAAATAAGCTCATTTTGCCAAAATGTGCCTTCTACTACATACTGTGACATAAAATGCGTGTAAATTTAACTGACTTAAATTTCACCTATACGTGGTTTGTCTTATTACAACTAATACCTGCTTTGCGTATTTTTAATGAAGCTCTAATACACTGTTTGAGTTCGTATAGTTCTGAGAAAAAGGTTTTTAGATCAGGGTCAAAAAATGTTCTCTCTCACTCCCACCTCTTCAAATGTCTGACTTGCATGCCCTGCCCCACCAAAAACGTTCTGCCAATTCCCTAAATAAAGGAAAATCGGAACTTAGAATAATCAACTTGGTATAAAAAAAGAAGTACTTTTAAATTTATGAGATCTTTTTATAGGAGGAGATAAACCCAGGGTGCCTAGGTGGCTCAGTTGGTTAAGTGTGTGACTCTTGATTTCAGTTCATGGGGTTGGAGTCCTGTGTCAGGTTCTATGCTGGCAGTGTGGAGCCTGCTTGGGATTCTCTCTCTCCCACTCTCTCTCTCTGCCTCCCACCCCACCTCACGTTCTCTCTCAAGATAAATAAATAAACTTTAAATTAAAAGTTTAAAAAAAAAATAAACTAGACATCTTGCTCTCACATCTGCACAATGCTGTTTATATCAAGGAACCATTTGATAATCCTATGAAATGATAGATGTGAAAGCCGTCGTTACGTTGTACTGCTATATTTAATTCTAATGATTATTTTTATTAGGAAGAAATGAGTATAGTGACTGCATAAAATATTTCATTGATGCTTCCAGTGAAACGTGAGGTGTTTTTGGTGTCTCACATTCCCTCAGTCACACCACTTCACGCACTCAGGCCCTGTTACCACCTGCCAGCACTTGTGTTTCTTTCCTTTAGAGCTTTCTCTTGCGATCTGAGCCAGCTTTGCTGTCCAACCAGCTGGAAATATTACAGAATAGCATTCATTGGGAGCAACCTTTAATCAAAGATTGATGAGCTTACACTCTAGCTTCCTTGCCTCCCAGGTGGGATAACTCAGAGCCATGTGTCCCATAGAGTCTCCTAGTTTTCCCAGAGGGATTAAGGGATTAAGCTCTAGTCACTCATTGTCCTAACTGACTTGGTTTTATAGACTTTTTTGACTGTCTTTTCTCCCATTTCACTTCCTCATTTCCCTCCTAAATAGCCTTCACCCTCCAAAGAATCTACTTGCACTGAATTTTTTGTCTTGGGGTCTACTACTTCTGGGAATTCCTAAGAGATACTGCCATTGCTTAAAATATTTGTAACTCCTAGAGTCACTGAATCATTAAAGTCACCTGAATACATAGAAGGAATGTTAGAAAAGTAGTACAATGGATAGAGAAGGGACTTGGGAGCAAAAATTACTTAGATTTAAATGTCTTCCTAGCTGTATGACTTTATACAGTACTTTCTAAACCTCACTGTCCTCATCTATAAGTGGTTGTAACATAGCACTGTAGTATACATTATAGGTCTTCCTAAAGACTTAATTAGATAATACAGTCAAAAAAATTGGATGGATGGCTAGATTGATCAATCGATAAATAGGTAGAAAATTCATACACAAATAATTATTGTTGTAATTATTAATTGAGGAAATCTTCAAGGCAGCAGTTGATATTAGGATAAATGGAGAAAAGGCATTTCAGGCCTGAGGCAGATGGTTGGTTTTGGGAGTAATGCTGATAGATGGGCTAGACTTAAAACAAAGAACTTGTTTACAGAACGGAGAAAAATAATGTCTAGTACTTTACAGATTATGTAGTTTCTTCCTTGCCCACCCTGAAGAATAGGATTCTCTGTGATAGACCATGGCAACCATTTTGCGGTAGAAGAGGTACAGAAGGAGAAAGAGATTAGCAAGATTACACTAGAAATTGCTTAGAAGACAGTGGGACCAGAAGGACCGGGAAATCCTGGAGAGCAATGTGATTTTCTGGCTTCTTTTCTCAGTTCTTACCACTGGTTCATATCTCTGTGTGTCCTTGGGTTGGCAGTGGTTAAGCATAAGGCCTCGTAGTTGCAGTCAATCTTCACGGACCTAGCGGAGCTAAAGACTGATCCAATGTGCTCATTGAACAACCTGTGGAATTTCTAGTGACCTCCCAACATTTCTGTGAACTCCTGGGAAATTAGGCTCTTTAGCGACCACCCTGGCTCTAAATGGCTTCTACGGAATTAATTCAGTTATGTGTTTTCTTTCTTTTCCATGTACAAAGTCTCTGTTTTGTATCTTATTGACTCATAGGTAGAACTCAGCCTTTCTTCTTGATTTACACACACACTTTACACACACACACACACACGATCCCATGAGGTGATTATACATATGTTAGATTTTATTCAAGGTTTGGAGTGACAGGGGGTTTAGAGCTTAAAAAATTTAATTCTGAATAGCAGATACCCTTGTTTATAAAAAGGCCTTTAGCCATTTTTCCTCTATCTTCAGCCGTGTCTACTTTATTCTTAAATCATGCCCCCAAATTTCTAATCCCATCAAGGTGAGAATTTGATCACTCTTTTACTGCCCTTTCCCCAGGGAGCTCGTGCCTCAGGGTCTCACTTTCTACCTCTCAACAGAAACTCCTGGTATGTTTTTTATAACCTAATTTTCTAAAACATGGCAGGCACCCCTCTGAACTCCCTTCAAGGGAATGTCCTTCAGGCACACCGACCACAGATATCTTCAAGCCACCAAACTGTTGTCTCCAGTGTGGCATTCCCATGGAGGCTGTGCTTTCCCCAGCAGCTCCCAGTCAAGGACCATACACAGTGAGCCTTCTGGAGTGGCCATTGTTGCCTGACAAGGGACTCGTCCATACAAGTCCCTGGAACTTTACTCAGGGTCACCACATTGACCTGGCCAAGATTTTCTCAGGACTGTGCACTTATCCTGTAGATTCTTCCTCTTACCACCATCAGATCTCCATCAGAACTGGAAGGTGCTTCTTGCCTGTTCCTCCCGTCTCTGCTTTATCCGTCACATCTTTCTCCGCAGGAAATCTATTGCACATATAATTCCATCTGCTTCTTGGAAGGCCTGAGCCGAAATACTCCCTAAGAGGAACCATGACGCCAGCATGTAAGATCATCATTTTTCCACACTCCACTATACAGGTATGATTATGGAGTCTCTTTGCTGATAGTATTAGATATTATGAATTATGTCTATTTGTATTTAACAGGTATACATTTCTCCATGACAACCTGATTAAACGTGGTATAAGGTCTAATAATTAAAATCACACTAATCAATAATTAAAATCAGTCTTCAGAACTCGCTCTTGTTTCCTAAGCTAAATGAGGAAGTCCTGATTCTCAGTCTGTGGTTGCTTCAGGACCCACTTTTTGGTCCATTCAAAGGTTAGTGGTTGTTCTAGAGACTCTACTCTGGTAGTGCCCCATTAATAGAAACTTAGTTGAAACCCTACAGCCAAGGCACTTAGTACCTGGTCCATACAGGCATCCCTGCAATCTTTCCCATATGCAAAGACGAGTTTTCTGAACCTTACAACCTGCAGTTCTTCTCCCAATGTTTAGAAATATATCCATTTTCTAAAATGGGATTATTCTCTTCTGCCTGTGAAGTCCTCTTCCTTAATTTTTTCCCATAATAAATCCTTTGAAAACAAAGATCTACGTAGCTGTCCTCAAAGATAAGCTCATCAATGACACAAAGACTTGTTTATTCTTCTGGGACCAGAGGGTACTGGTGGATAACTTTTAGTCAAAGCCTGAGAAAACAAGACAGCTAATTTACAGGAAGTTACTTTGCCCTGTCAAATTTTTAATAAATCAACCTGCTACTACATTTTGTCTATTATATCTCCTTAATAGTGGACATTTACCACAAAAGAAAGAAGGAAGGAAGGAGAGAAGGGGAAAGGAGGGGAGAAGAGGAAACAAAGAAAAAGAGAAAGAAAAATCTGATAGTATCATAGCTTTGAGTCCCATGAAGCCCCTCCTGGTACAAATCCCTTTTTCTAACAACCACTTGGTAGGTGTTTGTTCTTAGCATTTCTGCCATATTTGGGCAGAGGTAACAACAGAG
Organism: Paguma larvata; assembly: GCA_030068075.1. Classification (NCBI taxonomy): domain Eukaryota; kingdom Metazoa; phylum Chordata; class Mammalia; order Carnivora; family Viverridae; genus Paguma; species Paguma larvata. The sequence goes on from CM057832.1 coordinate 77,556,452, forward strand.
ACTATTACATCCGAAAGAGACCTTGGATGTTAAGTAGTTCATTGCTTCCAGCTTTACAGATGAACAAATGCTGACCCATAGTGATCAGGTATTGGTCCAAGAACATACGGTCAATGTTATGTCAACAACCCGGTTTAAGTCTCCTAGCTTAAAGATGTAGAGATATAAGTGGAAAGGACAGAATTACACAGAGCTACACAGAATTGGTTTCATTTCTTTTTCTCTGGGAAAATTTGGACATGTTACTTACATAATTGGCAGCTTTTTTCCCATCTTTAAACTTTGCATTTTAATAAATAGAGAGTTGTCCGGAGGATAAAATGAAAAATGTGATGATAGTAGTATGCTGGTAAATGCTTAACAATCAACTCTCGGAATTGATGGAGGAACCATGATTTGGGGCATTGGATAATTTTCAGGATATAAATATGCCTCCTGTTGTCAATTTCAAGCTTCCAACAGTTTAAGAAATGGCTGGCAAGGTTCCTGAAAACTTAACAATCGCCTCTCACAAGCGCATGTGAGCTGGCACAGACTGGCTCCAGCACACACTGACTATAAAACACTTGGCATGGAGCAGATACTCCATAAATATTAGTTGTCCTCTCATCTTCACAAGCCACAGGTTCTTTTTACCATGCCATGTAACTGTTGTTTCATGAACACTATCTCTTTGAACTTCCCAAGAAATGCGTTATTGTTGTAATAATCAATGTAAATAAAATGAACTCTCTTAAGTGAAAAGACCCGCATAACACCTCACTACTTTTGAGGGAGTATTAGAAATGCTCTTTCTAACCATAAACAATGTGTGAAATGCCCAGAATTCACCTTGCAGGATTCTTGCGACTTCCCGAAGTGGTAAGTTAGCATTGTACAGACCAGTCGAAACAGATCGATGTAAAGCCCATAGAGCAGAAGAGAGACAGTGAGTTTAGGTAAGAAAGTTTTGAATAAAATGATTTTAAATAAGATGCTTTGAACTGAGGGTTAAGGGTCTGTCTCTTGATTTTGGCTCAGGTCATGATCTCACAGTTCTTGGGCTCAAGCCCCATGTCCACGCTGACAGCATACAACCTGCTTGGGATTCCCTCTCTCCTTCTCTCTCTGCCCCTCCCTTGCTCACACTCTTGCTCTAAAAAAAAAAGAAGAAAAGAAAAGGCCTTAAATTGTAATAGAGCTCTTTTTCCATGAGTAACTCTATAGCATTCTCCAGGATGAGTAGAAGTGGCAGATTTATTTACTGTTAATGACTTCCCCTGAACAATTCCAGATAGGGCAACTATTCTATTCTATTTGTTTGCTTGCTTGCTTTAAAGATGCCCTGTGGAATTCCATTTCTAGTCAAGAAGGAGTAACTGGTATAGAATTGTTCTCCCATTGTAAACAACTAGAAAATTGGACATTTATGAAACAACTATCTTCAGCTATTGGGACCACACTGTGTTCAAAATTGTGATTCCTGAGATTAGGGAAACCATTGAAGTGAGCCCCACAATTTTCCTGGCTTTCTGCCATAGTAGGGTTGCCAGAGAAAATAGAAGATATCTGATGAAATTTTAATTTCAGATACATAATGAATAATTTTAGCATAAATATATATAAAAATGCAGTATTGGAATTTCATTAAATCCAGTAACCCTACCAGAGCAATTTTTAAACTGTAATAAAGGAAGAAACTCAAATGGAACGTGCTAATTTCTATGAGGAAACAAATTCTAGTATGGTGAGGCTGCAGTGGCTGGAATTTGCAGGGCAGAATACTATTAGGGAGCAAGATGCATAGGGAAAGAGCCCCAGAAATTTTTACAAGGGTCCTCTTGGGCCATTGGCTCAATATTATCCTATGTATGCACAGAGTGAAATTCCACAAAGCCAGGCGGCGGCAACAACAACAACAACAACAAAAGAAGGAAGAGGAGGAGGAGGAGAAGGAAGAAAAAAAAGAAAAAAAAAGACTTGAAAAGTTCACAGAGACTTGAGGACATTTGAATTCCATTCATCTGACCCAGAGAGACTTCTTTGGATATTTGGGGGTCATCAAGAGATCTGATCTAGTAGAAGGGCTAATTGGCCCTAAAATAAAGGCAATACTATGCTCACTATAGGAAAGCTTTAAACCAAGCCTCAACAATCAAGGTGATTCTGCAATTCTTGCAATTCCTGTGATCAAACAGGAGGCATGGATAGGGTGAGAAAAACATTGGGAAAATGCTCACTGGCAGAACTCACTTGGATATGAGAAGAATGGAGAGGAAAAAAAGAAGGAGAAGAAGAAATAGACACGTGGAGAGGATAGTTTTGATTCTTGGGAGGGAAGGATAAGAAATTGATATGTTCTTGTTAGGAGAAAGTCCAGTTGGGCCATTATGCTGACTGGAGAAGGGAAGGCTGAAGTCTTATAACATCTTTGCAAAGATTTATTTGGATTTTTTGAAGTGTTCACCAGGCTTCCAGTTGAAAGTATTTAGCAGTATTCTGGATACTAAACAGGGTCACATAATAAAGGAGTTTACTTCTATGGTTTGGGAGCAAAACATTAAAGAACATTATCCAAAGAATCAGAACACCCAAAGCTCTGATTCCTGAGAATATCAGACGAAAGTCGATGATAGACTCAGTATGCCCAGAAATACAACAAATGGCATGTTGTCTTTGTGTGTTGTAATTGCTTGTTAAAGCATTTTTTATGATAGTTACTTTAAAATCCTTGTCAGATAATTCCAACATCTGTGTAATCTTGGAATGGTGTCCATTGATTGTCTCCTCAGTTAAGGTGGAATTTTTCTCGTTCCTGATCTAAGTGATTTTCAGTTGTATCTCGGACATTTTTCCTGTTCCGTTAAGAGATCCTGGATCATATTGCAATCCTTTGTTTTAGCAGGCGTCCTATGACACCGCAGCAGTGGAGGGAGGGTGGCGATGCTCTATCACCGCCTGGTCGTGTGGAAGTTCAGATTCCCCACTTGACCTCCATTGACCCTTGAGAATGGAAGCAGAAGAGCATCTCGTTGTTTCTGGGTGTCAGTGGCAGCTCAAGGCCCCCACGAAACCTCTGCTGACACTGCAGGGGTGGGGATGCCTGGAATGTGGTAAAAGTCTTAGCCTCCCTCTCCTCCCTCTCTGACACCACCTTGGCAGGGAGGGGTGCCTCATTATCACTGGGCAGAGATGGAGTTCCTGGCTTCCCTAGTGGTCTTTGCTGACAACCTGGGGCAGAAGTGGGGTGGTCTCGTTATTGCCAGGTGTGGATAAAAGTTCTGAGTCCCCAGTTGGCCTCCTTGACACCACCCAAGGGGAGGACAGAGAAGTGCCTTAATGTAGTTGGGCACGGGCATAGGTCTAGGCTCTTTACTCACATTTTTTCCATGTGTTTGGCTGGAATAGGGCAGCTATTGTCTGAAAGTTATCTGTTTCGCTAGGCCGCACCTCTCCTTATCCTTTAGCTAGAGGGAGCTGACTCTTCTGGCTGTTTTTTTTTGGTCTGTGACTCTTGGCTTCTCCAGCACCCAGGGTGGGCTTCAGGAGTCAGAAAGAAAATCCCTTAAGCATGGGTCCTGAGACCCCTAGCAGGCCTGCCTTCTCTCCACCTTTTATAATCTTCCTGTGTTTGTTTTCTATGCAACGTCCGGGGTCCTTAGCTGCACTTAGCCAGAGGACTGGGGAGACGTGCGTCTACTCCATCTTGTCCCAGAACCAGAAACTCCATTTCAGATACCTGTGGTTCTGCTCTCGCTCCCATGGTCCCACAAGGCAGTGGTCCACATAGGAAAATGGGCATTCAAGCCTATATACTTCTCATTGCTAACACTCACCACCCCTACGTTTTAGTCCATTTAGTTGGATGGAAAGGGGTTTAGCTCCACACCTAACACCATAGAGTGCATCCCCCCAGTATCAGTGCGGCAGGGGGCAAGTCAGACAGTTCTTGCGCCAGAGATCCAAATTTCTCAGATGTTAGGTTGTTTGCCTCTGGCTTGGGAAATAATAATGCCTACTAGCTGCGCTCCTTCAGAGAACATACCTGCCGAAACAAGACCTCTCCTCTATCACGGAGGCTTCATCTGCTTTCATGGCATTTCAGAGTTTAATTGACTCCGTCTCTTGTGGATGAAGTCTGTACTGCTTTAAGAGAAGGAACCATCACTGTTATATATTTCAAATGTACTCTCTAAAAGCCGACACAAGCACTTCGAGGCTTTAAAAATCCTTTCTGCTGGCGCACATGTCAAACAGCCATTGGAGCTGCCACTTAAGGAAATGCAGTTTGTACATGGCACAAAGGCACCCAACCAAGGGGACAGAAAGGAGCTGAGATCCAGCCCAGGCTCTGTTTGCCAAATCGTGTACCCACAGGGCCGCTTCAGCCAGAGGGGGTGCCTTTTTCAAATTTGCACAAAGGCTCCCTATAAGCAATCAGCTGGGCTCAGAACCTAACAATAGCAGTATTGCAGCATCTCAAAAGAAATACTCTCTTGTATTCCATAAACTCATTATACTTGAATATTCAATTGATACTCATGCATAATTTATATCATCACTTCAAAATAATTCATTTTCAGATTTTCAGGCCTATTAAAACGAGCTCTGAATCATCTGGGGTAGAGCACATTGCAAATTTTGGCCAAGGTCAAATTGGCTTTTTGAACGGAATTTCCATCATTATCCCCTTGAGACTGAGCCTTCCCATTAGTAAGGTTTGTTAATTACCAGGGCAGATGAGTTAGGCTTCCTGATAGGCACAATCTTCTGTCCCTTAGCTCTAACAAAACCTTCCCCTGCCACCCTACTGTGTGACAGATCGGTATGTCCTTTCAGACAATTCAAAATTCTTGCCTTCTTGGAATGGCCATATCATCAATTAACTCTGGATACTGAAGGTTACAACAGGTCACTAAGCAGTTCTGAGAAAAGGCCCGTTACTCTCATCTCCTTAGTCAGCTAGTGGCCACTTAGTGGATACATCTCTTCTCAGAATAAAAGCTTTAAATTTCTGGGATCAAATAAACTTTATAAAATAAGCCATTTGTGCTGGTCTTACTATAAACCACATGGTGATTTGGATGTAAATATTTGGCTTACATCAAGACAAATAACAAGAGAACACCAAAGTATATCCTGGTTTGTTTCTTTCTTTCTTTTTTTTTTTTTTAATTCTAGTATAATTAACATATAGTGTTATTTTAGTTTCAGGTGCACAATATAGTGATGCAACAATTGTATACATTAGTCAGTGTTCATCACAATAAGTGTATTCTTTTTTTTAACTTTATTTATTTAATTTTCCTCTTTTTAATGTTTATTCAATTTGAGAGAGAGAGAGAGAGAGAGGGAGGGAGGGAGGGAGGGAGAAAGAGAATCCCAAGCAGGGTCTATGCTATGGGGCTCAAACTCATGAATCATGAGATCATGACCTGAGCCGAAGTCAGACACTTAACCCACCGAGCCACCCAGGTGCCCTACAATAAGGGTATTCCTAATCCCCTTCACCTATTTCACCCATCCCCCCCATCCACCTCCCTTCTGGTGACCACCAGTGTAGTTTGTTCTCTATATTTAAGAGTCTGGCTTTTATTTTCTCTTTTTTAATTTGTTCATTTGTTTTGTTTCTTAAATTCCACACATGAGTGAAATCGTATGGTATTTATCTTTCTCTGACTGACTTATTTCACTTAGTACAATATACTCTACTTCCATCCACGTTGTTGCAAATGGGAAGCTTTTTATTTTGATATAGTCCCAGTAGTGTTTTTTTTCCTTTGTTTCCCTTGCTTTGGGAGGCATATCTAGAAAGATGTTGCTATGGCCAATGTCAGAGAAACTACTACCTGTGCTCTCTTCTAGGTTTCTGTTCTCACGTTTAGGTCTTTAATCCGTTTTTAGTTTACTTTGTGTATGGATTAAGAAAGTGGCCCAATTTCATTCTTTTGAGTGCATACCCTGGTTTCTTAATTATCCTTTGTTTCTTGGCTTCCCCAAATACTAATTAATATTTTGAAAAATATTAGTATTTTCTCTCAACGCCACTACACCACAGGGTTCATATCTATTGGGTGAGGAGTTTTAACTAGCCAAAATACTCTAATTTGTATGTGTCCCAAACAAGTACAGCTTCAGTAAATAATGTCCTTTTCCCCCTACTTTTTTCTTTTAAACATTTACTATCATTTTCCTAATACATGCAAAACTTTTTCCTCCTCCTTCATGTGGAAATTTGTTTCCCATCTACTAAACTCTCCTTTTTCAAATGTACTCATTTCTAGCAGGAAAAACAAGTTTTTAAAGAGCCACGCCCTTTTTGCAAAACACCATTATGCCACAAGGAAGACTTTTTGAAAATCCACTGTAAAGAAAAATAAAATCAATTTTGGAGAGCTGCTGTAGTTTCCTTTTTTTATTTTTTTAAGTGGATTTATTTTGAGAGAGAGCACACTCACACAAGGGGTGTGGAAAGGCAGGGAGAGAGGGAGAGAGAGAACCTCTCTGCAGGCTCCGCAATATCAGCACAGAGCCCAACATGGGGCTCGAACCCACGAACTGTGAGATCATGACCAGAGCCGAAATCAAAAGTCAGACACTTAACCGACTGAGTCACCCAGGGACGCCTGTAAGTTTTCTTTTAATAAGTTAAGGGTGAGCAGAACAAATTCTTATCATCTTACCATATAATGTGTGTCTCATTGGATAAAAATGTAATGTGTAGCATCATACAAGAATTGCTATTTTGAAAAATAGATTAAATCACAGAACTTGGCTATTAGGATTCTCTAAAATATTTATCGTAAGTCTATATCTTGCCATATGAATGGACTTGCACTACTAAAGTGTTTAGTTTTGAAGTGTTTGGTCTGCAAATATTTATCCAGTGTGAATGATTAAAACAAAATAAAATTCATTAAACACCACTGCTGATCCTCACTCCACCATATGCTACAAGAACTTAGCTGAGACACTTTCCCAGGACATTCATTTCCACAACATCTGAAAAGCGAAGAAGCTAAATTAGATGCTGTTTGTTGTTTGTTTATAATATTTTAAATTTATTTTTAATGTTTATTTTTGAGAAGGAGTGAGCATGAGCAGGGGAGGGTTAGAGAGAGAAGGAGACAGAGAATCCGAAGCAGAGTCCTCACTTGTCGGTTCAAAACTCATGAACTGTGAGATCATGACCTGAGTTGAGGTCGAATGCGTAACTGACTGGTACCCCTAAATTAGATGCTTTGTTAATGGCTTATAGTCCTATAATCTCTGTTAGATAATTCCTGGACTATTCTTCAGAAGTCTCAAATCGTTAGAAGAGATTATCATTTCTTTTTTTTTTTTAATGTTTTTATTTATTTTGAGAGAGAGAGAGAGAGCCCATGTGCGTGAGTGGGGGAGGGGCAAAGAGAGAGGGAGACACAGAATCCAAAACATGATCCAGGCTCTGAGGCCTCAGCACAGAGCCTAAAACAGAGCTCAAACTCATAAACCTCAAGATCGTGACCTGAGCTCAAGTTGGATGCTTAACAGACTGAGCCACTGAGGCGCCCCAAGAACTAATCATTTCTAATTTACAGATGAAGAAACTGGGATTTGAAGAAGTTAAAGAACTTGCCCAAAGTCGGACAGCTAAACCATGGACTTGGCGGATCCCTTACCCAGGTCTGTCTGATTCTAAAGTTCATGCTTTTAGTTCTACCTCCAATGCAATTCTTGCCTTCCAGGAGCCCCAGAGGAGAAAAAACACTGATGTCCATAATTTTAGCATGCAGTCTATACCCTGTATAAGAGCCTCCTTAGAAAAAATACTGGCTTACTTGAGCAGTAGCCTCTATACTTTCTCCTTCAAAGAACTGAGATAGTGGTTCTCACTGTGGTCCCTGGACTAGAAGCATCAATAGCACCTAAAACCTTGCCAAAAATACAAACTCGCAGGCCGCACCCTCTACATCAGAAACTGAATCAGAAACTCTGGGAAGGAGATCCAGCAATCTGTGTTTTCACAAGCCCTCCCGGTGATTCTATGACTACAGTTCAAGAACCACTGCACTAAGATGTGTGACCTTGGGAAACGCTGTGACCTTGGGAAATGCATGCAAGAGCCCTGAGCTTTAGCTACCAGCCCTGAAATCCTAGGGTCCTCCTATGACCTAACTTTCAAATTAACAGAGGGATGGATCATATTCATACCCCTAACGTTGAGAACTGATACCCAACGGAAGGAGAAGGCAGAGATGAGGAGGATGAAGAGGACAGCCTTCCACACATCCTCCAATTTGCCAGGGTAGCAGTTTTCATTGTGATGATGTATGGCAGTGATGCCTATGACATCCCGAATTAGAACATCTTTTTTGGAGTCACTCTCAATGCAACTAGCTCTTTGGGAATTTAAAAATGTATTAGGCGACTTGGAACTCAGCTCAAAGAAAGACAGAATCAATTAAAAATATGCATTCTGTTTCCTTAGCCTTGCTTTAAGTCATTCAGGAGACAGTTTCTGGGAATGGAGTCTAATAGATCTGTTTTGCAAACTGGAACAAAGTAATCTCTCACTTCCCAGGAGTGATGCCTCCCTTCCCCCAGGAGATGACATATATTTGGGGATCCATTTCAGCCAGAGATGACATAACCAGCCTTCCAGGTAGCTTCAGGAACTCATGTTTCCCCAGCTTAGCAATGACTCAGCGGATGGCAAGGGAGTATGAATGGCCTTAAGTACTAAACTGGCGCCAAGGGTCATATTTTCATTATTTATTAAACATTTTTCTGGCCCACAGCCTAAGTCCCTGTAACTCTATGCTTACATAGCGCACAATTTGGGTTAGAAATCTCTTCACTAGGCCTGGGCCTGAGGTTAGAAAAGAAGCCAGTTTTCACTTGTGAGATTGGAGCTCCTGATCCATCGTCAGAACACCTGTCGAGTGAAAGAATGAGTTGGTAGAAGGAGTGCACAGGCCTGAAGTTGGTCAGTAAGTAACGGAGATGGCTGTACACCACTTTGCACGCACACTCGTACCGATTTCTGTCATGATGGGGAAGGAAGCAAATCTGTTCTGAGCACTTACTGTGTCCAAGTGCTCTGTGCACGTTTTTCTCGTTGAATCCTCCCAACGCCCCTGGGAGGGTGGACTTGTTAGGGCCATTCTGTAGGCAGGCAAAGCTCACAGCTGATGCGTGGCAGGGCCAGGAGTGGGTCATGGTTCTAAACCGCTCGCTCTCCTTGCTGTCTGATACTGGGTTAGTACATGGGCGAAATGCCTCCTCAGAACTGGGGCTCAGAGTACGGCCTTGAAACAGGCTGATGTTCCAGAATCATAGGCCCTCCCTCGAAATAACAGAGACAGCTGACTTGGGCAGATAAAGGGAGAAATAAGTAAACTCATACTTTTTGTTGATTTGCTTTATTAAATCTTTTAGACATGTAAAATCATCTGTGGGTTTGTCAATTATATATCTTTAATATGTAGAAGATAGAGATGTTATAAAGACTGTAATAAACACTCATGTGTCTGTCACCCAGCTCTGTCTCATTTCTTTATGTGTCTTTTACCCAGAAATCACCACTGTCCTGAAGTTTTTGTTTAAGGTTTCCTTGCTCTTCTTTATTACATGTCTTTATATACGTATGTACAAACTATATTATTCACTTTGTTTTTAAATTTTTTTAAATGTTTATTTTTGAGAGAGAGAGTGACAGCACAAGCAGGGGAGGGGCAGAGAGAGAGGACGACACAGAATCCAAGTCAGGCTCCAGGCTCCGAGCTGTCAGCACAGAGCCTGATGCAGGGCTCGAACTCATAAGCTGTGAAATCATGACCTGAGCCGAAGTCGGACGCTTAACCAACTGACCCATCCAGGCGCCCCATATATTATTCACTTTGTTTTTAAACTTTGTATGTAAGGTATTATACTGCAAGTATTTTTGTTTAAAGCTCATTTATTTATTTATTTATTGAGAGAGAGAAAGAGAGAGCATGAGCTGGGGCAGAGGCAGAGAGAGAGGAGAGATAATCCCAAACAGGCTCATCGCTGTCAGCATGAGCCCCATGTGGGACTCGATCCCACAAACCATGACATCGTGACCTGCCGAAATGAAGAGTTGGACGCTTAACTTACTGAGCCACCCAAACACCCTTAAACTGCAAGCATTCTTCTGCCATGCCATGTGCTTTTTTATTTAACATTATTCTCCCAGACTGACCTATTTTGTCACATCGAGCTGTAATTCATTCATTCATACTATCATATAATTCATGATGGTGTCCCATCGTATGAGCATTGCACCATCTATTACCTACTCTGTCAGCGGACATGTGGATTGTTTCCGGATTTTGACCGTTAACAGGGCTGTCGTGAACGTTTTTATACGTCTCCTGATCACAAGTTTGTTTCTCTAAATACATGCTACCTAGAAGTAAACTGAGAAGTTTTAAGGTATGCATATGTTCACCTTGATAAGACAATGTCAAATTGTTTTCTGAAGAATATGGACCTTTTTACCTGCTACACAGCAATAGCTAAGCATTTGTATATCCCAACAGTCGATATTGTCATACTCTTTCATTTCCTTCCCTAGTCTGGTGGGTGGAAAATGATAGCTTATAGTTTTAATTCATAGTTTCTCCATAATTAATTTGGTGAAACATCTTTTCAGAGTTTTATTGGCTTTTTTGATTTCTTCAACTATGAATTAAATACCAGTTCCTATACTTGGCTCACAAATCTTCTCTTTATCTTTACTCTCTCAACCCTCCTATATCCACAGTGTGGACGAAGAGTTACAGAGACATGAGAAGGGGTGAAGCAAATGAAGAGGAATGGGGCATAATGTGTGTCCCAAGAAGAGGCTCAGAAGTCAACGAGAATGGGGTGCATTCAAGAAACCAGCTGAATCTCTCAGAACACGATGATGAAACGCAAGCTTTGATTTAAGGTGAGAGAGTTCTGAAACTGAAGCAAGTTTCAAGACAGACCACCCTGTAGTAATTTCCAAGTAGATATCCAGAGACTGGTTTTATGACTCTGGAATCCCATAGCCACATAAGGATATAAAACAGTTGAGAGAGTAGAAATGCAGGAATGATTTGTGGAGACGATTTTTTGGAGGGAGAGCTGTTTCCTTCAACCTCTCCAAGGGGGTAGGGGTAGGGGCGCTGTCCTTTCACCTCAAGATTAGAGAGAAGGACTTTGGTGGGACCAGGAGGAGAATTGGTTTGCATCCTGAGGGACAGGGCGTTGGGAGGACATGGTAGTGATGTCAAGTCCTGCTTTAAAAAGTGTGCAGGTGAAATCACCATAGTTGTCTGCAATTACACACTAGGAGAGAGAGACCGGAAGTGGGAGCGGCTTGACTTCTACATTTAGTGTGGCGTTTTCCGTAATATTGGCCAAGGGAAAAACCAGTCCTTCCTCACCTCTCTTCCCTTGCTTCAAGCCCCTGGTGGAGTCAGAGATTGAGCGAGATACAGGAGGTGGAGGAGGTGGGAGTACCTCTACATGGGAGAAAAAGAGAAAGCACCGTGACCCAGCCCCTTCATCCACAAGCAGCCAGCCCCCATTAGGCTCCAGCCTGGAGGTGAGCACAGTTTCATTGTAAATCAAATTTGGTATTTTCTATGTTATATGGGACTAGATATTTTGAAATATTGAACTGAGACAGTGCTTGACACTGGAAGGAAGTAACCATAGCATTTTCTATTACCCAATAGGGAACCAAAAAGTCATTGAAAGTGCTGCCATCTTCATCCAAGCGTGAAAGAAGAGACAGTCATGGGAAAGGTTAAAGGAACAGTGGGAGACAGTTAGTAAGTTGTTTCCTGATAAAGCTCTATGAGTTCTGATTTTCAAAGTCAGTGTAACTGAAAAGCGGCAAGAGAAGAGATTGTAGAGAAGGTGACCAGATGAATGAGTCACACGGGGATTTGGGAGTCAAGGCCCTTGAAAGCCATTGAAGAGCTCTACGTAGGGGAGTTTTGTGATCAAAATTGTGCTCAAAAAAAAAAAAAAAAAACAAAGCCTCTAGTGTCAGGGTCTATGATGATTTGAAGGGCAGTAGAGGCAGAGGGTGCCCAGAGGAGGCCCTGGCTTAGGTGACATATACGGGCAGCTCGAGTCCAGATTAGTGGCAGTGAGGATAAAAGAAACGGAAGGTTTTGAGAGAAGTGCTTAGGTTGATGGAGCTGACGTGCGAGGTGAAGAATGGTTCCTACGTTTCTGATTCGAGTCACTAAGGAATCAGCAGTGCCATTTCCAGAGACTGAGTTCTTTGACCCTTTAATATTCTTGGGAGATACACAGGGTAGACAGTCGTGCCTCCATCTTACTGCTGTGGTGACTAATAAGAAAGCCAATTAATTAGCTGAAGTCCACACAACTCATTACATGCTGGGAGCTTCTACTTCAAATGACATTGCTTGAACTAGTTCTCTTTGATTCTGTTTAGATACAAATGCCCAACCGTAGGTGGAGTTAGGTGTATAATTTAAAGGAAGAGAGAGAGGCACCTGGCTGGCTCAGGCAGAAGAGCATGCAACTCTTGATCTCAGGGTCATGAGTTTGAGCCCCACGTTGGGTATAGAGATTACTAAAAAAATAATTATTATAATAAACTTTAAAAAAGGTAAAAGAAGAGAGAAAGAAACTGGGCTTGATATGGCCCTTAAGCTTGAAATATTTACACATTCAACAATTTCAGCAAAAGATAATTATGCTTCTTAGAATCATGGAAACATTCCATGAAACCCTGGATTTCAATACAGTTGAGAAATCTCCGAACTGGCCTAAGTAACCTTTTGCCTCTCTCCCGGCCACAGAATTCTAACATTTATATTTGGGGGCAGGATTCCTCAATCCTTAATACGTGTACGAATCACACGGGGATCTCGTTAAAATGCCAATTCTGCTTCAGTAGGTTTGGGGTGGGGCTCACGATGCTGCATTTTTAACTGGCTCCCAGGGTATGCCCAGGCTGCTGGCCTGCCTTTTGGAAAAGCAAGGTTTCAGGAGGGCCCAGAACTTCTCGGAGCAGTCGTGGGCACTGAGAAAGCTCAAAGGGAAAAGACCCCATGGGATCCCAGAATTGGAAGGAGGCCGGGGATAAACAGTTACCCCTTGCAGAATGGCGAGGCAGACCAATGTTCCCAGGCCTGCTTCCACTTTCCAAATTCATTTCCTCGGGAGTCCCTTTCTGCTGATTAACTAACTAATCCTTGTCAGGGGTGAGACTGGAAACTGGTGTTTCCTATTATCCTCCTGCTTACTCTGCCCAGTAAGCTGCATTGGCAACTTCACTTTCAAGGTTCAAGACCCAAAAGGACAAAACGTTAAATGTTAAGCAGACAATACACATTCAGTATCTGACACAGACAGATCCTGGGAAAGGGAAGAGACTCAGCCCATCCAAGCGGCTTTCTTTCTAGGGACTATTTGATCCTGCATAGTTCCCTGTGCCTCCTTAAAAGCAATCTTTAAGACACGCCAGATATTAAAAAGCGAAGAACTTCTCTGCAAAGGATATCTGTTGGCATCTTTGCCTGTGCTCTCCTGAGTCCGGAGTGGAGTGGGCTTGCAGGGACATTGGACCTCAGTGAGTTTAGGGGTAAGCATATGGGGTCGGATGGGATCCGACAGAATTGTTCCCAGGAACCTTGCAGAGTTCAGAGCCAGCAAGAGACGTCAGGCTTTGCTCTTGCTTTTGCCATTTGCATCCTCTGTGACCTTAGGCAAGGCCTTTCACGTTTTCAGTTTTAGTTTTCTTCACATGTAAAATGAAACGATGGAACAAAATGCCCCTCTCGGTTCCATTCTGGCTCTAAAATTTGTCTTCGAATTCGTTTCAAGTGAACTTGAAAAGGGGGAAATTTTTAAGCCGCCAGTTTTTACAGTCGCTGGTCATCAAAATCATTTTGGAGAGCTTTCAAAAGATATCGATAGATAAGTCTCCTCTACCCTTCCTGCTCATTGGTAGATGCAGCCTTGAGAACTGTTTTCCTCAAGTTCTCCAGGTAAACTCTGCCCAGGAGACACATTTGGGAATCACTGAGCGAAACCACAAGGGGGCGTCTGGGAGACACTGATCACCATCTCCGTTGTTTAAAACCATTTTGAAGGTTAAAATAGAAAGAAAATCGATTCGTCATTTCCATATCTAATTTTGCCTCACATAACTCGAAATAAATGTGTGGCTGAAAGTATCTTTTACTCTTTAGAACTTGGGGTTTAATTTTCTTCTGCGTGAGCTAAAACTATATTTATGTAATATGTATTGTTAAATAACAAAAATTCCACAGAATAAGTTTTAGAGGTCTAATTGGCTTCCTTAAATGACTCATGAATCAGGCAGCATCTCATCTAGCAAGTAGTGGGCAGAGGGAGGGTTCTGAGGAAGGTCCTTCATAGAAGGAGGGTGGGACAAAGAAAGTCATCAGCAAAAGAAAAGGATTGTTTGGGGCAGACTGGCTTTCCCTTAGGGAAAAAGCAAGGGGTCTTAGGGGATGGAGAAGGCCCTTGTGGCACTCACTGGTGCTGACTCAGTGGCTACAGTCAAGGCTACATTTCTGGGGGAGGTTGGACGAGAAGCTAAGGAGAGGGGTGGGGTCTGAGGGCACAAAGGGGAGAAGGTAAGAGGAGATGTTTGGAAAAGGAAGGTTGCCCTATGGTGGAGATATGTTTCTTAGGTAAAGAGGAATCTCTGTTAATAGCTGTCTTCCTGGTGTCAGGAGGAAGTTGAGGGGGGAAATAAACAGCTTTTCCTGAATCTGCTGACTTTTGATTGCTTTTAACTCAAAATAATGTTCATGCCAAAGTGGTCCATCTTAGGGTGGCCTGCCCTGGCCATAATCTAAAGTTTGAGACAAATGCTTGTTCGTAATTAGCATCTAATATATGTCAGTTATGACAATGCCGTGTTGTCATTATTCTCTTGTCTTGGCAGGACTTTTACCACTCAGTTATCCAGTCCAAAAACCCAGCTTCCTCCCTTCTCCATCCAACTGGTAATACTTACTTCTCCCCTAAATCGACTCCCTCCTTCTCATCTCCACAGATGCATCCTTCGTTTCGTCACTCACTTCCCTTCCAGACCTCCGCAATGTCTTCCTGAAAGTCTCCCTGGCTCCATGAGTGATTGTGTTAAACTACGAGTCTGATGTTGTTTCCCCACGAACGCAATCACATCTACGGCGGTATGAAATTTACCCTCAAAGGGTGTAAGAAGTGTTATGTGTGTGTATATAGAGAAAGAGAGAGAGATGATAAAGCAAATGAGACAGAAGGTTAACAATAGATGAGTCTGGATACATGGTATGCAGGTGTTCTGTGAACTCTTTGATTATTGCAACTTTTTTGCAAGTTTGATTTTCAAAACAAACAAAACGCTGGCTAACTTACCTCTTCCGACTCAACTCCTACTATTTTTCCTCCTCCATGTCTAAGCTTCAGCCATCTTCCATGATGGCAGTTCTTTACTTTTGCACGTGGTGTTCAGTGATTTGGAATAGACTGGCCTTTGTCTATCTGGGAAACTCCCATGTGTACTTCAAGACCCAGCACATAATCCCTCCTGTCTTGTGCCTATGTTTTATTGACAGAATCACCTTCCTCCCTTGGGCCGACTGTGTTTCTCATTTTGACTCCTGTGCCCTTTTCTTGTGTAGGATCATGAGTCAGTTTCTTACACTAAACTCCGAGATCTTGAAGAACAGAGGCCCTGAGTCCTGCTCATTATTGCACCCTAGAGCCTAAAACCCCAGTTCCTGTCCTCTTGCACTCTTGGATACATTTGTATTTGCTCGGCCTTGCTGGTTCTTCACCTTGTGCCATTTGCGGTGGTCACGGTGACACTCAGTTTGCTGCGGCTTCCTGTTGTTCCCAGCTGAAGCTTGGTTCCTGGTACTCTCCCCCGATTTTTTTAAAACTTTTTTCCGCATGTGGAGGAAGTGAGTCATTACTGTTGAGGGAGCTGAAATCCAGTGGTGATCCTTGTTGCTTACAGACCCCCTCCAACCCCAGGACCTCCTTCCCTTTCTCTAATTCTGTGTTTTGGAACCAGTTAATTTACCTGTTAGAAGTCTTAGTTTTCTCATCTATAAAAAAGGCACGCTTTAGTCCAGTATCCTTTATAAGAGGTTTATGGAGGGGAAGAAAAATAATTTTCCCACTACTCTTCTAGGTTCTTGGCTAAACCACTGAATCGGAGTAAATACGCCACTCTAAACTAGGCCTTTTTAGGGGCCCCTGGGTGGCTCAGTCAGTTGAGCTTCCGACTCTTGATTTTGGCTGGTCATGATCCCAGCGTCATGAGATCAAGTCTCATGTTGGGCTCAGAGGAGAGCCTGCTGAAGATTCTCTCTCTCCCTCTCTGCCCCTCACCTTTAGTGCACTCACTCTCGCTTGCTCGCTCTCTTTCAAAATAAATAAACATGTAAAAAATAAAATAAAACATGTCTCTTTGACATAAAGAGACCAGTTATCTTCAGCTGGTTACTTTTAAGAAACAGCAGACACGGGATAAGCTCCGAAAATGAGTAGAAGTTACCCTTTTGAAAGGGACGTTTACATTTATAAGGGACATTGCCATTTGTGAGGGTGTGTCCCTTTGTACATTCATCAATGAAGAAGACATCACTTGAACCTGCATAGCAGCCCAACCCTTGTTTACCATGCTTTTCCTGGTAGCCTCCCATCACTGGCTTCCTGCCTCATACATCTTTCTTTTGTCTTTAGCTGAAGATGGTGTTTAAGAGGTGAGGGGGAGTGTCAGTCCAGAATCTAGAAGGGTAGAGGGAAAATTATTTTTCCTCCCCTCCACCCTCTTGCAATAAAAGACAGATTAACAAGAGAAAATAAACAGAAGTGTAATAACACGTATACCTTCTGTATACATGGGAGAGACCCAGGAAGACTGGGCAACTTCCTGAAATGACCCGAGCCACCACCTTGACTGCCATCTTCAGCTAATGACAAAAGAAGAATGTTTGGGTTGGGCAGAGAAGCAAATTATGGGAGGTTCCTAGGAAAAGCACAATAAACAGATGATAAGGTTGTTGCAGATTTCAGTCAGAACTTCTCCACTAAGAACTTCTAGAGATTTAGGTGCCTTCTTCTCTTCTTGATCCAGAAAGGGAGACACCCTTCTAAATGGAGATATTCCTTATAAAGGTAAGTGTTCCTCAGAAAAGGGCAATTTCTTCTCCTGTGTCTGTACCTTCTCAAAACTAATCAGCCTAAAATAATCTTGATGCCGAAGAGGCATATTTGGGGGGTACCCCCTTCTGTACATTTTATTTTCTCTTCCCTTTGCTTTGGCTTCCTGTTAAGACAGAACATTTCATGGAATCCTCTGTGCTGATTTGTCAAAGTTCATCAAATATTAACAGAATTTAACAAGTTGTTTCTTCAGAGTTATTTAAGTCAAAGACCAGAATGCCCCATGCGTACATATGGTATGTATGTAATATCCCTTTGGATTCTTATGGGTTTTTCCTGTGAAGATTTAGGGCAGGGCAAGCTTAGCACTGTTTATAGCAATAAATGACCCTTCTAAAAGTCCCGAGTCTTGTTGCTTGTTTTTACTACCATTTGAGACCGTATATTTTGCGGCTAAAAAAATGAAGGGATCTCTTGAAGAAGAAAAATTATTGCCAGTAGAACATATTTACTTTGAAATACCACTTTGAAAGAGGATGTCACCTACCTCTATTTTGACTTCAGGTACTTTCTAATTGATTAAGTTCTTTCCCGTTTATCTCTTAACTCAAGCAGAAGACCTGAGGGCAAAGCATCCCGTGATGGGGACTGAAACAGCCTCCTCCGGCCACAGGGACTGCCCTGAGCTGGCAAGACCCCCCCACATGATTAACCCCAAGACAACGATCCACCTGACTTTTTCTGCCCACTTGCACGTACCCACCGACCTTTGTCCCACATTTTCTTTTTTTTTTTTTTTTTTAAATTTTTTTTAATGTTTATTTATTTCTGAGAGACACAGAGGCACAGCATGAACAGGGGAAGGGCAGAGAGAGGAGACACAGAATCGGAAGCAGGCTCCAGGCTCTGAGCCGTCAGCACAGAGCCCGACGCAGGGCTCGAACTCACAGACCGTGAGATCATGACCTGAGCCGAAGTCGGCCGCCCAACCGACTGAGCCACCCAGGCGCCCCCCACATTTTCCTTATATAAACCTGGAAGCATTTTTGACACTTGGGAGACCGTCTTGGAGACACTGATTCGCTGCCTTCCCAGTGTTGGCCTCGCCGAAATAAATTCCTTTCCTGTTTCACCACCATTATCTCTCTGCCTTTGGATTTTGTCAGCAGCAAGTGGCCCAGCCTGGTCTGTTTGGGCGCCCTGGAGTCACGTGCTTTTGCACCCCTTTGCCCCTGGCTACAACTTGAGGGGCCGAGTAAACAGTCTACAGTGATGAAATACGGAGCATGTGCTTCAAATCGGCTTGTTGGGAACATAAGAAGCGTGACTCTGGAATGAATGCTTCCTCATAGCAGGGGCCTGGTCTTTCGAATTCCACACTCCATTCCAGGGCCTCAGACAATGCCCAACCCTCCCAGGAGCTCAGCAAATATTTGGTGAAAGAAAAAATGAATGAGGTCAATAAGCCTGTTTGGGGAAATGTCAGAGCTCTCAAAACCTAAATATATTCAGGGGCACCCAGGTGGCTCAGTCTGTTAAGCATCAGACTTCAGTTCAGGTCATGAACTCACAGTTCATGAGTTCGATCCCCACGTTGGGCTCTGTGCTGACAGCTCAGAGCCTGGAGCCTGCTTCACATTCTGTGTCTCCCTCTCTCTCTCTCTTTTCCTCCCATGCTTGCTCTCTGTCTCTGTCTCTCTCAAAAATAAATAAAGAT
This sequence comes from Paguma larvata, assembly GCA_030068075.1. NCBI lineage: Eukaryota > Metazoa > Chordata > Mammalia > Carnivora > Viverridae > Paguma > Paguma larvata. The sequence goes on from CM057832.1 coordinate 77,575,296, forward strand.
TAAGAAAATTTAAAAAACAAAACAAAACCACAACAACAACAGCAACAACAAAACCCTAAATATATTAAAAGAATCTTTTTTTTTTTTTAACATTTTTATTTTATTTTTGAGAGACATAGAGACAGAACATGAGCAAGGGAAGGACAGAGAGAGACAGAGACACAGAATCCGAAGCAGGCTTCAGGCTCTGAGCCATCAGCACAGAGCCCGACGCGGGGCTCGAACTCACAGACCGCGAGATCATGACCTGAGCCGAAGTCGGCCGCTTAACCGACTGAGCCACCCAGGCGCCCCCCTAAATATATTAAAGCAAGTAAAGACGAGAGCCCTGAAGGGAGGGGTTCCTTAAGGCCCCGAATTTGTCGTCAGGATACCTCTTGGTTACTTCTGCTTCATCCGTATCGAAGATGTTCAACTGCACCCAGTCCAGGCCTTTCCATGATGTATATTCTCCAAATGGTCCTGGAACTGAAGGTTGTACTAGAACTTTCTGTGCCTTTGTGTTCTGCTGTTTGCTGCATGCTGCAGTTTTTCGAGCCCGGGGGTTTCTTCTGGAGTAGTTGTGCCGTAATAAATGGCTAAGTTACTGACAGCCGTTCCCTTTCTCGTCTGCTCTTTATCAACATAGTACAGTTTCCTGTACCCATCACTGATGGGGAAATGATACTGCTGACATTATTACAATGGAGTAACCCAAAGTTATCTTGTATTAACTCTCCCGTGTCATATTCTCCAACAGTATTCATGTTTTAAGTGATTTGCAGGTTGGTTTTTTTTTTTTTTTTAGAGATCTATTTGATTTTCTTGTTGAGTTCCTGTTAATCTGCTGATCTCCGATTTGCTGAAGACTTTGTTCTTTTTTTTTTTTCTTCTTCTTCCTGCTCTTACAGTCTAGGGAATTGACAAATGCAATGTTGGGGCGTTAGGGAAGAGACAGGCCTTGGGATGTACTGTAAAAGTCACCACAATGGGATGTAGTAGACCTTCTCAGCATAAACTGGAAATTAAAAAAAAAAATGCTGCAAATAGACTTACTTCCTTTGGGCTTAAACTGTATTGGCAGCAATGTAGATTCTGCTATGGGTTGAAGTCACTTTCTACTTTGGAACTACTCAGTCCGTGGGGAATGGTGGAGTCATGATTTAGCAGCAAGACTCTGGGAGCAGGCCAGCATCCACATCTGTTCTGAACTGTAAGTGGGCTGGAAAAATGCTTGAAAAAAAGCCAGAGGAGGGAGGTGAAGGAGAACACAAAACCTTTCCCCTCAAAAAGGCCAGGAAGATGACTTGATCAATTCCAAGGGGATTAGATTTCGAGAGAAGCTTTTATGGAAGCAAAATCTATACAATTCTTCTCTGCCTTCCTCCATTAAGTTCCTCTGCCCTGTGATACAAGATCATAACGCATAATACAAGAAAATCTTATTAGGAAGGACTAAAAGCCTCACTTAACCTTACTTGGGATGAGTCTTAATTGAAGCACAATGCCTCGGTAACACTTCTTAGACGTTCATCACACTTTTTAGTGAATTGCATAATGGATTTCTTTCTCCAAATGTGTGACTATACCATCTTGTAGGAATTGGGGGGGGGGTGTTGTCTTGTTTGTTTTGTTTTAACATCAAGAGGTACTCCATCAATTTAATATCATGAATATCCTAGGGCACCTGGGTGGCTCAGTAGGTTGAGCATCTGACTTCGCCTCGGTCATTATCTCACAGTTTGTGAGTTCAAGTCCCACGTCGGACTTGCTGCTGTCAGTGCAGAGTCCCCTTGAATCTTCCGTCTCCCTCGCTCTGGGTCCCTCCCCTGCTTGTGTGCTTTCTCTCTCTCTCTAAAAAAAAAATGAAAGCATTAAAAATTTTTCATTTGCGTATCATGATGATTATGAGTGGGAGAGAGTGCGGCCGATTTACTGGAAAGCATTTGGAGGCAGACTGGCCTGGGTTCAAACTTGAACTCCATTTCCTGGCTGTGTGACTCCAGGCCAGTTGCTCCCTGGTGCTTAGTTCTTTCACCTATGGTGAGAACAGTAATATCTAATTCGTGGCTTGTTGTGAAGATTAAGGGAGTCTATGGGCCTATGGAAAAGTGTGGGATAAATGTTAGTTTGCCTTCTCTCTCTTCTCTTTGAGCGCCCTTTCCTTCCGTCTTATTGTCCTACAGACAATGTCATATAACCAGAGGCTTGATTTCCCGAGAAGGTATTTGTCTACTTGGAGTCAATGAACCAAATTTCGCTTGTCTGAAGTCGAAAGCATTTTTTTGTAACTAGCCAAAAGTGGCCAGAGAAGCTGAGAGAAAACAGCCTGCATGGCATGTACACACAGAAAGGGAGAGTCTACGTTTGCCTAAAGTAATCACAGTGGATTTTGCAAAGAAGCTGGGGCAAGGATCAGTTGGGCTGGTTAGCCAAAATGCCAAATTCTTTTTGGAAAGACTTTCTGAAATGACGGTCAAATTTCAATAAAGTCAACTTTTCAATAAAGCACATAGAAGATTCAAAGTAATAGAAACCATAGAAATAATTTCCACATGATTTAGAAAAAAAATTTTTGTTTCTCAGGAAACCACATTACACGTCCTAAGTAATTATTGGGATATATTAAAATACTCTTAGGCTCAACTCAACCTCTCTGACTCATAGTTTCTTCATGTAAATTGAAAAGATTCAGGGGCGCCTGGGTGGCTCAGTTGGTTAAGCATCCGGCTTCGGCTCAGGTCATGATCTCATGGTTTGTGAGTTTGAGCCCCACGTTGGGAAGCTCTTTCTGATTCTGTGTCTCACTCTCTCTCTGCCTTTCCCCTGCTCATGCTCTGTCTCTCAAAAATAAATAAACATTTAAAGAAATTTAAAAAAAAAAGAAAAGATTGAAATGAAATTGATTCTTTTTTAAAATTCTCTTTTGATGTTTTATTTTATTTTAGAGAGAGAGACGGAGCACAAGCAGATGAGGAGCAGAGAGAGAGGGAAACACAGAAACTGAAGCAGGCTCCAGGCTCCGAGCTGTCAGCACACAGCCCGATGTGGGGCTCGAAGTCATGAACCGTGAGATCATGACCTGAGCTGAAGTCGACGCTCAACCGACTGAGCCACCTGGATGTCCTGAAATTGATTCTTTTTAAGGTCCCTTTCAATCTAAAATTCTAAGATTTTGTGCTTTGGTAAACATATTAAAATTATTTTTACACTTTCCGTATTAACAACAAATAATGATGATTTACCGAGAACTTAGTTGATGTGCTTCGGGTCATTTATTCCCTATACTTATCCCAGGAAAGGAGCACCTGGCTGGCTCGGTTGGTGGAGCATGCAACTCTTGACCTTGGGATTGTGAGTTCAAGTCCCGCATTGGGTATAGAGATTACTTAAAAATAAAATCTTAAAAAAAATTACCATAGGAAACAGGTACTATTATTATTCCCATTTAACTGGTGAGGAAACTGAAGCCGAATTTAAGTAATTTTTCCGATGCCACCCTGTTAGCAAATGGGGAAAGTTCAGATTTCACTGGAACTCTCTGATTCTGTCTCAAGCTTCTAACCCAAACCTATGTTGCCCCCCAGTGCATTCTTTTATTAACGACAGGATAAGAAGCTTTCTTGCCTGGGGCACCTGGGTGGCCCAGTCAGTTAAGCATCTGACTCTAGATTTCAGCTCAGATCACCATCTCACAGTTCTTGAGTTCAAGCCCCACATCGGGCTCTTCACTGACAGTGCAGAGCCTGCTTGGGATTTTCTCTCTCTCTCTCTCTCTCTGCCCTTCTCCTGCTCTCTCTCTCAAAAACTAAATAAACTATAAGGCAAAATTAAAAGAAGCTTTGTTGGCAATGGAAAGAATTCAATCTTGGTAAAAAATATTCTCCTAAATAAATGGTATATTGAATTATTATACATATTGGGACTGGGGTATTTGTCAGTGCTTTGGCCTGTGAGTACTATGGCTGGCAATGTGTTTTTCACCTTGGCTCCTGCTCGCTAGGTACAGTAGGCAATTAGTGAATTTGTAGCGAATGAAATGTATTTTGGATGACTTCATTAAAAATCATTATCAAGGTTTTGAAAGCTGGAAGCCACTTTATAGCTCATTTCATCTATCTACGCTCCCACCCCACTCTTTTCCAGAAGAAGGAACTAAAAGTCAGAGAGAGGGAAACCGGTACCCAGGACTCCTGAGTCATGAACCAGAACTCCTTCCCCCTTCTCTGTCGTATGGAATTCTTCCCGCTTCCTCACAGCGTATCTGGAACTGAACAGACGGGGGTTCACTCCTTGGTAAGTGACAGAGAGAGACTCTAGCAGGTGGAGTCATCACCCGAAAGGAACTTCATTTGCCGAGAATAAGGAGAGCGCAGGGCATAATGTCCAAAACCATTACTCCTGGAGTGAGGGCGAGCGGGTTTCTTTTATTTAGGGTGAAGATGAATATTCAGAAAGGGGAGTTGTATCATTGCAGGTCAAGGCCAGCGTGAGGTTGTGCAAGGGTACTTAGGAGACATGCCTGTACGTGTGTCCCGGGTTATGTTAGCGAGGCTGTGCTCCTCCTTGAGAGCAGACCTGAACATTATGGCGAGGTAGGGGTGACCAAACTCACACTGGCCTTGGCTGCCCGGAGCCTTTCCTGTTTGTTGTTTGCCTCCAAAAGACAAGGTTCACCTTCCTGCCAAGAAGAAGAGGGAGTCCGTGGGAGTCTTGCCAGAGACAGTTTTAACCTCCTTAGCCCTGTGGGTTTCATACTCACAGGGCTCGAAGCCCACCTCCCCACCGGCTGAGAAGCCCCGGTCCCCAGTTCACGGCCTCACTTTTTTGCCCATTACCCACTTAGTTCCTCAGCCTTGAACCGGCCTGGGGCATGGCAGGAAACGCCAGCTGGCATGGCACAACACTCCCTTGAGAGGGACTAATTTTGCCTGGCCTGACAGAACCCGCTCACCTTGTCTCTGCTGGGTCTGCACCAACATGGCTGACTCGACAAGAGCCAAGAGGATGTTTTCGCCATCTGCCTGCTAGTGGGGAATTGGCCTTTCTGCTCCCCCCACAGGGTTTGGGAAGTTTCGGTGGCTCGGGGCCAGCCTGCTGAGGCGCTTTCTCCTCGGGTCTTGCTGCTGAAGGAAAGGAAACTCCACTGAGCCCGGGGGCCAAGGGTGACAAATGGCCTGCATGCATCTGCCACAGCAAGGGTGTGATCTGAACACAATTGCAACACTGTTGCAAACTGTCTCCTGAATGCATGTCGTTGTCACATTTGGACAGTTGGCTGAGAAAGGCCTGGCTTTAAAAAAAAAAAAAAAAGAAAGAAGGAAAGAAAGAAAGAAAGAAAGGGAAAGAAAGAAGAAAAATAATTTTTTTTCACGGTCTTATTTTTAGGTAATCTCTATACTGCACGTGGGGCTCAAACTTACAACCTCAAGGTCAAGAGTCACCGGCTCTACTGGCTCAGCCAGCCAGGGACCCGGAATTTTGTTTCCTGATTACAAAAGCACTGCATGTTTATTGTAGAAAATTTGGAAAGTTCAGAAAAATGTAGAGAAGTTGACAAATGCTATGTATTTGATTACCTTTCCAGGAGAATCATCAGGAAATTTTTGTTGTATGTTCGTTACAGCTTTTAAAACATAGGCGGGTGGATCTCCATGTATTTCTGTTTGCTGTTTTTCTTAAAATATATCATAAGCAATTTTGTAGACTCCTAGATCTTGCTTAACATTATTTTTGGTAGCTACATAGTATTCCATCCTTTGCTTACACCATATATATTTATAACCCTATTGTTGGATATTTAAGTGTTCCTCAGCTTTTTATTATATTGACATAATGAGTGACAAACCTTCTTTTTGCCGAATTCTGATTATTTGCATAAGCAAATCCTTGAAAGCAAAATCGTTAAATCAAAGTCATGACTAGTTTCTAGTTTACAAATTTTAGGAGCGCCTTGGTGGCTCAGTCAGTTAAGCACCCAACTTGGGCTCCAGTCACGATCTCCCAGTTTGCAAGTTCGAGCCCAGCATCAGCCTTTGTGCTGACAGCTCAGAGCCTGGAACCTGCTTCAGATGCTGTCTCTCCCTCTCTCTCTCTGTCCCTCGCAGCTCGCACTCTGTCTCTGTCTCTCTCAAAAATAAAAAAACAAAAATTTTATAAAAAATAAATAAAGGTTTTCATATCCATTGCCAAATTGCCTTTGGGCAAGGTTATACCATTTCCATTTCCATTACTGTAAACCCATTAGCAAACTCCTCAGTGTCCTCACTCCCAAGGGGTGTTAACTTTTACAACTTTGACAAAGCGAGAAGTGAAAAATGTTAGCATTCTACTTTTACACTTGACTGTAGGTGGTCGACCACGACACGTTTCCTTAACTAATTAATTTTTTCAGTTTATTTATTTATTTTATTAATCTCTGCACCCAATGTGGGGCTCAAATTCATGACTCCGAGATCAAGAGTCACTTGCTTTTCCGACTGAGCCAGCCAGGTGCCCCCCATTTAAGCCAAGCTAAGGTTACAAAGGCTCATGGCCAGTCAGGTTAGTTCCCAGATAAAGAAACTCCTACTTGGTGCTATTTTGCCTACGTGATCTTTTCCTCTTCTTATTAATTACACAAAAAATGATGATGCCATCTTACTTACTTTCTGTTTGCATGTGATAATACCTGTTCCCGGAGCAGATAAGCCTTTAGATCTGTTTGTTGGTTTGTTTTAAGAGGAAAAAAGTGGTGGTCTTGCCTTTTGCGGTTATGATAAAGAATATTCCTCACTAATGTTTATTTCTGTGAGTCTCTTAGGTATGCCACCGAAAGTTAAGATAAATGCTTCTCTGTAGCAATAATTTGATGAAAAGAAATGTATTTTGTGTTTCATAAAGTAGAAGTTGTTGAGGTAGGTTGTTTTTTTTTTACCTCCTAGGAAAGAAAACTGTGAAACATTTTTTTGGTGGAATTACTTAAAAGATGCAAGAGGGGCACCCGTTTGGCTCAGTTGGGAGAGTGGCTCAGGTGACTTTTGATCTTGGGGTCATAGCCCCCCCTGGGTGTAGAGATTACTTAAAAATAAAAATCTTAAAAAAATGCTAATGGGGGTGTGGCGTGCTGGGTGGTAGGATGGTTTCAATAATTAGGAGTGAGCGTGGCTAGATTGTTTTACTAAAGAAGAGAGTGCCCTGCTGGTGCTCGTGTTCCTGATGCCTACAGCTGTGCTAGAAAATGTGTTCCAGGAAGAATTTCGTATGTCTCGTGAACGGTTGTACTTGGTCAGAGAAGAGAATCGTCAGTGGTAAAGGAGAAAAAAAAAGTTCTTTATGTTTTCTATCAAAGGAGTGAAGATGATTAGGATAAATCTCAATTTTTAAAAAGTTTTATAGTTGTATTTTATTTTAGAATTTTTTAATGTTTACTTATTTTTGAAAGACAGACAGAGCGTGACCAGGGGAGGAGCAGAGAGAGGGAGACACAGACTCTGAAGCAGACTCCAGGCTCCGAGCTGTCAGCACAGAGCCCAACGCGGGGCTTGAACTCACGAACTGTGAGACCATGACCTGATCCAAAGTCAGATGCTTAACCGACTGAGCCACCCAAGCCTGCCCCTGACCTCCATGTTTAGTTGTAAACTCTTTTAAATGCAATTTCTAAGGTTTGTGAAATGTCTTCATTTCCTGACATTTAGAAGTGATCCCCATACTTCAGTTGCAGGCATCACTCATAATGTTATTTAAAAACAGAAAAACAGACCCTTTCTTATGCATCAGCTTCTTCTCATAGATTTTCGTTATATTTTGAACAATTCATCAATATAGATTACCACCACCCCCACCATCCCCCACGACCCCCCACCACCCCCACTACCACCCCCACACCCCCCCCTCGTCTAACATTCTGCCTTTGAAAAGGTGGGCAATCTTATCTTGAGAGGTTGCAGGTCTGCTATTAGGAGCATCTCAAATAGATATAGAATCAAATATTCACAACTTTGCAAATTTCTGCAGTCACATTAGCTATTGCTATTTGTTCTTTGCTAGATATAAAATTAGCAAGGTTAGTTTGCATTATGTTAACATTACATTTTTAAAAATAAATATTAAAAATAAAGATTCAGAAGTATAATTTTTTAAAAGTAATTTCTATGCCGGATGTGGAGCTTGAACTCCCTACCCTGAGATCAAGAGTCCGATGTTCTACCCCTGAGCCAATCACATTCCCCGGAGAGAAATTCTGAAACGTACTATGCGTAAAAAGTATGAACATGAGGCACCTGGGTGGCTCAGTCGGTTAAGCATCTGATTCTTGGTTTAGGCTCAGGTCATGATTTCATGGCTTGTGAGTTCGAGCCCCACATCGGGCTCCCTGCTGACGGTGCAGAGTCTGCTTGGGATTTTCTCTCTGTCCCTGCCCTGCTCGCACTCTCTCTCTCTCTCAAAATAAATAAATAAATAAATAATTGAAAAATTTAAAAAAAAAAAGTATGAATGTATTCTTTCAACCAAATATTTGTATATGGAACTTGCTTGTCCCTCTTAGTTTGTACAAGTTACTCCGAGATTGGTAAGGCTGAGAGTGGAACTGTACTTGGGCTGATTATTGTTGCAGTGGACCGTCTCAAACACAAAGGACCCTCCTCAACTCTTAACTCTTTGTCCATATTGCCAGCAACCTCTAAAAACACTCATTCAATCGTAATTACATTGTGTTCCCATCTGAATCAAGGCTGAACTCAGGTTCCTCTGGGGGCTGAAATGATTAGGGATATCTTTAAAAAGTTTGAAGTTGCACAGAAGTGCTGTAGTAACCTACCTACCAGCTCTGATCTCCACTCCTACCCACACTGGCTGGGATCTTCCTTCAGTGAAACAAATCAGGAACAAGAAAGAGGCCTTTGGCTCTCTCACTCTCTCTGCCCAGTGTATACATGGTGCCCTCTAGTGGCAGAGTGGAGCATTTCCAGAAAGGGAATGCAGAATCTGATTCTGCGCACTAAGCACGCAAAGATCTTCCAGCTAGCTTTTTGTTTGTATAAGCTTTATTTGAATTAAAGGTAGAAAACAGTATACTTTTATTTGCAATTTAAGATGCCAGTTGCTATGGCAATTTAAAATTGTTTACAGTATGGGGCGCCTGGGTGGCTCAGTCGGTTAAATGTCCGACTCGTGGTTTCAGCTCAGGTCGCGATCTCGTGGTTTTGTGAGTTCAAGCCCTGCATTGGGCTCTGCGCTGACAGTGAGGAGCCTGCTTGGGATTCTCTCTCTTTCCCTCTCCCTCTGCCCTTCCCCCACTTGTGCTGTCCATCTCTCTCAAAATAAACTTCAAAAAAAATTTTAATAGTTTACAGTAATTCCTTTTATACACACTTCATCATATCATCCTTTTAGAAATTTTTATATATAAGGAATAAAGTTAATCATTTAGGAAGTTTAACAGTAATGAGAAAATTATCTTCAAAAGAATTTCTTTAGTGTGCTATTGGTATAAAGCTCATAATAACTAAGATGTTTTTATTAGGGCCTGAACCCAACTCATTAGATAAAAATAAAGGCAAGTTTCTTGAAAAAGTGCTAAAGAAGAAGGCATGTCAAAAATATGCACTATATGTGTTTTTTCAGAAGGGCATTAACTGTAGTTTCCAGCACTGTCTTCTCTTCAAATTTCCTTAACTGACAATATATAGCAGGACTTCAATGTCCGGACGGCACTGTAGGAAGATGACTAAGGCAGTCGTGTGCAGCAAAGCTTGTATATAATGCAGATAAAATATAAAGATATTATCCCAAAATTAAAATTTTCAAAATAAGCAATTAATACCTGTAAGTCTTAAAGTATCTTTATATAATTAAAAAACATCGATCTTTGTATATTATGCCTCTGGAGTCATGTCTTGAATGGTACTCGAAATGTAGAATCTCCATCTTTAAATTATTTTTTTAACGTTTATTTATTTTTGAGACATAGAAACAGAGTGTGAGCAGAAGGGCAGAGAGAGAGGGAGACACAGAATCCTAAGCAGGCTCCAGGCCCTGAGCCGTCAGCACTGAGCCCGACGCGCGGCTCGAACTCACAGACTACAAGATCATGACCTGAGCCGAAGTCAGCTGCTTAACCGACTGAGCCACCCAGGCGCCCCCTAGAATCTCCATCTTTAAAATGACTTCTAAAATTTTCTACACAGGCAGATATTTCATTTCTGTGCTGTTTTATAGACTATCTACGTATAATGAAGCTTGTTTGTAAAAAAAATGTTTATGATAAACAGTTTATCAGTTATGAGAGCCGATTGCTTCTTCTAAGCCCTAGTGTAAAATTGTTGCATTCCAAATATGGAATGTTTATTTATTTTTTTGAGAGAGAGAGCACAAGGGGAAGGGCAGAGAGAGAAGGGAGAGAGAGAGAATCCCAAGCAGATTCTGCACTGTCATCCAGGATCCCAATGAGGGACTTGAACTCACAAACTGTGAGATCATGACCTGAGCCAAAATCAAGAGTCAGACGCTTAACTGGCTGACCCATCCAGGTGCTCTGGAATGTTTAATATATAGATAATGAACTTTTAAAAATGGCAACGTCAAGGGGCACCTGGGCGACTCAGTTGGTTAAGCATCTGACTACAGCTCAGATCATGACCTCAGAGTTCATGGGTTCAAGCCCTGCTTTGGGCTCTGTGCTAACAGCTGAGAGCCTGGAGCCTGCTTTGGATTCTGTGTCTCCCTCTCTCTCTGTCCCTCCCCTGCTCTCTCTCTCTCTCTCTCTCTCTCTCTTTCTCAAAAATAAACATTTAAAAAATGTGTTAAAATTCCCAATGTTTTATTATAAATTCTTATAAAAAACATTCTGTTCATTCAAGCAGGACTTTGTTCCAGTCTTCTTCAACTTCCTTCTACCGTATTCTATAGCGGACCTACAAATTTATTGTGCACATGCATTAAACCATTAAGTAGTTCACAGTTTTAACTCTTAGTTCTTTTTTTTAAATTTTTTTAACGTTTATTTATTTTTAAGAGACATAGAGACAGAGCATGAGCAGGGGAAGGGCAGAGAGAGAGGGAGATACAGAATCGGATGCAGGCTCCATGTTATGAGCCGTCAGCACAGAGCCCAACGCGGGGCTGGAACTCATGAACCATGAGATCATGACCTGAGCTGAAGTCGGCCGCTTAACCGACTGAGCCACCCAGGCGCCCCTTAACTCTTAGTTCTGAGGTGACATCTTTGAGGGCGCCTGGGTGGTTCAATTGGCTAAGTGTCTGACCCTTGGTTTTGGCCCGGTCCATGATCCCAGGGTCATGGGATCAAGCCCCACATTGGGCACTGCCCTGAGTGTGGAGCCTACGTGGGATTCTCTTTCCCTCTCCCTCTGTCCCTCTTCCTCGCTCATGTTCTCTCTCTCTCTAAAATTAAAAAATAAAAAAGTAGATAAAGTAGCATCTTCATCATGTAGTTAGAGACGGTGTTGGAAAGATGACATAGTCTACACGTGACTGACGCCACCTTCTGCTGTGTGCAGGGCACGTGCCTTGTGCGTGCCTGTGATGACAGTCATTACCTCCAATAGGTCTCTTCCGCCAGCTTCTTTTATTTTCTCTTCGAATGTATCACATTCTGTCTGTAAGTTTGCAGGGTTCCCGTTCGCATCAAGGGATGAGCGTTTTTAGGATCGACATCAATATGCTTTTAAAAAAGGGCATTCCACACCTATGGCCGGGAGATTTCAGGACAGTCGATGGGAAATTGTACATATTCTTCCATGTGAGATGTCTTCCCATATTTAAAAGAGAGGTCTCCGTTCTCGTAATGTTCTGTTAGTTGGTTTTTGTTTCTGTTTTTTTTGGGGGGGGAGCGGAGTATAGTTGACCACTATTAGGCTTTTTATAAGATACTAACGATGCTTGTTAGCACAGCTGGTAGACCAGTTCACTCTTCTGATGCTGGAGCAGCAAGAACCCCTGATACTTTTCAAGAGAGAAAAGTCGCCCGTGTTATGGGGCATTATTAAATATTCAGCTGTGCTGATTTCCTTCTCCTTTGGCAAGAGTCGTGAACAATCACTTACACAAACACCAGCTTCTTTTTTTTTTAAATCAATTTATTGTCAAATTGGTTTCCATACAACACTCAGTGCTCATCCCGAGTGCCCTCCTCAGTGCCCATCACCCACTCTCCCTTCTCCCATACCCCCCATTGACCCTTAGTTTGTTGTTAGTATTTAAGAGTCTCTTACGTTTTGTCTCCCTTCCTCTCTGTGGCTTTTTTTTTTCTTTTTTTCCCCTCTTCCCCTCCCCCATGGTTTCCTGCTAGGTCTCTCAAAATCCACCTATGCGTGGAAACATAAGGCATCTGTCTTTCTCTGCCTGACTTATTTCACTCAGCATAATACCCTCCAGTTCCATCCATGTTGCTACGGATGGCCAGATTTCATTCTTTCTCATTGCTGCCTAGTATTCCATTGTATATATACACCACATCTTCTTTACCTATTCGTCAGTTGATGGACACTTAGTCTCTTTCCATGAACAAACACCCCCTTCTGAACGTCCAGTTACTAACAGAGTAACTTGAAAAAAGCTGGTTTTAGATACAATTGTTGTAGGGCGCTGGAGCACGAGAATCCTTGAGGCACTGTATGGTGCATCTTAGCAGGTTTATTTAAGTAGTTCCGGGATAGGACCCGTGGGCACAAAGCACCGAAATTTTGTTACGTGAAGCTGGTAGTTATACTCTCAGTACTCAAGGGGGGAGGGGACGCACAGGGAGTATCAGATCACAAATGTCTCCTTTGCAATTTTACTTGTAAAACTACTTTCACAAGATTTTTCTGGTGCTTACCATTCAGGTATTGGTGAGATATACAGTCAGTGTGAGAGCCTTTAAGCATGTAGCAACCCACGTGCATTTGACCCTTACGGGAACTATGCAGGCTATCAATCAGCCTTCCAGGCTTAAAGTGAACATTTCTCTGCTTCTATCCCTCACCACATGAGTTGCATACAAAAAAAAAAAAAAAAAAAAAGATGCCACTTTCGATTTTTAAAAATTAAACCACTATACTCAGTTCTTAATCATGATGATTTCCTAGCTCCTTTATGCTGATATAATGTATCAGCATAATAGCCCAAAATGATGAGTCGTTTGACAGTGAACCAGACCGAGACGGGTAATCAGCACATAATTTATTAACAGAGGGTGCATTGAAATAAGCATACTCACTTTGTGTTTTTCTTTCATGCTGTCATTGCCAGCAAAGGCCTGGAATTATCCCACGGACAGTCACCGAGGACTGCTGTGTTTTGGGACATGAAGCATCCGGCACAGGCAGACTGATGTCACAGTGTGAGACAAATTGCTACCACCTTATTTTTATTTCCCGTATATATTAGGGAACACTTCCTTTAAAAGTAGGGGGAGGCCTTTTGGGGCACCTGGGTGGCTCAGTTGGTTAAGTGTCTGACTGCAGCTAAGGTCATGATCTGATGCTTCATGAGTTCGAGTCCTGCCTCAGGCTTTATGCTGACAGCTCAGAGCCTAGAGCCTGCTTTGGATTCTGTGTCTCCCTCTCTCTCTCTCTGCCCCTCCCTGCCTTATGCTGTCTCTCTTCCTCTCTCAAAAATAAACACTAAAATATTTTTTTTAAGGGGAGGTCTCTCTCTATGCAAAATATTCTAATTCAAGGACCTAACTGCCCCATTGTAGTAAATGGCCTAGAATCCAAGTTCAGTTTCAAACGCTTGAAAGTGGGGCAAAGGGGCCTCCTTTTCTCTCTCGGATCACCCCTGCCAACCTTGCTAAACTACTATATTGAATTTCCTCAAAGCAAGGGAAAACAAAAGCCTTTTATATTGCCATGTATTTTTAAACCAATGGCTTCTTTTGCGTAGTTCCGTTTATTGCGTAATTAAAAAGAAAAAAGACTATTCATACTGAGAGGAACATTCTTTTGAAAATGTTGCAAATCTTATAAAATACAGCATATTATGGAGAAATAGATAGTTTTCTTTTCAATAAAAAAAATAAAAAACCTGATTATGATAATTTTAGAATAGTCTACATGAAATCTATGTATTAGGCTTTAGTGAAGTGAAATATATCCTGCAGAGATAGAAATATACCTTTATATTTTGTTCATGTTCTTTACAAAGGATGTGGCGTTTTCGAAGATAGAACAGAGAGAAAATGAAGCATATGTTTAAAAAAATTATCTTGGGCAACTTCACATATGTTGAAATTTGATTTGCTCCTCTGTTATTAATGGGCGCAGGCAAATTTAAGCCCTTACAAGACTTATGTATCCCACTTGATAGGATAAATATTCAAAGACAAAAATTCATCATATAATAAAAATAGAAAGCTCTCTGTCTTAATTTCCTTATTTAAAAACAAATCTCAAAGCTAGAGGCATATTATTAAAAAATTGTAACTCTAAGGATAGACACCTTGACCTTGCCTGGTAACAACTCATTATACTTACTGCAAGGAGACTGAGGCATGGCCTGTCAAACCTTTTAATAAGTTGAAAAATCAATTCGAAAAATATTTTTTTAAGATTTTCTATTTTTAAGTAATCTCTACACCCACTGTGGGGCTTGAACTCACAACCCCGAGATCCAGAGTTGCCTGCTCCACTGACTCAGCCAGCCAGCCACCCCGCCGAAAATATTGAGCAAACTTACCCATACTTGCTAACTGCATCTTTCAGAGAAATTAGCCTACGTAGCTTGTTATGGATCATACCATCATTCCTATAGATAATATTTTCGATGTGTCACTAAATTTTACAGGTTGGTTCTTTTTATTTAGGTAAGGTCTAGAGGGACCTGTACTACTTCTGATCTCTATTTTAGTTTTTTTTTCTTAATTTTTTTTAACGTTTATTTTTGAGAGAGAGAGTGACAGAGAACGAGCAGGGGAGGAGCAGAGAGAGAGAGGGAGACACAGACTCTGAAGCAGGCTCCAGGCTCTGAGCCATCAGCACAGAGCCCGATGCGGGGCTCAAACCCACGAACCATGAGATCATGACCTGAGCCGAAGTCAGACGCTTAACCAACTGAGACATCCAGGCGCCCCTATTTTAGTTTTTTAATAAATAAATGGGCATGCCGGTCATTCTAATAAACATTGGGTAAATTTTTAGTTCTGCCGTTTTAATTTTGTTTTAAGTGTAGTGTTTCCTATTGAGAAACTTCTGAGAGAAGGCAAGTAACAGGCTTAAAAGAAATTACGTTTCTTTTAAATGTAGTACCTTTCCAGAGTTTTTGGTCTGTTTAAAAAACTTCTTTTAATATTTTATTATTTTTGAGAGAGAGAGAGAGAGAGGGGGAGGGACAGATAGAGAGGAAGACACAGAATCTGAAGCAGGCTCCAGGCTCTGAGCTGTCAGCACAGAGCCTGATGCAGGACTCAAACTCACGAACTGTGAGATCATGACCTGAGCCGAAGTCAACACTTAACTGCCTGAGCCACCCAGGCGCCCCCATGTTTTGTTTTGTTTTTAAGTAAACGCCACCCCCAACATGAGGCTGCACTTCATGACCCCAAGATCAAGAGTCATGGGGCTTTACTGAATGAGCCAGCCACGTGCCCCCTTTTCCAGAGGTTTTATTTGGGGTGCTCCTTATGTTGCTGCATTGTTGGAGCGTGTCACCTTCTTATTCAGTTCCTTCAGCTCCTTCTGGGAGGCAGGCAGGAAGCATCTTTCTCTGAACAGGTTGCACGAAGCCTCACAGTAAGATATTCATTTAGATAGCACCTTAATATTGTTATGATGTGTGGCATCTTCCAACATGTTTCCGTGTTTGTTAATCCATTTGATTCTTAGATTTTTAAAATTTTTAAGTAATCTCTGTATCCAACGTGAGACTTGAACTTACAACCCTGAGATCAAGAATTGCATGTTCCACAGACTGAGCTACCCAGGCATCCCTCCATTTTGTTTTTATAACTATCCTTAGGTAGTGAAAACGGATGCTCTTGTCTTGTTTTATAAGGTTCCAGAGTTGAATGAACGTCTTCAAGGACACAGAGCTGTGAAGCAGTGGAGGCAAGCTTTGAACTCCAAATCTTTGTGACTCCAAATCTCAAGCTTTTTCTTACAACCTTAGGGCGAAACGTTCTAGATCCTTTCAGGGGAGAGGCTTTATTATTATTATCTTTGTGGTGTAATTGACATAGAACATTATATTAGTCTCAGGTGTTCGACATAAGGATTTGATATTTGTATACATTGTGAAATTCTCATCACAATAGAAACCAGATCCTTGAATAAGCAAGCTCCATACTGCTACCAACCCTCCCCACTCCTCAGCAAACCCTCCTACTGCTGGGCCCCATCGGTGGCTCTCTGGGTCACAAGGAAATGTAGAAAAGATCAGTCTAAGTTCGTGCTGCTCACGCGTCTTGGCAGCTAGGTGTGTACTGTTGCAGCGTTACCAGTCAACTGTAGTCAAGTTTACATATATGAGGCCTGGGGCGCCTGGGGGGCTCAGTCATTTAAGCGTCTGACTCGAGATTTCGGCTCAGGTCATGATCTCACGCTTTGTGAGATGGAGCCCCACGTGGAGCTCTGTGCTGACAGCATGAAGCCTTGCTTGGGATTCTCTCTTCCTCTCTCTCTGCCCCTCCCCTGCACGTGCACTTGCTCGTACTCTATCTCTCTCTTTCTCGAAATAAATAAATAAACATGTGAAAAAAAGAACCTATTAGGACCGTCTGTTGCACAGTCCCCTCTCATCATCTCATCACCTTAGCAACCCACATGCCAAATAAGCAAAAGTTTATCAGGAAAGATTACAAGAAAGTGCTAGCGAATGCAGCCTCTGTTCCTAGTTCCAAAGTTATCTCCCTGTCCCACCGGGTGCTCCCTTTCTTGCTGTCTGACATCTTGTGATATCCAGCTCTTGCTCATGAGCACTGGAAAAGTCCCACATGGATCCCAACCCTCTCAACATTTGGCACCGAAGGTCCCATTTGCATTTTTCCATGACTTTGCTTATATCTGGCCCCCTTTGAGAAGAATAATGCTAACATTACATGAATGCTACTGGTAAAAAAAAATGAGAGAGACAGAGAGGAAAGAAAGACAGAAAGAAAGAAAGAGAGAGAGAGAGAAAGGGAGAGAGAGAGGGAAGGAAGGGAGAGAGAGAGGGAAGGAAGGAGGAAAGGAAGGGAGAGAGAAAGAGAGAGAGAAAGAAAAGATGTCTGTTCTGATAGATTGCATAGATTTCAAAAGAAGATTGCCAATCATCATTTAGTGGCCCTTGTGATTATAGTGAGAAAGAAATAAAATTGAGTATTTTTAAATGCCAGGCAATGAGTTTTACATGCATTATATCATGTAATCCTTATGGTCACGTCACAAGATAAATATTATTTTTATCCCCATTTATAAATGAGAACACTGAGATCCAGAATGTTAGAGTAGCTTGCTCAAGCTCACTTCATTTGTAAATTACAAGCTGAAATTTTCACCAAGGCTCAGAGTGGCATTTTGCTTATAAAAGCATTGTTCGGGGAGAGAAAGGAAGGACAGATGGGCCAAGGGGTGACTCAAGTAACCACTGACTTCCTTCCTTCATCCTAAACCTGATTTCATCTATATAAACCTTCTGTGATTTGGTAGGAAACGCGTACAACCGAGATGAATCATGAATGACTCCTCTCTGTGTTAGGATGGGGTAGTTGATCAAAGTATTTGTTGTGCGGATATATATAAAAATGCCCTTTCAGAGGATAGTTTTCTGCTTTGCAAATCAAATGCAAGAAACTTGCAGAGCAAACACCGTGGCGCAGGCTGCTACAAAGTTATCTCTCTGCCCTGTAGAAGCAGATAAGAGTACTTTGGTACACTCTTATTTTTAGACAACACATTTCTCTTTTTGTAGCTGTGCTTTCATACAGCGAAGAGGGTGAATAGCCTATTTCCATGGGTAGCCTTATTTTTGTGTCAAAAGACTCACAAATGCACCTATGTTATTTCTTCGTCCATTTTGACCAATATTATTGACTATATTCCCTATGCTGTACTTTGTATTTCCATGACTCACTTATTTCATAACTGGAAGTTTGTACCTCTTAATCCCTTTAATCTATGTCACCCATACCCTCCCACCCCATTCCAGCAACCACCAGTTTGTTCTCTGTATCCGAGTCTGATTTTCTTTCGTTTGTCTCATCCATTTACTTCTAATAGTGAGATGGGGGAGGGGAAGTGTTGTGTAGTGCTGTGATTAGTAGGTCTCAGGTTTTAGGGAGGCTGTGCCTTTGGACTGTGAACTTCGCGAGTATTTCTCTTTTTTTTCTCTCCTCTCCTTGGGCGGGACAGGACGGCTAGATGGGGCTGAAGCTGGGTATTTCTTCTCTCCCATCCGGAAAGCTTGAGCTGGTTGGAATTGGGTATTTCCATTTCCCAAGTCACTTGGGCTCTGATGAGACCCCAGCAGGTTCGGCTCTGGTTAAAGAGTTTCCTCTGAGGGCAGACCTTGTTAAGAAGGAAATGATCTGATTGATTATTTCAAAATAGTTTCTTTTTATCCTCCCCCTGCCTGGTAGAGCTCCAGGATGTAAAACATAGAAGGCTGGGGGTCCTCCTGATAAGTGAGTTCCCTTGAGTTTTTATCTCTTGGACTTGTCCAGGCTGAGCTTCTAAGTACTTCATCAATGACAGTTGAGCTTTCCCTACCCTGACTCTGATTCCGATGGAAGTTTCTGCTTTGGTAAGTTCTCTGTTATCTACCTGTCATTCTCTTCAATTTGAGGGCTAAGCATCGAGTGCCTACGTGAGCAGTCCCCCAGAAAAATCCTGGGCACTGAGTCTTCTAATGAGCTTTCTTGGGAGACAACATCTTGCATGCCTTGTCACAACTCATTACTGGAAGAATTAAACAAGTCCTATGTGACTGTACTAGAAGTTTCTTAAAAGCTCACAAGCCTGCCCAGTGACTTCTCTCAGAAATCTAAAAAGAATTGTTGATTTTTTTAGTTTGCTGAGCTTTCCCCTGTTTGTTAGGATGGAAAGGCCACCTCCAAGGTTCTTAGATACAGTACTGGGCTTCAGAAGTTCTCAAGCATCTTTTAGAAATGAGAAATACTGAGACCAAAACCGGTTCCTTTTTTTCCTCTGTTTGTAGATTTATAGCAGCTATAATTACCCGTGGAAGAATCGATTCATAGAGGAATCCGTATGTAGTAAGATAATCTTGATAGGAAATGCATTTTCCATATGTTAGATGCTATGATTTGAGACATTACAATGTAGTAGTAACCTTCATGGTTTCTGGAGGCAAGTATACTGTGGTTTGGATGCTGGTTTTTGCCATATATAATCTGTATGGTCCTGAGCGAGATAGTAACATATATGAGTTTTAGTCTTACATATTTTAAAAGTGGATAATACATATAAATATAAAAATATAATATAAATATTTATTTTGATTTTTTTAAAGTTTATTTATTTTGAAAGAGAGAGAGGGCATGCGTGTGAGTGGGGGAGGGGCAATGAGAGAGAGAGAGAGAGAGAGAGAGAGAGAGAGGATCCTAAGCAAGCTCCACACCATCAGCACAGAGCCCGATGCATGGCTTGTACTCACAAACTATGAGATCATGACCTGAGCCGAAATCAAGAGTCGGATGCTTAATCAACCGAGCCGCCTAGGCGCCCCTATAATATAAATATTGTAAATACGTGTATATCATAAGTAGAATGGAATAGGAAAATATAAAATGTAAACATGTTAAATATATTTTAAGGGGGCTGATAATGCCTGTATGCAGAAAAGGGCTCAAAGACATAGGGCATAGACAGGCGTAGCCCTGAAAATGCCATCCTTTGAAAGCCCTGCCTGCAAGATTAGCCCTGGGTTGGCACCCGGGAGGTTGGGTTTGGGAAGGGTTCCCACTGTTGTCTTATTGAAGAGTTGCTCGCTGTGCCAAGATTGTGCAAATGATACGGTTTATGCTGCACGTCTGGTTTCCGGTTTATGCTGGGAGTCTGGTTTCCGGTTTATGCTGGGAGTCTGGTTTCCTTCTGGGAGTCTGAAATTTGAGTACATGCTGAGCATCGAGTGCCTACATGAGCATTCCCCCAGAAAAATCTTGGGCACTGAGTCTTCTAATGAGCTTTCCTCAGAGACACCGTCTTACATGCATTGTCACAACTCCTTACTGAAAGAATTAAACATGTCCTGTGTGACTATACTAGAAGATTCTTGAAAGCTCATGGTTTCCTCTAAATTACACCTCATGTGACTTTTCCCTATGTCGATTCTTCCTCGAATTCACTTACTGTTATAAATCATAGCCATGAGTGCAAATATCCTGAGACTTGTGAGTTTTCCTGGCAAATCATGAAGCCTGGGAATGGCCTTGGAGACCCCTCACACAGCCTTACTTATTAGATTTTTCTAGCAAATTAAATATGATTATACTTTGCATAATATTATAGTAGTAAATAATAATAAACACTTAAAAATGATAGCTAGAAGTATTATTTATCTTGTGATAACTTGGTGAATTTGAATCTTACGCTCAAGGACATGGAACAGAAAAGGGACACTAGCCAAACTTGGACTTTTCTGAACCTTTTCCAAAGTGGATTCCCCTAAAATAAACCCAAATAAGCACTAAGCTTTTATTTATAGTAGAATAATTAGGACACTGGATTATTACTGAGACCTTTCTGCTAGACTTGAGTCCATGAAAACTTTACGCATTCCAGCCAGGTAGACACTCAGGTATCTTTTGCGAGTGTGTGGTGGAGGGAAATGGAGTATGGTACCATTCTGAGCCTTTGAGAAAATCATTTGCTCCACCCACTTCCTCTGCTTAAAAAAATGCGATGTGTTAATATCTGATGAGAACCCATTTGAGATCAAGACATGAGGACAACAGGATGCACTTGTTTATTTTCACGGTAGAACTCTCATGCCCGGCTAACCAGCTAGAAAGTGTGGTATTTGCATGCCACAGAAGGAAAAGATCCTAGATGGTTTTGGGGTTTTGTATTCTCTAGCGTTTATTTACCCAGGCTTGGTCTCTACATGCTAATTGAAGAGTTTCTGCTGGGTCTTCCAGGTTTTAACCACCTTCATGACGATGCTCGTCAAAAACAATGAAAACTGGAAGACGTATGTATTTTTTTTGGCTATTGCTGCAATTCTTCTACTCAGTGATCTGCATCAGGTCCAGCCCTTGCCACTCAGGCCGTGTGATCCCACAGACCCCATGATGTTGGGGCTCTCAGCGGTAGGAAGGATGCTGGCAAGACCCAGTGGCCGATCACGGCTCGGGGCCTTGTGAATTGAGAGCAAGGCCATACTCTCTGCAGTGGAGAATCACATGCCTTTAAAAACTGACTCCTGTGATGCTGTGAAGCTCTAGTTGAGACAGAAGGTCTCACCAAGTGGTCAGGCAGTGAAACTTCTCATCATGAACTGGGGCAGATGGACCAAGTCATTAATAAGGGGGTCCTAGCAGGAATTCATCCTAAAGTGAAGGGCTACATCCAGAATTGAGAATAAGCAGGAGCAGAGAGTACACGTAAGCTGCATAAGCCGTATATCATAGACCGCCCCGCCTCCCCTCCACCGATCCCTAATACTGTTTCCTCAGTGCCCCTCCTCTGCTCATGCTCATGGCTGTATGGGACATTATGCATGACCAACCAAAGAATCAGATATGGGTCGTTTGTTTTGCAGACAGGTCTACCCTGCAGGTGTGTGCAAGCTAAACATGCATGCTTTCTTTTCTACAGACCCCTCAGCAGCCTTAAAAATACAATGGCAAGGGAAAATCCTGCTGGTGGGTAGAGCATTGAGGGGTGCACTTTGTGCAGAAGAGAAGTAGCCTGAGGTTAGAATATATGTGAACTCATGGGCAGTAGCAAACGGCCTGGACGGCCGACCAGGGCCCTGGAAGCAAAAAGGAGATTGGAAGGTTGCAGACAAGGAGGTCTGGCGTGGGGGCGTAGGACTAGACATACAGGAGTGGGCATGAAACGTATCGAACGTTAGCATCTCTGAGCGAGCATCTACAGAAGAGAAACGAAACAACCAAGTAGACGGAATGACTTGGTCATGGTTGACAGACAGCCAGCCCCTTGGCCATTTCAGTGCTGGCGTGATAGACATTTAAGTCAAGTGGCCATGGTCGTGGGAATGGAGACTAGGCAGGGAACAAAATTATTGGTTTCCACTTACTAAGACTGCCACTGCTGAATGTCCAACTGCCAGCAGCAGACCCTAGGGAACAGGTTGACCGTACTGGGTCCCTTTTATCTTGGAAGTGCCAGCAGTTTATTCTCAGGAATGGGTACATATTCTGAGCCTGGGTTTGCCTTTCTCTGCATTCTGAGCCTCAGCCAGAACCACTCTCTGTGGGCTTACAAAGAGTTTAAGTCACTCGTATGTGATCCCACGTAACTTGGCATCAGACCAGGGACTCAATTTACAGCCTAGGAAATGTCGGGGTGGGTCTGTGGTCACCCTCTCACATACCATGCCGCCAGAAGCTGCCATGCAGATGGAGTGTTGGAACAGCCTGTGGAAGGCACAACTTGAGGACAGCTCAGAGGCCGTACTTGGAGAAGGTAGCCTGTGCTGGGATTCTCCACTGGGACTTGCTGTAAACACCACTCTGTATCTCCGACACCATAGGGTCTGACAGATCACGTGGCCTGGTTGCAGGGCTGCTGGCACCACCACTTGGACTTGATGCAGACCTGGGCCTCACTCAAGGCTGGCAGCCCTTTGTGTATACGAGTCAAAGCCTTACCTCTAGGTGTGCAATGTGCTCCCTTTGGAACCCAAAGAGGCCCAGAAGGCACTGTGTTTCCTTCTTCGTGGTAGGAGATACAAGATGAAATACTCCTTCAAGTGTAAATACGGCAAGCCGTGAATCTTCACAGGGTTTCTCCCTTACCCTCCGGGCACTCGTGTCCTACCAAGGCCTCTGCCATCTAGGCTAGTCAACACGTCACCAGTGTAACAGATCAACAGGATGTTCTGTGGTCTGTCAGGATGGTCTAGATTTCTTAGGACTCTACTGTGACAGAAGGAAGGAGAGTTACTATAATGTTGAAGGGAGGACGCTTGGGTAGCTCAGTCCGTTAAGTGTCTGACTCTTGAGCTTGGCTCAGGTCATGATCTCCTGGTTCATGAGTTCGAGTCCTGTGTCAGATTGTGTGCTGACAGTGAGAAGCCTGCTTGCGGTTCTCTCTCTCTCCCACTCTCTCTGCACCCCCCCTTCAAAATAAATAAATAAGTAAACTTTAAAGAATATATATAATGCTGAGGGACAACTATAAATGTATATTGTTGTCTATTTCATATGAATTCAAATGGTTTCTGGTCCTTTTCTGATCGGGATAGAAAAGAACACATTTGCAAAATCAAAATCGATTTCCCCTGTTCCAACCATGGAAATTATTTAAAATAATTTACATAGAAATATTTTCAGAGTGCTTTAAGAGCACTGAGTGTTGTCTGGGATATTTACAGATGGCCTATACGACGTATGTACAAGTGGTAGACACCATTAGCACAAGTGTCCTGGTTGGAATACGGGCGCTTTCTAGGGTACGTGAATATTCAGAGAGAGGGCAATATGGTCTAGAAAATGTAACCACATCCAAAGCTGAAGTAGAATGTGGACAGGAATATTTACAAAAGTAATATAAAAATGAGCAAGTATACAAGCTTTATAATAATCTTTATATCTCTGTTCTCTTCCTCGGGGCCACCAAA